>CM062819.1:1608453110-1609046057 GCA_031772625.1 Pinus tabuliformis
GGTTATTATTTTTCCTTTATTAACTTTATTACATGATTTTTGACCATGATTGTTACACAACTACCCAAAACAACCCAAAACTTTCCTGAATCTAGTCTATGATGATGATAAGTATGTATAATATATACGCTCAAGGCTAAGATCTTTCCAAACTTTTCCAAACACATGATAAATTATTTTTCAAACACATGGTAAACATAGTACTACAAGTTCATGAATGGATATCTATTGATCGTTTCCTTAGTTTCATCAGTGCTCATCAAGAAGGCTTATTTCCCTCTCAGGGCTAAGTGCATTAACACTATTTAGCCCATGCATTCACATAAACATTCAATAACTTTTTCAACAAAATTTTATATTAATCACATTACTAATGCTTGATGGTCGACGTTTCGAACCTTCTAATGAGGTTCATCCTTAGGACCAAGGATAAAAAACAAATCTACAAGAAGGAATAAATAATAGAGAAGCATCATGTTATAGAATTAGTCGTTAAAGTTAAAAAAATAATTTGATCAAACATGAATGTTAAGGGTAGATTTTAGTAAAATAAAAATTCAAAAATATAAGGTCAATATATAAGAAAATATTAAAAATACTAGACGATGAAGGAAATCAATTGTTAAAAATAGAAAAAAACCAAAAAATTAGGGAAATTTTTGGTCTTGAGGATGAACCTCATTAGAAGGTTCGAAACGTCAACCATCAAACATTGATAATGTGATTAATCCAAAATTTTATTGAAAAAACTAAGATGTATCACAAAATCTTGAGAACAAGCATTTAATAACTTATCAAGCCATAAGCAAGATCCATAATAAGAGCACATTATATAACCAAAATATCCCATGTTTATAACCAACATTTAACCAGAATGAATCCATGAGAAACCAGTCATAAAACCAACACAATAACCAATACATGTGCTCATTTATATCAATAAGAAATAACACATAATAACATATGCAAATGCCAATCAATTAGGGACTTCCATGTACCACCTAACTAGAGATTGGCTGAACTAAAACTTATTTACTCCAATCACCCTCGTGCCATATTCCAAGCATAAATGTGGGATCTCATGGGATAAACCAAAACAAAACCAACCAGGGAATCCAAAGGCTAAACCTCAACCCTCAACCATAGTGATTTCACCTAAACTGGTCCAGAAATCACCAAATTGGGTGAACTATGTATATCTGTGTCTCTCTTTATTTTATGTGTTTCTGTGTTTATATATTCTGCAATATATTTTATGTGTTCCCATTGCTCTGTAATATATAATTTTCGAACAACTGGTATCAGAGCCGAAGGTCTATTTGGCTGATAAACTCATAGGAGAGAAGGTTTCATGGTTTGAGTGGGAGCAATGGTGGAAGATGGTAGGTTTAGGGTCGAAAAATTTAATGGCCAAAACTACCAGATATGGAAGATGTAGATGGAAGATTATTTGTACCAGAAATATCTGTACCAACCATTGAGCGGAAAGGAAAATAAGTTGACGAGTATGACAAACATAGAATGGGATATTCTTGACAGAAAGGCACTTGGAACAATACAGTTGTACCTAGCGGCGTCGGTAGCCTTTAATATTTCAAAGGAAACGACAGCAGGGGGTTTAATGTTGGCATTGGCCAAACTATATGAAAAAACCTCGGCCTCAAATAAGGTATTTCTTATCAAGCGTTTATTTAATATGAAGATGTTAGAAGGTGGATCTATCGCTGATCATTTAAATGAATTTAATACAGTTACCAGTCAGTTAAGTTCTGTAGGGGTAACTTTTGATGATGAAGTTAGGGCTCTGTTATTTCTATGGTCATTGCCAAAAAGTTGGAATGGTTTAGTTATGGCCATTAGTAACTTTGTCTCTGGATCTAGTACTTTAAAGTTTGATGATGTTGTCGGTGCAATCCTTAGTCAGGAAATGCGACCGAAAAGCTCCGCTGAGACATCATGTAATGCTTTGACTGCAGAGACTAGGGGAAGAAAAATGGAAAAAGGAAAGGGCCCAGGATATCGTAGTAAGTCTAAAGGAAACATATATCCAAGTCCAGATCGAGGATAGTGTGTTGGAAATGTGGGAAGAAAGGACACCTGAAGAAAGATTGCAAGTCTCGGAAGGGAAAAGAAGGAGACACCCAGCAAGAAAACAATCATGAAGCAAATGTGACAGGTGATGTGTTGCAAGATTCTTTGATTCTTTCATTAGAAAATATTATTGATGCTTGGGTGGTAGACTCAAGGGCCTCATTCCATGCCACACGTGATAGGAAACATTTTCATGATTACGTTCAAGGATATTTTGGACAGGTTCGATTGGGTGATGATAAACCCTGTAAAATCATTGAAATGGGTACAATTTTCATAAAACAACAGAATGGAAATCAATGGCTATTGAAGGAGGTAAGGCATGTTCCAGATCTGAAGAAAAATATAATTTCAACAGGGTAGTTGGGAGGTGAAGGCTATGTAACTACTTTTACAGATAAAACATGGAAGGTCACTAAAAGAGTTCTAGTAATAGAAAAAGGAGAAAAGGTTGGTACATTGTATTTATGCAATGTTACTTCTAATTTTGTTAATGCTTTAACCTCTACAGGAGAAGATATGGCATTGTGGCATCATAGGCTTGGGCACATGAGTGAGAAGGGGATGCAAATTCTTCACTCAAGAAATTTGTTTCCAGGTTTGAAGCATGTTGATTTAAAATTCTGTGAGAATTGTGTTTATGGAAAACAAAAGAGAGTCAGATTCCTCAGAGTTGGGAAAGAAAAGAAGAGAGAAAAATTAGAGCTTATGCATACAGATGTATGGGGACCTGCTCAGATATCATCTCTCGGTGGCTCTCGCTATTATGTTACTTTTATTGATGATGCAACCAGAAAAACCTAGATTTATTTTATTCGAAATAAATATGATGTATTTGATACTTTCAAGAAATAGAAATATTTGGTTGAAAATGAGACAGGAAAAAGGTTGAAGTGTCTTAGATCAGACAATTGAGGTGAATATTGCAGCAAAGAGTTTGATAGATACTATTTAGAGAATGGAATTCGGAGAGAGAAGATAGTTCCAGGAACACCACAAGAAAATGGTGTGTCATAAAGGATGAACAGGAGAATCATGAAGCGTGCAAGGTGCATGAGATTGCATGCAGGATTACCTTTACAATTTTGGGCAGATGCTGTAGATACTTTTGTTTATCTAATAAACAAAGGGCCTTCAAGTTCCTTGGATGGTGGTATTCCAAAGGAGGCATGGACATCTAAAAAGGTAAACTACTCATTTTTAAATACTTTTGGTTGTGAAGCCTTTGTCCACATTAATAAAGAAAATAGAATAAAGCTTGAGGAAAAATCAAATAAATGTACCTTTATTGGATATGGTGTTAATGATTTTGGTTATTGCTTTTATGATTATGAAAAACAAAAAGTCATTAGAAGTAGAGATGTCATATTCAATGAAAAGGTTTTGTATAAGGATCAACTGGAGGAAAAGAAATGGGAAAAAGAAAATAGAGAATACACAGTGCTTGAAAACCATAATGATCAACAACCAGAACAACACAACAACAAGCACCTCAAACATCTGAAAGCGGTGTGTAGAAGATCTACTAGGATAAGTAGACCTCCTGAACGATAATCTCCTTCATTATATTATGTATTGTTGACTGATTCTGGTGAACTAGAATGTTCTGAAGAAGCAGTGCAGGTAGAAACCAGGAAGAAGTGGGAGCAAGCCATGAAAGAAGAGATGGACTCCTTAGCACAAAACTAGACTTGGGACTTAGTTAGGTTTCCTGTAGGTAAAACAACATTGCAGAATAAATGGGTTTACAGGATGAAGGAAGAATATAGAGGTAGAAAAATGTATAAATCTAGACTTGTGTTGAAGGGGTTTGCACAGAAAAAGGGTATAGACTTTGATGAGATATTTTCTCCTGTTGTTAAAATGACTTCAATCAGAATTATTTTAAGTCTAGTAGTAGCAGAAGATTTGTATCTTGAGCAGTTAGATGTAAAGACAACCTTTCTCCATGGGGATTTGGAGGAAGAGATATATATGCAACAACCACAAGGATATGAGGTAAAAGGGAAGGAGAAACTAGTGTGCAGGTTGAAGAAGAGCTTGTATGGATTAAAACAGGCTCCATGGCAGTGGTATCTAAAATTTGACAGGTTTATGTTTGAACAAGGTTATACTAGATGTAACTCTAATCATTGTGTTTATCTCAAAAGTAAAAATGATGGTAGCTATATTATATTGTTATCGTATGTAGATGACATGCTTGTTGCAGGTCCTAACATGCAGGAAATAAATGTGCTCAAAAGAAAATTGGTGAACTCATTTGCAATGAAGGATTTGGGTGTTGCAAAACAAATCCTTGGTATGAGAATAACTAGAGGCAGGAAGAATTGAAAATTAACATTGTCTCAGAGTGAGTACATAGAAAAGGTGTTGAAAAGATTTAATATGTAGAATGTAAAACCAGTTAGTATACCTTTGGCTAGCCATTTCAAACTAAGTAAGGAGGTGTGTCCCAAGACTCAGGAATTATATGTCTAAATTTCCATATGCATCAACAGTTGGAAGCTTAATGTATGAAATGGACTGCACAAGGCCTGATATTGCATATGCAGTGGGAGTTGTAAGCAAGTACATGAAAAATCCAAGAAAAGAACATTGGATGGCAGTGAAGTGGATTCTCAGGTATTTGAGAGGTACCACAAATCAAGCATTATGCTTTCGTGGTTCAAACATTGCTCTACAGGGATATGTTGATGTAGATATGGCAGGTGATAGAGATAACAGGAGGAGCACAAAAGGGTATGTTCTTACTGTAGGTGGAATAGTTGTCAGTTGGGTTTCAAAACTGCAAAGTGTTGTTTCACTCTCAACAATGGAAGTAGAGTATGTTGCTGCTATAGAGGCTAGTAAAGAAATGATTTGGTTACAAAGGTTTCTGGATGAATTGGGTAAGAAGCAGGAGTTGGGTAGGTTATACAGTGACAACCAGAGTGCCATACATCTTGTAAAGAACTCTGCATTTCATTCCAAGACTAAACATATACAGCTCAAGTACCATTTCATATGGTCAGTGTTGGAAGATGGACAGTTGAAGTTCGAAAAGATACACACTAGCCATAATCCTACAAATATGTTAACAAAATTTGTAACCAGGAAAAAAACTGAGATTTTGCACAGTTTGAATTGGTCTTCAAGTATGATGAAGAAGATTAGAAACAACCAGGACCAAAGTGGAGTCATTGTCCAACAAATGAAGCAGCGGTGGAGTTGATATAATCAGTCTCCAAGTGGGAGATTATTGGGTGTGGAGACTGATTATCTTCTTCATTCAGAGGTATCACCGCATTGGACCCCAGTTCGTAATGTAGCGGCAACGCTACTCGTAATATTTGCGTTGCCAACCCCCTGGTGGGGGATCAGGGGCAGCGCCCCCGAAGCTAAAAATAGATGTAAAATTGCCTTGTAAAATGTTGTAATTTCGTAGTCAATTTGGGCCATTCATTAGGCGGAGATCTGACGGTAGAAGTTATGTTTAATTTAGGGTTTTTTTCTCTAGAAGGCAACCTCTCGCTATATATGAGGGAATTGTATTGTGTCTATGTAGATCCGAATTCTGAGTGAGAAAGAGAGAGGAAATTGTGTGAGAACGAATAGGGAATTACAACGGATCTGCTGTAGGTTTTATCTCTTTAGTTTGCTGGATAATATGAAAGGAAGGCCTGGCTATTTCTCCGTGGACATAGCCCAAATTGGGTGAACCACGTATATCTGTGCCTCTCTTGTTTTATTTATTTTCTGTGTTTATATTTCTGCAATATATTTTATGTGTTCTATTGCTCTGTAATATATAATTTTCTAACAAATGGAACAACCTGATATCTTTTTTCTACAAGAGACAAAGTGCTCATATAAAAAATAGAGGAGTTAAGTAGGAGACTAGGGAGAAGGTATGACTCAGTGGTGGTGGAAGCATAAGGTTCGACAGGGGGAATGATCATCTGCTGGAACCCCCAATCCTTGATCTTACTGGATTTTGAAGCTAATAGATCATACTTATCTTTAGAAATTAAAGTTATAGGAACCCCTGGCACAATGGTGTTTACAAATGTTTACAGGCCTCACAGAATTGAGGAGAATATCAAGCTTTTGCAAGATCCGAGGAGGATAAAGAGAAGGAAAGGGCACCTCCCTTGCATTGTGGGGGGAGACTTCAATATGATAACCTCTCTATCAGAGAAAAAGCATGGTCAAAGAAGAGTAGACAGATATTATGAATCATTTAAGGAATTCATTGAGGAGACCACCTCATTGATATGGAAACTGTGAATGGATGCTTCACTTGGAGTAATAAGCGGGGAGGGAAACATCAAGTTGCATCCAGGCTTGATAGGTTTTTAATATCAAAATATTTACTGATGAGAGGGGTAGATGCAGCAACAAATATCCTTCCTTGTGGGGGATCTGACCATTGGTCAGTGTTCTTAATGCTACAGTTGGTAGGTACTCCCCAAAATAGACCCTTTAGAATTGAAGCCTTCTGGTTAGAGCACCCTACCTTCATGGAGAATATCAAAGCATGGTGGGAAAAAAGGATCCTAGTGAGAGGCTCGAATATGTACAACCTACGAGCTATATTAAAACATATGAAGGTGAAACTAAAGCAGTGGAACAAGATGGAATTTGGGAACATCTTTCAACTGAAAAAGAATTGGAACAAAAAATGGAAGCATTGCAACAAAAATGATCTCTGAAGGTTACTCAGAGGACATAAAAGAAGAGGAAATGAAATTACTAATGAAGTGGGAGGAGAGATGCAAACAAGAGGAAATCCTATGGAGACAGAAATCTAGATTGCTATGGCTCAGGGAGGGGGAGAAAAACACAAAAATTTTTGACCGACGGTCAATAAATGAGCATAGGAACTCCAATAGAATCCTTAGAATAAAGGATGAGAGGGAGGAAAACCTTTGAGGCTCACCAAGACATTGAGGATGTCTTGGTCCAACACTTCCAAAAGATAGTTGAAGAGCCCCATGTGGAGAGAGGAGAAGATATTCAAAGGATTGTGAGGCATATCCCAAAGGTGCTCACTGATGAGCACAACAAAAATTTAAACAAGTCGATCTCCATGGAGGAAGTGGGTATGGAAGTGAATGAAATGGATAATGGGAAATCCCCTGGACCAGACGGATTTACTATATATTTCTTCAAATTCGGTTGGGAAATTGTAAAAAAGGGTATATACGAGTTGATGCCTGACTCCCAAGAATCAACAACAATTCTCAAAACTTTCAATTTGACGTTTATAACCGTTATCCCCAAGGAATAATTGGCTAGTACCCTTGAAAATTTTAGGCTTATAGCATTGTGCAATGTTTTATACAAAATTATATCCAAAGTAGCAACAAATAAGATGAAAACAATTCTTCCTTATATGATCTCGGAGGAACATTCGAGTTTTATGGAGGGGAGATAAATTTTGGACAATGTAATCTTGGTGCACAAAGGTTCTCACTCACTAAAGACCCAGAAAAAGGTTGGTATGATAATGAAATTAGATTTATCTAAATCTTATGATAAGATCCGCTGGGAATACATGGTAGCGGTGTTACAGGCTTTTGGCTTCGATGATCACTGGATCGATTGGATCATGGAAATGGTCTGATCCCCCAGTTATTCAATTCTACTTAATGGAACCACATCAAAACCTTTCTTCCCATCCAGAGGAATTCGTCAGGGTGACCCATTATCTCCCTTCCTGTTTATTTTAATGATGGAAGGACTTGGGAGGGCGATAGGAGCAACTAACAAAGGATGGGTTATTATAGGACTGAAGTTGCATGAGAATGCTCAAGCGACCACTAATCAAAAATTTGTGGATGACACCATGATTTATGGCATCCCTACAGTAAAGGAGGCCTGCAATTTCAAAACCATTCTGGATACCTTCATGAAGGCATCAGGTATGGAATTAAACTAGTCAAAGTCAATGATTTTCTTTTTTAACACTCACATTTCTATCTAGAGAAATCTTTCATCTATCCTAGGGTTCCAAAGGAAAACCCTCCCTTATAGGTATTTAGGGGTGCCTTAACAGCACAAGCCTAGAAGAAATCCAATTGGGAAAGCGTAATATCCAACCTGGAAGACAGGGTCAAAAGATGGATGGTGAGAGCGTTGAATTTGTCAGGGAGATTGGTGCTAGTTAAGGCGGTGCTTCAAGCTATCCCGGGGTATATGCTATTTTCTCTTCCTATGTGTTGGTGCCCATTTTTGTTACCACTTCTTTACTTGGTCCACTCACATTTTTACCCTTTTTACCTATATCGTACCTCTTTTCACTTACTATACCATATCATTTACTGCCAAAACCCTGCCATCACATGATTAGAGGTAAAATAATTTTACTTAACATTATTTTGGTGTTTTTGGTTGAATTTAGATAGATTATAGAATCATTCTTATTAGGACATCACTAACTATCTATTTTTGTGCTCATAGCTACGAAGACTATTGACAAGTGAATGACATGCTAAATACCAAGTTGGAGTATGAGGTGGTGGATGCTTTATCATCTAAGTGTCACTACTATTATGTACTTAAAACTTCATTTCCAGTCATGTACTCAAGCTGGCAGTCAATGAGTGGAAAACTCCTTTTGATGGAAGTGTAAGCGGTTTGTGAGATCTCCTGGCATCTCATACACTGATATTTTGGTGGCCAAGGATAGAAGCAATTTATGAAGCCAAACACAGTTGATTCAAGTTCGATCTTATGAAGACATCATGCAGTCCAAGATTAGCCATTAGTCAACAAGTTGCTATGATAAGGAATAGTTGGTTAAGTCTTGTATTCATTGGCTGTCCCTTAAAAGGCCCGATGAGGTTGAAATTAGGGTTACTGTTAAGTAGTGATGGCGATGTAATGCTCTGTTATTATTGATTTTGAAAATTTATGTATTGGAGATCCTAGACTATGTATGACTACATCTAAGCTTTGATTTAATTCAGTCTCGACATTATTCTACTGTAAGTAATGGTGTTTTTATTTTAAATTACATTTTACTGAGTTAGTTTCGCTCGCTCCAGGCGTGGCAAGGGCCCACCACATCTGGAACCAAGCTTGATAGTTAGATTAGATTTAGGAATTATTTACTGTGTGATCTTACATAGCATAGTGAGTGATCATTTAAATTATGAATGATTTAAATGATTTTGTGCTTAAGCTTTCATTTCGATTCTGTATTTAAGCTTTCTGACCAGTCCATAAACATTGAGTATAATTCAAATTGTTGATTATCTCTTCTGAAGAATTTCATTATACTAATGTGTTGAAAATCGTTCTGATCTGAATTGAATTATGCATAAGTGTTTTGAAATTGTATACTCTATCACTGTTTGAATGCAACAAGTGTACATGGATGTCTCAACATAGAATAGTCAAAAGAAGTGTTATCATTGAATGTGATTTTAATTTGTAGCTAATATTCTAAAAGGTAAAACGATTTCGGTTAAGAATGAGTGTTTTCCATCGAATGAAATTCAAGTTCTGTAGTTAACATTCTAAAATACTGAGTGATTTCGGTTGAAGAGGAGTGTTTTTTGTTGAATGCAATTTGAAGCCAGAGTGATTTTCATTAACGAATGTTTTCATGAGTGCAATTCTTATAGTTCAACATTTCAATTTTGATTAGAGTAATTTTGTTTTCCATTAGATGCAATATGAATCTTGTAGTTAAAGTATTTTGATTTCGGTTAGAGTGAATGTTTTCATTAGATACAATTTAAATTCTATATTTAAGCATTTCATTAAGTGAATGTTTTCATTAGATGCAATTTAAATCTTGTAGTTAAGTGTCTCATAAGAGTGATTTTAATTAGAACAGTTGACTGTGTGTGTGTGTCCTGAATGAATGAGATTTAAATTCTGTAGGTAGCATTTCATCAGTTAAAGTGAGTTAGCTTTAGTGTTTGAATTGAGTTATTTAAGTTTTGCATTGTAGAAATAATTCATAGCAAGCCTGTGTTAGTTATAAGTCTCTTTGAGTGGCTAAAATAGATTTAAAACAAGAATAGTTTTTGTAGGGTTTGATGAGTAAGTGAGAGCATTGAGTCTTCTGAGATAAGTATGATTTCTCTGAGGTTTTGCATGCTTGATTCTTTAAGAAGATAGAAGAGTTTTTACTTTAATTAGCTAGAAGGGTTTTTTTGAATTGCTTTGAGTAGATGAAGGAGTTTTGAATGCCTCAAATAGAAAGAGGAGTTTGAGTAAATAGGCTCTTGCACTTAGGAATTGATTACAAATGAAATCACATACTCTACAATTAGATCTTGAACCAATATGTAGTGTAACTCATGTTTACGACCCCTGGTTGATGATTTAATATTAGGAGCTTTAAAATAACGAATTAAAACTCCCAAAATTTCTAGCGTCATTGCTGGGGAGTTGCATTCTGGTTTAGGTAATATTTTTGTTTCAGAGTTACACAGGTATTTGCACAACAGTCAGAGGGTGGGGAGTGTACAATAAGGCGTGAGTGAAGAGCCACACATCCACTTTGGTGGGGTTGCTCCAAAGTCTGACCGTCTTTGTGTATATTTGTACTATCATTTCCTTTTCTTTATGCATAGAAGTAAAAGTAGGCCTAGGGATAGCAAAGGCAGATTTATTTCAGGAGCATAATTATTTTCAAGACTATTTGGTCACAAAAAAACACCTCAAAATAATTCAGTTAATCATTATACATGTGTCAATAGAGGAGGAGGAACTAATAGCAAGGTGGCATCAGCAAAGGAAACACCCCTCAAAAAGGGGACTGAACAATCCCGAACTGTGCCTCAACAAGCACAAATTGTCTTGGGAACCACAACAGAAACAACATTGGTGCTCATTCCACAAGTGGAATCAACAGCTGGACATCCTCACCAAGATTTGGGGCCTGGAAACTTTAAAATCAACCCAGTTGAGTCTTCTTCCAGCCACATCATTATAACAAAACAACATCCCGAATCTGCAGTAAACATGGCCAACAAAGGAGGAGGAGACAACAAGAACAATGTAGGAAACTAGGGTGAAGGAGAGGGTACACGACAACCTCTATTTGGGGGGAACAATGATGGACCAAGAGGCGGGCCAAAGGAGCAAGAGTAAGAGGAAACAACTTTTGGATTCCCTATCTTGGACGTAACTAGAGATGTTAACATGACGAATATACCATTGGCATCGCTTCCACTTTTTCGCGGTATGTCATCTAAAGACCCTGATGCATTTCTATTTGAATTTGATATCCTTTGCAGAAGCTATAATTATTATAACGATGCACAAAATTGAAATTATTCCCTGCCACCCTAAAAGACTCAGCCTTGAGATGGTTCATGAGCCTAGGAGAACATACCATTTATTCCTGGGACGATATGAAATCTATTTTCCTTAAAAAATATCTAGACTACTATAAAAGTAGAGATGTAAATGATATCTTTAGGATGCAACAGATGGAGGATGAAAGCTTAGAAGAACGTCTAGAGAGATTCCTTTACAATTATCATAAGTTACAGGGGGGGAGCCTTAGATGAACGGTCCATTAGGACTATCTTCTTGAAAGGATTAAGGGAAGAATGTATTGAGACACTGAATCTCTTAAGTGTTGGTGATATTTATAAATGCCTTTTGCTGAAGTAGTTGAATTATGCCGAACCTATTCAAGGAGTCAAGCTAAAGTAGGTAAAAGACTCAGGGACAACCCAAGAGATTATGTGCCCAAGAACTCGAAATCTGTACCTAATGTTGTTACCAGGGTTGAGCTGGGAAATCTTTTGGAAAATTTTAAAACAAACATTTTAAACACCATTAGTGACCAACTAGACACCTTGAAAATTAAGAGAAACAAGAAGAGGAGAGAGCTTCCATGGAAATATTTTTTCCTAAATGTAAACGAAAACATATGGAGAGGGAATGCCCTATCAATATGGTTGAATTATGTGGAATTTGTGCCTTGGAACATGCCACCGAAAAATGCCCAGCCATTCTCAGATTTCAAGCCATTTATAAAGGCAATATGGAGGCTAATGACCCATCTCAAACAAACAAAAAGCCTTCATGGAAAGGGCCAAATCAAAACATGTATCAGGACCCTAATCTGCAAAACTTCGTTAAAAACCAGCCACGGAATTTTATGCCATCCTACCCCCCTTGGAGTAATCAGCAACCCCAAAATTTCCCATGGAACCAAGGGTGGAGAGGAAAATTTTATGGGAATACATTCCAGCTCCAAAATCAGTTGTATCCTCAATACCAAAGCATGGTTAATATTCCTTACACACAGAATATCCCTCCATATCAGCAAGGATATAACCCAATTTATTATCAGCAACCCCCGCTGCCACCATCTCCTTTGCACCAACTTTTACCCTCAAGTTCTAACTCATCACCTCCGCAGGAACCAAAACCATTTAGCCCACCTCATCCTACCTTGCTGCCTACAAAACTCGTAGCTAATCCAAATTATAATAAAACGCTTCAACCTATACAAAACATGGAAGTAAAAGCCTTTCCCACCTATGTTATTACTACTGTCCCAACAAGTGAAATTCAATTGAGATATGGGAAAAAGGTTAATAAGGAAAAATCAATTGTCATAATTCAGGAAGAGGACTCTATAGAAAAATTTGAAAATCATCAACGCAAAGAAAATCAAAAACAAAATGAACCAGAAGAACCAAATGAACCTCCTTATCTGGAAAGGTTACTTGTTAAGAAAATTGAGATCCCTATAGAATATGATCTAGAATCTGAATTAAGCAACGTCTGTATCAAAATACCCTTGTTACAAGCCATTAGAGACGTTCCTATATACACTAAAATCATTAAATATCTCTACATTAAGAAACCAAGTAGAAAAGGACATAAAAATCAGAATGTGAAAATCATGAGTGAAATAACCAGAATGGTTTACGATTTACCACTGAAGTATAATGATCCAGGAAACCCCGTGGTTACCATAGAAATCAATGGAGCTCTCTTGCCAAATACCCTTGTGGATCTAGGCGCATCAATCAACGCCATGACATTAGAAACCATGAGATCCTTACAACTACAAGGAATCAAACCCACACCTATAATCTTGGAATTAGCAGACAAATCCATTGTCAAACCCATGGGGATCTTAGAAGACATAGTGGTCACGATCGCCTCTTGGAAATATCCCATTGATTTTATTATAATTTCTCCAAAAAATTCTAGACCAGGACATACTGTAGTCCTAGGACACCCTTGGTTAGCTATTTCTGACGCTGTCATAGGGTGTAGAAGTGGAGAAATGATAATTTCCAATGGATCACATAATCAAACATTGACAATTTTTCCTCCTACTCAAATAGTTGCTGAAGTACCTCTCTGGTTAGAGAGTCCTTATGGGGACGAAGACTGTATGTTTCCTTTGTTAACTTTAGAATAGTCTAGAGGACTCCAAGAACAATCAAAATATCATATTTTACATCAGTTTTTATCTGATATTTCCTACATCAATTATCCCATATCTTGTAACGGTTATCAACATGTTTTCAGTAATGAGTTTCAGTAAGCTTGTCATCCAGATGTATTCATGAAATTTACTGTGTCAACATTAGAAGCCATCCATTAAATCACTATTGAACCTATCGATATCAGTGATGGGAAGTTCTTATACATTGGCATTGAGTTAAGCACAGAACAAAAGCAACAATTGTTAAGCATGGTTCAAGAGCAATCCAGAGCATTTTCTTGGGACTACTTAGATATGAAAGGTATACACCCAGACACATGCATACATCATATCTATACCAATTATGAATTGAAACTTGTTAGGATGTCGCAAAGGCGCATGAACCCAGCCTTGAAAGAAATTTCCAAAGAGGAACTACAGAAGTTGTTGACTGCAGATTTTATTTATCCTATTTCTGATAGCAAATGGGTATCACCTTTGGTGGTTGTTCCAAAGAAGAATGGTAAGTGGCACATTTGTGTTCACTATAGTGATTGAATAAAGCCACCTCAAGAGATTATTTTCCTTTACCATTTATTGATCAGGTGCTAGACACGCTCTCTGGCAAAAAGTATTTTTCTTTTCTAGATGGGTACAATGGGTATAACTAGATTCAAATAGTTGAGGAAGACCAAGAGAAAACTACCTTTACTTGGCTGTGGGTTACCTATGCCTATAGAGTTCATCCTTTTGGCTTATGCAATGCCCCAGCTACCTTTCAGCGAGCTTTTCTAGCCATCTTTTCTGACTTGATTCATGACCGTGTAGAGGTCTACATGGACAACTTCATGGTATATGGGTATGATTTTCATCAAGCTTTGGTGAATTTAGCAAAGGTATTGGTCTGATGTCAAGAAGTGCACCTAGACCTTAGTAGTAGTAAATGTAAAATGATGCAGACTAAGGGAATAATTTTGGGCCATCATGTTTCATTTGAAGGAATAAAAGTCGACCTGACCAAGATAGAGGTAATATTGCGTATTCCAGTTCCTAGTACACAAAAAGAGGTAAGAATATTTTTGGGACATGTAGGTTACTATAGACGATTTATTGAAAATTTCACAAGAATTGTAGCACCCTTGTTTAAACTACTTACTAAAGATGTTGATTTTATTTGGGATGATAACTGTCAAAATGCTTTTTGGGAATTGAAGAACAGGTTGTCCACCGCTCCAGTATTAAGAGGGCCAAATTGGTACCTTTTGTTTCACATATCCAATGATGCATTAGATACCACCCTTGGCGCAGTTTTGGGACAAAGGGAAGTTCACTATCCCTATGCTATTTACTTCGTTAGCAAGAATCTTTCCCCTAATAAATTAAACTATACAGTCACTGAAAAGGAATTGTTAGCAATTATTCACACCATTAGTAAGTTTAGACATTACATTACCGATTATGAGACTTTTGTCCACACCGACCATTTTTCTTTTAGATTTTTGATGAACAAACCTATTACTAATGGTAGGATCACTAGATGGTTTTTGTTATTACAAGAGTTTAACATAACTGTGGTTGACATGCCCATACGAGATAATTTGGCTGCTGACTTCTTGTCTCAGATGAATATTTCTCAAGAAAATGTTCCAACTTTAGTTCCATATGATTTCCCAGATGAAGAATTGTTTTCCATATCAACCCTCACCCCCTGGTTTGCTAACATAGCCAACTACCTGGTATCAGGGAAGTTGCCTCAAAATATTTCTACTAGGGAGAAACACAATATTGTTCAGTGTAGCACCAACTATTCCTGGATAGATGGAGACTTATTCCACATAGGACCTGACTTGATTATGAGGAGATGTGTGTGAGAAGATGAAATGTTTGATGTGTTGAAGGCCTGCCACAGTGAGCCCTGTGGAGGGAACTTCACAGACAAAAGAATAGCATATAAAGTCTTATGTACAGGGTATTACTGGCCCACGCTTTTCAAGGATGCTAAAAAGTTTGTGATTAGTTGTGATGCTTGTCAAAGGATGGGGAGGCCAGTTCCTTCAGATGAGATGCCCCTTCAGACACAAATATCCATAGAACCTTTTGAGAAGTGGGCATTAGATTTTGTGGGACCTATTTCTCCCATGTCAAGGAAGAAGAGATACATTTTGGTTTGCACCGACTATGTTACAAAGTGGGTGGAGGCTAAAGCTTTGTATTCTGCGACTGAGAAAGCGGTGGTGGATTTCCTCTTTGAGGACATTTTCACTCAATTTGGAGTGCCCCGAGAGATCGTCACTGACCAAGGCACACAATTTACATCTAAATTGGTCAAAGCCATCACTGAACAATATCAGATCAAGCACCAGAAATCTACTCCTTACCACCCCCAAGCAAATGGGTAGGTGGAGTCTACAAACAAAGTGTTAGAATCCATTTTGACCAAAACCATTCAGCTTCACCATACAGATTGGGCTGACAAGTTTCTTAAGCATTATGGGCCTGTCGTATAACCTAGAGGAATGTAATAGGGCACACCCTGTATGAACTAGTCTATGGTAAGCAGGTACTACTTCCTGTCGAATTCCAGGTGAAAACATTCTGAACTGCTACTCAGTTGGGGTTGAATCTCAATGAAGCCCAAGAGCAAAGGTTAATGCAACTGAATGAACTTGATGAGATCAGACAGGATGCATTCCATCAAACTATGTTAGTGCAAAATCAGAGAGCCCAATGGCATGATAAGTTTATCAAGAAAAAGGTCTTCCGCCCAGGAGATTGGGCCTTACTCTATGACAACAAATTCAAACATTTCAGAGGTAAGTTTTCAACTAGATGGTTGGGCCCCTATGAAGTGGATGAAGTTTTTGATAATGGCTCTGTTCGAATTAAAACCATTGATGATAATCAAACCTCCTTTGTGGTAAATGGCCATCGACTAAAGATCTACCACCGACTGCTCTCTCGACAATAATTTTTGCAGGAAGTAAGAGGAGATCCAGAAATGGAGTTGGTTCATGAAAATGACTAGCCTCCTACTGGTTCATCTGGTTAATTCCTTTCTTTTTATTGTATATATTTATAGCTATGTATATGTATATAGTATAAATAACCAATGAGCTATCATTTTTTTTCATACTTATAGGTGTTCTCCCCACAGCTCATGTAGAATAAAGGAGAAATTTGTCTTGGGTAGGTTTATTCCTTTAACTAGACTCAACAGATTAGCTATGGAAAAGGATATTTTTGGAGTCTTCTTTGGATGTTTCAGACTCTCAAAAACTGAAAATCCCGAGCAGTGACTGATCTAGGCTCGTAAAAATCGAATGGAACAATGGTAGTTTAGGGATTCCTTGAGTACAAAATTATTCTTTTCCGGGCTCAAGGGAATATTTACAGAAAAGAAGCCCCCTGGAGTCTTCTTTGGGTTATTTAGACTCCCTAAAATTGAATGCCTCGAGCACATGGCTACTTTAGGCTCGTTAAAATCATGAGGTGGTAGTAGTTAGGGATCTGCTGAGCATAGAATTATTCTTTTCTGGGATCAATAGAATATCTATGGAAAAGAAACCCCCCGAGAGTCTCCTTTCTGGACATTTCAGACTCTCGAAATATGAAATGGCTCAAGAAGAAATCACCCCAGACCTGGTTAAAATACATAGGATAATGTCCAAAATTTGTTTCAATAATTTATAGGCAACTACAACAAGCTATGTGATGATATTGTAGGAAGAGCTTATTTCCAGTTCTGCTCAGATTCATCATGCACTTAAAGACTTCCTGTGCTTAATATTCCTGTACTTAAATGCATATACTTAATTAATTACTGTCATCAAAATATTGTGGTTTATGAGCATGACATTTTCAAAGGAAATACTATGTATAGAGTCCATTATTTAATATGTGTTGCAAATACATCATTGTTATGACTGTTATTTTTCCATTTTTCCAAGTCAGGCTCAGCATGATCTTCAAAGTTTCAAGCTCCAAATTATTATGAGTTAGAGCTAAAGGTATGTGACTATAGTTTCTATAGCTTAAATAATAAATATTTGATTGTATGTTACGTAAATGTGTACCTCGATTACTATACCTTCCATAATACCACTCCTTCCCATGATTATCAATTCGTTCCTACCCCCACTCCCTTCCTAATCATGCTCATGCATGTCACAACCTCATTCGCCCTTAATGATTAACACTCTGTCAATTCAAATGATGTTCGAATGGGAATCCATCATAACACCCAATGCTCAGTACCTCACCTCCATCCCTTCCCCATTCCCACAAGAAGTACGGTGGAGGCTGTCGATCTACTGTTGGGGTACATTTATTCTCATAAGGCTGAGACTGCACCATCGCGATCTTTGAGACAGGGTAGCAACATTGTGATTTTTCGATACAAGGTAGTCAATTGTGAAATTTCTCTTACAGTTAAAAATTTGGGAACCTTAGCTTCGCATCAGCATGGCAGCCGACATGCATGAACCCAATTTCAGGAAATTTTCACAGATCCCAGAGTACAAGAAGTGTAAGGAGATCCTAGAAGAAAGAGGATGGATTCCTTTTCTCCAAAAAATTCAGGTGTCCAATGACAAAGTTGCATTAGCCTTCGCACAGAGCTTTGTTGGGGATAATGTGATCGTCGAAAATTTGGAATTTAAAATCCCCAAGGAGTCTATTAGCCGAGCCATAGGGATGCCTTCCATAGGTGAGCCATTCTTCAAAGGTGGGAAAAATAACATCTCCAACTACACGAAATTCCTTAAACCGACATATCAGACACTTAGTTGGTCAAAGGGGGTATTGCGCAGTTGTGTGGAGGAAAGATGGCACCCATTGATCACCATTCTCCAGAGGTTCATTACATGCAAAGGAAGGTATGAAGTTGTTTTCCTTTATCATATTCGGTTGTTATCACATTTCTTTGAAGACAGTAGGATTAACATGCCTCATTTATTACGATTGAGTCTACATAAGATGGCTCAGGGTGTCCATTTTGAGGGTAATAACCCTGAGACTGCTATTTATCACCATAGCTTAATCAAAATGATCATAGTGGCCAAGTTGAGTAAGAGGCGGAAGTCCTGGGAGGACTTCCTCATTGAGAATTTTCCTGGGGAAGGAACAAAGTTTAAAGGCTGACAGAGGCTTATCAACTCGATGCCAAAGTATGTGAAGGAAGAAGTTTCTCAGTGATCCAAGCCGAAGTCTAGCCCTACACCTAAACCTACCCCTCCTACAAAAATGACTCCCACTGAGAATTTTCAAGAATCAACACCCAACTCTAAGTCCTCAGAGGAGGGAACAGTTTTGAAAACAAAAAGAGCAAAGAAACAGAGAAATAATGCATAGGAGAAACACAAAGGGAAGAAGAAAAAACAAAAGAGGGATCATAAGTACCGACCTGAGCATAGAAAATCACCTGAAAAAACTAATGTTGTGGAGGGATCTCTTCCTGAAATGGAAGAATCGACTTCCAAGGCCCCTAAACAATATGCACAGGTAGAGGCAACCCTAAAACAGAACGAAAACCTTCTTTGGCCAACTTGAAGTCAGCTCCTACTGCAGAAACCTCAACTGAAGGTTGATGACGAAAATAGTTATAAGTCTCTTTGAGTGGCATGTGTTAGTTATAAGTCTCTTTGAGTGGCTAAAATAGATTTAAAACAAGAATAGTTTATGTAGGGTTTGATGGTTAAGTGAGAGCATCGAGTCTTATGATATAAGTATGATTTCTCTGATGTTTTGCATGCTTGATTCTTTAAGAAGATAGAAGAGTTTTTAATTTAATTAGCTAGAAGGTTTTTTTTTGAATTTCTTTGAGTAGATGGAGGAATTATGAATGCCTCAAATAGAAAGAGGAGTTTGAGTAAATAGGCTCATGCACTTAGGAATTGATAAGAAAGGAAATCACATACTCTGCAATTATTAACCAATACGTAGTGTAACTCATGTTTATAGCCCCTTGTTAATTATTTAATTAGGAGCTTCAAAATAACGAATTAAAACTCCCAACACTATGCCTAAAGAAGTTATCCAAAAAATGAAGGAGGTCCAAAGAAACTTCCTGTGGATAGGGGCAGAGGAAAAATGAAAATGGGCACTGGTGGCATGGAACACGATCTGTAAATCCAAGAATGCATGTGGCCTTAGGCTGCAAGATCCAGAGATAATTAACGGAGAAAATGGAGCCAAATTGTGGTAGAAATGGTTAACATAAGGGGAGACACCATGGGAAAAATTATGGAAAGCGAAATACACCCTTGATTTTCAACTAAAAGACCTAGTAAGGCTCATGGGTTCAATCTAGGGGTCGGTTATATGGAACTTGGCATGGACTAACAAATAAATTGTACAAAAACAAAGCTTTTAGGAAGTAAGAAACAAAATGTATGCCCTATTCTAGGAGGATTTCTGGAAACAACAACCGAAATTAAACAAACCAGAATGGCTGAATCTTCAGGAAGCCACAGAGAGATAAGGGCACAAGGAATTCCACCGATTCTGGTCTAAAGGAATAGAAAACAAGTGGAGAACTTGGAACTTAAAAATCCTCCACCAGGAAAATTTGAGAGATTTAGACATTCAAGATATTACAGAGGAACTGAATAAAAGACAAACCCTAGCAAATGAAGACCGAGACCAACTTCGATGGGGGCAAAGAGATGGGGGAGATTTCAACCTCGAGGAAGCCAAGGGTTACCTTCGAACTGAACATCTCGAAGTACATGACCCAGCTTGAGGTAAAATTTGGGCGACCTCTCACTAGCCAATGTATTAAAATGTTTTTGTGGTTAATTTTACACAGAAAGGTGCTAAATTGGGAGAATCTTGTTAATAGAGGGATGATTGATCCATCATGGTGTTGTCCGTGTGAGAGGGAAGCAGAAAGTCTTAACCACCTACTGAACTATGGGAGTGGTTGACTACCATCTATAGATAAACTGATAGAAAAAAGGAAAGTATACAAGAAACAATTAAAAAATGGAGGTTAAAATACACCAAAAATGAAGTGGTGAACATGACCTGGAACTTGATTTTGGGATTTATCCTTTGGTCAATCTGGAAGGAATGCAACCATCAAATTTTCCGTGATAAAATCTCCTTGTTGCAATTTTGATGGAAGAAATTTGCTGCCAGCTTAAGGAAACCATCAATAAAAAAAGAATTCAAACCTCAGAGGAACAACCATCCCCTCAGGAAGTAAGAATTCTAATTTTTTTTTTACCTTGATTACCTGAGGGATAGGATCCTCAGACCCAGATAAAGTCATATAAGGATAGACTCTACAGTGTGGCAGGTTCCTCTGAAGGCTTTCTAGAAATTGAACTTTGATGGAGCTTCCAAGGGCATCCTAGGAAAGGCTGGAGCCAGATGAATCATTTGGGACTAGATAAGTAAAGTTCAAAGGTTATACTTCATCAATATGGGACAAGCCACAAATAGTGCAACGAAGTTCTGGTCCCTGGAGTAGGGGATGGAAACATTGTGGCAAGAATGAAGGGTGAATGTAATAATGGATGGAGACTCTACATTAGCTATCCAAGTTGCACGTAGACTTCAATGTGGCACTCAGATGAATAAGGTCACGAAGAATTGATGTCTTGCCCAGATAATCCAAAGGATTGAGGACCACCTAGAGGAGTTGAAAATGGTGGATTTTGCCTTAGTTCGACACTCAGCTAATGCGTTGGTGGACAAAGTGGTAAATGAAGGGATCGAGAGTATCAGGGTGATCTTTGAAATGGCATGGGAGGACATGGTGGATGGAAAACTAAAGGAAGATTGTCGAGCACTGGTGGAGTGAGATCAATCCACGTCAGAAGGGCAAAGTGATAGACACGAGGTGGTCCAAGAGGAGGGTAGTAACCCACCTGGTGAATGCAATGTTTAATAACTATCATGAGGGGAAAATTAGCGGGTATCGGAGAAGATCGAGGAGGTACGTGTTGTTAAGACATGAAGGACATGACGATAGATGATGGGAAGAATTGGAACCCAATTTTTCTTAATCATCCACTGGGAGGTTGCATTAATGGGAAAGTACGATTTAAGGAGTGGAGAAGGAAAATACACAATGTGGAGCAATACTGGAATAGAGCTACAACTATAATGGGCCTGTACAAACCGTATTCAGAGGAAAATGAGAAAGAATATGGTCCCATCCTCGCATGAATGTACTGTAACCACATTGGTAAGCAGAAGTTGCCGAAAATTAACATGGAAGGTGCACAAAGGACAAGGCAGAATGCACTTCTCTAGATTTTTCCTTTATATGCTAAGGAGGGGAGATGCATGGTATGCATAGTAATAAGGTCGAACCATACAAGAGGGAACAACAACGAGAGAAATCATGTTAAATAGAGAATTACGACCTCTAGAATAGTTATGGCGAGAAATGGGGGTGGCCTGCCGAGGGGGAGGCCGAGAGCAGAGGCTCAAATCTCCATGGACGGTAAGAGAACCAAAATGGAGTAGGTATTGAAGTAGGAAACACTCAACTATCACGTGACCATCCTAAAGAGAGGTAAAGCAATCATTGAAATATGGAAAATGAAGTGAGGCATCTGCGAACGGCCATCCCGGATGATAAAGTCGAAGAAGAGGTGGACTAGATCATAGACACGGGGAAATCTCGAATGAGACAGACAATTTATCAGAGAAATTTAGAGACGCCATGACGCATTAAAATTTTAGTTGTAAAGTTGTAAACGGAAGTGGCAAAAGAGAGAATCCGACGTCAAATGGAACACAAGCTGCAAGCGAAGGCAATCAAACAACGACTGTGGGCGATAGAGGAGGGACTCCAAAAGGTGGCGAACATAGAACACTTGCATGATGATCGCATTGGAGATATGAACAAAATGTTCTTAGATTACTTGAAATATATCCATAACCTGGATATTATGTTGGGGTAGGGACAGGAAGATCTAGTCATATTAATGAAATATAGGGTCAGAGAGGTAATTGGAGTCAGTGGCAAGAAACTGGTGATGCCGACAGCAGAGACGACTGCTTCAGAAACTCCAGTGGAGAAGACTACACATGCGTCTGGATCAAGTGTGGTGAAGGATCCATCATTGTCCCTAGATAAATGATCATGAATTTGTGTCTAATTTTGTTTTATTATGTTGATTTGATGGTTAGGCCAATTCATAGTAATATGATAATAGGTAGGTTTGTAGGTGTAAAACAGAAAGTTAGATATTCAAACATACCTCCAACAAGTCATAAATCATGGAGAAATAGTAGTAGAAAAGAAAATTTTGTAGACATTCCCAGGAGATACCATAGACAAAAAAAAACTCTTGACATGTCTTGCTAAGTTCTGGAACAAGGCTATATTTTACTGCAACTGGTCTAGTTTCCAGTTTGGCAGACCAACAGACTATGATGTAATTTTCTGTTTTATTGTAATATAAGGTTTTTACTCTGACTTACAAAAAAAACAAGTAAATATAATATTTGGAAGTGTTGTTTAATTTTATATTATGCAGTCACATTGTTATGGGATTATTTATAATTTTCTTGAAAATGTTGTTGAATTTTATATTATGGGGTCAAATTGTCATGGAATTATTTATAATTTGCTTGAAAATGTTGTTAAAGAGGTATTTCAGAAAATATATAGTGGTATTGGAGGTATTGTTACATCAAAATGGTTTTAAGATATTAAGATTTAAACTTTAAAATAAGTTCTTAGGGCGATAAATTAAATCTAAAAGAGTGTTAGTTTTGTGGTTGATTTTAAAGTTTTGATTGCAACGATAATATCACAGTGTTGCACTGAGTCGTTGAAAAATAATGATCTATCTGTGGGTGGACCATTGGAATCACCAAGAGATGTTGTTGATTCAGAAGAGGAAGATGAGGAGAGTGAGGATGATTTTTTATTTTTATTTTATTTTATTTTATTTATTTATTTATTTTTAATTTTAGTTTATTTATTTAATTTTTTATTTTTTATTTTTTATTTTTATTTTTATTTATTTATTTATTTCTTATTATTATTATTATTATTATTATTATTATTTTCGCTGCAGACGCATAGTTTCTACAAAAGTGTGCACAGGGCACCACGATCTATTTGATATGTATAGAAAAACTATGGGACTGCATGGAAAGGGGGCACTATATTGTTTCTACGTTACTCCACACATGCATATGTGGAATGTGATACACTATGAAAGGACCTATGGCAACTGGTTGTGATGCATTATACAAATATTTCTTTAAGCAAACAGTGTCATCCAAAACCTATTATTGAAGTAACCAGTATACAAAAATAGTAGGATTCTTCTAATTTTTCATCCTTTTTCTTTACATTGAAATTGAATACATATCTTGGCTCTAACACTACCAACCAACACAGTGAAAAACCACATCCGATCATCATTCCTGCATACATGGAAGTGTGAACATTTGGGTCAAGTTCAACTTGATGCAGATTAATAATACATTGTCTTGATTTACAACAAATATAGATAATTTCCTAAATGAGATAATCATCAATAACAGAGAATACAAATGGAAGTAAGAATACAACATACATAATGAATGACACCATATTAGACTTCGACAAAAAAGATTATTGAATGCCCTTCATTAAACAACATATAATGTCTAAAATGAGGTAAAAGTAATATGTACTTGTGGTTTCCTCTTAGTAGAAATTGCCCATTCTAGAAAATCAATATTTCGTCACAATAGTTTTAAATCTTTCATAGGTAAACTAAGTAGTAAACTATATCTTGGTCAACCTTCATGATTACAATATTTCAATTGTGTATTACCAACTTAACAAAAATACAATAAACAACCTAAATCTAATACAAAAATTATTATTTCAGTCCAACGTAGAACTTTTCCAATTTAGTAATCCCAATTGTTAGTAATAATAATAATAACAATGACAATGTTGACTATATTATTAATATTATTATTATTATATGATTGAATATTTTTTAATAGTTAACCATTATCAAACTTTGTCAACCTTATTCACAAGCCCTAATAATAATAATAATAATAATAATAGGAGGGTTTGTGATTATGGTTAAATCATTTAATAATTATATGAGGTTTGTGAATAAGGTTTAATATTTAATAATATTTGATAAAAATAATATTAATATTAAGGTTGATATTATTATTATTATTATTATTGAATATTTTATTAATAGCTTATCTTGAGCTAACTTGGGAACCCTACGCTTACCATAGTCAATTATAGTGAACCTTATTTTTTTATAGTCATCCTTAGTCAACTTAACTCATCCATATTCACTTATAGTCAACCTTAGTCAAAATAACTCAACCATACTAAATTATAGTCAACTAAGGTCAACCTTTGTTGGTCGTAGTCAAGGTTTAAAAATGTTTAATAATAATAATAATAATATTAATAAATTTGACTATTAATAATAACAATACTAATATTAAGGTTGACATCATTATTATTATTATTATTATATTATGATTGAGTATATTATTAACCATATTACCCATAATAATATTATTACTATTAATATTAATCACATTAATATTAGGGTTTGTGAATAAGGTTTAATATTTAATAATAATATTATGGTATGTGAATAAGATTTAATAAAGTTGGCTAATAATAGTAAGTATAACAATACAATAATACTATTAAGGTTGACTATATAAGGTGACCATAGTTAGCTATTGTCACCATATTTTGCTATAGTTGACCATAGTTAACTATTTTATCTTGTAGATAACTACAGTCAACATGGTCAACCATCATCAACCATAGTTGACTATGTTCACGATGGTTGACAATAGTCAACCATGGTCAACCATCAACTTTAATTAGTCATCATAAGTCATCGTCAACAATGGTCAATGATGATTAACCATGATGAACCATGGTTATCTTTGGTTGTCCATAGTTAACCTTGGATAACGATAGTCACCCCATGCTCAACCTCAATCAACAATGGTCAACATTAATTTAACATTTTCAAAATTGATGTATCATTAATAAGTTTTACATTAATGGTTGACCATGGTCAAACTTAGTTAGCCTCGGTCAACCATATTCAACATTGGTCAACCTCGTCAACCATGATCAAACTCATCAACCCCCTTCAACCATTATCAACCATAATCAACAAATCCACCACGCGTTATCAATTAGTACAACCACATTAATAAATGTAGTTGATATACATCGATAGACATCATTTTCCACCTTTTATACACCAATCAAAATATGAAAATGACATCAATCTGCATATATCAATCACACACGTTTACTAAAATGATTGTGCTAATGTATAACATCATTAAAATTCTTACTCTATAATATCATTCGCCACAAATTGCAAAATCATTAACAAAAAATTATAATCCTTGATACAAATTACAAAGTCAATATTATTAAATTAACCATCCTTTTATATAATAGTTAAAAGGTTTCATATAAATTAATGTATAAAAGTTAGAATGGTTATTGCATTGGTTATAGTAAAGAGTAGAGCTTGTAATCATTTATGTTTAAATTTTTAAAAATCATTAAATTTAATTAGATATAGATAATTTTTTTATTAATTAATTTTTATATAAATAATTTCTATTTAATTTCTTTTATTGTAACTTTGTCCTGATAATAATAACTGAACCTAAGACTCTTTCCATATAATATATAACATCATTAACACTTTTTCAGCTGTAATATTATAATAATTGAACCTAAGACTCTTTATTTTAATATATAATATCATTAACCCTCTTCTGTTGTAACATCATTCACCTAGAGTCGCAAAATCATTAACGAAAAGTTATATCATTGAACCTAAAACTCTTTTCATTCACTACAAGTTGCAAAGTCAATGTTATTGATTTTATCAATCTTTTTATATGATAGTTAAATTATTAATTTACAGTGTAGAGTAGAGTAGAGTTTGTAATAATTTAAGTTTTAATTTTAAAAAGTCTTAAGAGATCATAGATTTTCACAATTATTCATATTGTTAGAGATTTAAGGAAAATAATTGTGTAATGGATTTTTAATCCTCTAATGTTTTTGATAGTTATTCTATCTATCCATCATCAAGGAGCTTTGTCAAAAAAATTGGATGGAGTAACTATCCCAAATGTTGGACGTATACTTCTCTTCAGGAAATTTCTAATAATTTTAAAAATTTGTTAAAATTTATTTTTATTTTTTACCTAGAGGAACCTAGCCGCCCCTTGACACGTAACTACTAGTAAACAACCTATCCTTAACTACTAGTAAATGACCTATCCTCCTCTCGGTAAACCAGGTCGCAAACAGGGGGATTTGAACCTTGAACATTGGATCTCTCAGTTTACACATATTAATCCATTACACAGTTCTCTTCAGGAAACCTCTAAGAATTTTAGAAATTGCTAATTTTTTATTTATTTTATTATTTTTTTGACCTAGAGGAACACGGTAACTCGCCTGACAGGTAACTACTAGTAAAACTCTAGGGTCTCCTCGCGTGACAGGTAACTACTAGTAAACCTCTGGGGTCTCCGACCTGTTCTCCTCTTCGGACTCCGTGTAAACGCGGTGGCAAATAAGAAAATTTGAACCTTAGATCTCTCAATTTACACATATTTCACATTACTTTAATTACCAATTAAATTGACCTCGAAACAAAAAATAATGTTAAATTTAATCAAATATGTTTTTTTTTAATTATTTAATTATAAAATATTAATTTTTTTTTAATTAATTGATTTTTATTTTCAATAATAATGTGTTAGTGTATTTAAATAATAAATTTATATATCTAGTCTTCTATTTCTTCACATGATGTCAACCTCATATACACTTAACTCTCTAGTGGCATGATTGGTCATATTTTATACATATAAAACAATATGTAGATTTACTCTTTTATGGGTTAAAGTTTATATATATATATATATATATATATATAATACTTACCTATTATGTAAGTAGAAAGAATATTTCTAATCTTTTATATATATTAGATTAATGTAAGTGAGAATAAATTTGGTGAATGTTGAAGTGAGTTATTTTGTTATTCTGTATCTAGGTTGTATTAGGTTGTATTGTAAATGTATTTAGGCAAGGGTGTTATTCGTGTTGTTCTATATATGAATTGTCATTTTAAAATGGTTAAAAATGGTTTTTACAGGTTTTATATTCTTTTAATTCAAGTGAAAGACTATGATTCTTGTTGTGGATTTTGACATAATAAAATATTTTTGATAGGCAAGTAAAAATTATTAGATGGGTCGCTCTTGGGGTTGTTTTTCTGCAATTTGCAATTATTGTAATATCATATATGTTGAAGCACTATGGTGCATTTGCAGAGAAATACATGTCAAATTAGCTATAGAGATGAAAGAACCTGTGATTCATTGAACCATTTGAATATACATAGATGAATTGAAGTGGATGCTCTCAATGTTCTGTGGATCTACGCTTGACGCAAATGAGGAGTGTTCTTTTTGATATGGTATGACTAGTGCTTGTGCAAGTTCGATCTATTAGTGTTTGAGCATGACACTACTCTTTATGGAGCATGGGAAACCTATTGAGATTCAATTTTGTGCGTTTGTTTGTGCCTTAAACTATGAGTTGACCCTGAATATCACAACATGTTTTAGGTAGAAATTAGTTGACTAATTGCATATGAATATTCTATTGAATCCACTGGTGTCAAGCACAGGTCAACTTCCTAGCATACCTACAAAGCATGAAGAAAAGTTGTTTATGTATAACTACAATATTTAGGAGCTTAGACTATCCATGCTATGTGCATTTGTTTAGATTTCCATAAGTCTTACAGTAATGGATGGATGGTATATATCTGTCCGTCATAAAAGGACTCATATGATTAATTACTCATGTGACGAGTTTTATGTTAGTGAAACAATGCATTCAATGCACATAATATTTAAAGAGAACTTTGTTGATCTCCTCCATGACTATTTGTGAAAGTATACCTTGACAAAACACATATATAGCACAATTTATTATATAAAATGTTAAAAACACAAAGGTAATCACCCAAATTTATCATCCTTCCAAAATCTATTTGTGAAAGGCTATTGGAATTGAAAATTACCCTAATAAATTGCATAGATGTGTTAAAATAACAATTAATACAATGTAAAATATAAAGATCACCAAGCCCACTATAGAACTACATGTCATTGTGACCTTTTATAATTCTTATAGGATGATCTTTCTCCTTTGCTCTCCCGTCTCTCCACTCCTCTTGGTAGAAAATCTATTATAAAACATCAAATCTCTTCAATAGTACTTAAAGCTTTCCTCTCCTTTAAACTTAAGTTATTTATTAGGATTAACACCTTGCAATAATTTAATGATTTTAAAAATATCTAGTAAATTTCATATATTATTAATTTCACATGATGACTAATAAATTAATATAACCTTATAAAAATTACAAAATTTATTGTGACAACCTATCTTAATATATTATCAAAAATAACTTATAAAATAAAATATAATATCTTTCCAATGTTCTTTATATCCACACTCTAAATTCATATAAAATTATAGTTTTTACTTTCATTATCTAATATAATTTTTTTTTAAATACGAAAGAAAAATAAAAATATAAAATATAAAACCAGACAATCCTACAGAATATTATATTTTTAGATTCACGATCTTTCTATATAATATAGGATTATCAGCTATCACTCCTATATAATATCATTTACCACCAAATTCTATCTTTCATAGTCTTTTTATATAATATATCATTTACCACAAGTGGCAAAGTAGATACTACTTTCTGATCAGCTAGTTTCAAGCATGTGATCACCCACTTTCAAAGTTTTCAACACCGAGCATTGTGGGAACATGGACTTACATTTAAAAAATGTTCAATTGAAAATACATGATTTGCATCCTACTTACAAAAATGTGACATGCACAAACTAATGCTGGATAACAGCACCACCAATAGCAATTCCAAAGCTTCCTTCCCATGTCTGTTATTTCGATATTTGAAATCAAATTTCAGAAAGTACATAATACTCAAAGGATTTACCATAGTTAATCAAATAACACATTCCAAACTTATATCCACTTATTCAACCTAGAAAGATATTATTTCAATATTTGAAATCAAATTTCAGAAAGTACATAATACTCAAAGGATTTACCATAATAAATGGCTTAATCAAATAACACATTCCAAACTTATATCCAGTTATTCTTTTTGCTGAAGCAAAAGACTGACCTTCTATTTCATTATCCAAAAAATAAAGATACATCATTTACACAAAGCAATTACGCTTTGAAGACCCGGGAAAACTATTCCATCTGATTTGGAATGACCTTCCCCTCAGCGAGAGCAAAGTTAACCTTACAAAAAGAGGAAAAAAAATTCCCAGAATGGAAAAAGGGAAGAGTGTCCAAAAAGAAATCACCAAAGACACCTATAACATGGATTCGCAAGGCGAAAAAGACTAGGGGGCCCACAAAGCTGCACCCCCAGATCCAACCGTTGAAACCAACAGCGCAAACGGACGGCACGGAACAATATCGCAACGCCAAATAGCACGAAGGATAGGGCGCGATGGGAGGTGGTATTTCTGACGATCCCCTGCCACGTGTCAGGAGCCCAATGGCATCGCTCCCACAATCCCTATACCACTTTCCACTCCGGAGCCTAGCGAGCAACCGGAAACCACTAAGTGCCTGGTAATCTTCCCCGTACCCGAAATCACCAATTACGAAGTGTCGTAAGGTATGAAAGTACTGTAGGCCTATAAAGCTCCCCCAAATCCGACCGTTGATTCCAACAGCGCAATCGGACGGCACAGAACCATATCGCAACGCCAATTTGCACGAAGGATAGTGCGCGATGGGAGGTGGTATTTCTGACCAACCCCCGCCACGCGTCAGTTGCCCAGTGGAATCGCTCCCACCATCCCGATACCACTTACCACTCCAAAGCCCAGCGAGCAATCGGAAACCACTGTGAGTCTGGTATTCATCCCCATAAACAAAATGAAAGAAAATGGCTGCCTTCCGAAAGAACCAACCCTTCTACTCACGAGAGAACACAACAGAGCAGGTTTCCGAGACTGTCCCGGACTGAGAAAAGGACTCAGTGCTGCAAAAAGAAGGAGTAAGGAGATAAGGCAGCTTACACCCCCGTGAAGAGTGATTGGTTTGATCATGCCCTTCATCCAGGAACCAACTGAAGTACCACAAATGAACATGCATAGAAACCTTCATTCCGCACTATTAACTCTGGCCCAGTAATTGGAAATCTCTCTGTCCTCCGCCGCTTGTTCATTGCAGAGAGCTTTGAAACTGCTCTGAGGTGTCTCCTGCCATATCAGCTCAGTTCTGCCCTCGGAATTTATTACACCTTGATTGGCCAGAGTGTCCGCGAGCTTATTGGCTTTTCTTCGAACATGGTTAAAGCTTATAGTTCGAAGACTCAGAAGATGATTTTGAATCCTTTGATACACTTGAATTAGTCTCCAGTGTTTCGAGACCTTCTCTGGCGCTGTTCCACAACTGATTCTCTTGACCGCATTGATAGAAATCTCTGAATCTGCTTCAACGATGACATTGGAACAATGTGTCAGTTTCAGAAGCTCTAAACAATGTTCCAAAGCCATTAATTCAGCCATATTATTGGTGGCTATCCCTAAATGGCAATGGAAAACAAAGATGATGCTTCCCTCTTCATCTCTTAAAACACCTCCATAACCTGTTGTTCCAGGGTTGCCTTTTGAAGCACCATCAATATTGCATTTTAGATACCCTTTCGGTGGAGGATGCCAGAAATTCTTCTCGGTATCCATATCTTTTGCTTTTCTGCACTGGTCCTGGGGAATGAGCTCATGTAAACCCAGTTGTATGAGAGTTTTCAACTCAAAATTCGTAGGAGGATTCTTGGGAAAATTGCGGACAGTAGTGCTAACTGTCTCCTTAATTTGCTTCAGGATCAGGCCCATCAGATGAAGAGGGGTAGTTTGTTCACCCTTGAAAATTCTTTTATTCCTTTCTTTCCAAACATTCCAGATAATGAAGCTTGGCGTGAAGGCCCAGGCCAAATTAAGGAATTCATTTTCTGAGATTTTCCTTCTCCACTTGTTTAGGGTGTTAATAATACTGTCTTTATCTCTGTCTGTCTGTTGGAAAATTGTGGCAAAGGAATCCCACAACCAGGTAGTGAATTTGCAGCTGTTGAGAATGTGTTCCATTGTTTCCTCTTGGGCTTCACATAGCTGACATCTAGAGGGCCCAATAATTCCCCTTTTTCTAATATTGTCCCAAGTTAAGATTTTCTTGTGATGGACTAACCACATGAATAACCTGATCTTCATCCATCCTTGTTGGCTCCAAAGTTGTTGCCAGGAATTGTCCGGAACATAGGAATCAAGATTCAAGATTATCCTCTTGGCTTCCCTAAGATTAAAGGTGCCTTCTTTATTTAGGCCCCATCTTAACTGATCTTGTCCCTCTGATACCAAGATTTTCCTTTGCTTTAAAATGCCCATAAGTGCCTCTAATTTTGTTTTTATAGGGCTTTCATCTCTGCAGTTTATGAATCTCCAGTTTCTCCATTTTCCAGTGTCATGAGGAAGATTCCAGAAATCTTTAACTTTGATTAATCCTTGGGAGTCAGTTTCTTGCTTGAGGCACATGAAATCCTCTTTTAATAGCATTGGTTCTTGTTGCCATTTATCTTCCCAGAAGAGAGCTAGATCTCCTTCTCTGATCTCCCAGAAACTGTTGTCTTGAACTAGACTTCTGTTCTCCCAAGCTTTATTCCAGATGTAGGAGCCTTTTATGTTCCCCGACATTCTTATAAGATCTTTTTTTTGCCAGGAGCTTGCATATTTTTCTTTCTAGGTAATGGCCCATTGAGCTTTAGGTTCCTTAACCCATCTCCACCAGAGCTTGGCTCCTAAAACTTTACTTAGGATTTCCGGATCATCTAAGCCTAGGCCCCCATGACTCTTGGGTTTGCAGATTTTTTCCCAAGAAACCAGAGCCCATTTCTTCCTGGTTTCCTCTTTTCCCCAAAGGAAATCTCTTTGAATATTGCTGAATTGTTGTAACACTCCTTTGGGGGCTGGGAGGGCTGATAAAAAGAACATAGGGATAGATTGAAGAACAGCCTTGACCAGAATCAACCTACCAGCAAGGTTCAACGATCTGATAGTCCATTTTTTAACTTTGTCTTGCATCTTGTTGAGCACCGGTTCCCAAATACTTTTGTGCAACGGCCTAGCTGTGAGGGGAATTCCCAAATATTTTGAAGGAAGGGAATCCCTCTGGAAGCCCAGAATTCTGGAGATATTTCTCTGAATGGCAATGTTAGTATTGAAGAAAAATATTTTAGATTTGGAGAGATTGACTTCCATACCTGACGCCAAGGCAAAGTTAAATAGAATTTTTTTGTAAGCCAAGGCTTCTTTGACAGTAGGAATGCCTTGCAGCATAGTGTCATCCACAAATTGTTGGTGAGTCATTGATTGACCATTCTCCGTTAACTGAAGGCCCTTAATTATTCTAGTAGCCTTGGCCTGTTTAATGGACCTGCCCAGACCTTCCATCATGATGATGAAGAGAAAGGGAGAAAGAGGGTCTCCCTGCCGAAGACCTCTAGAAGGAGTGAAGATACCTGAGGGCGAACCATTCACTAAAATCGAAAAGCTGGAGGAAGTAACCAGAGCCATAACCCATCTGATCCAATTGTGATCGAACCCAAACACAGAGAGGACCTTCTTGACATAGATCCAGTTCACCTTGTCATAAGCTTTGGCAATGTCTAATTGCATGATCATACCAGCCTGTTTCTTGCTAGTAAGTGTATGAACTACTTCATGAGCTTGAATAATGTTGTTTAGGATCTGTCTGCCTTCTACATAACCCGATTGTTCCCCTGAAATTAGAGAAGGGAGTACCGGTTTGAGTCTACTAGCCAGCACCTTGGATATAATTTTATAAACCACATTGCATAAGGCAATGGGTCTGAACTTATCAACAGTTAGGGCTGAATCTTGTTTGGGAATCAGGGAGATGAAGGAGGTATTGAGGGCTTTCAGAATAGTCCTGTTTCTTCTGGACTCCTCTACCACATTCAGAATATCCCGTTTGACAATGTTCCAGCATGCTTTAAAAAAGTCTACATTGAAACCATCTGGTCCAGGAGCTTTGCTGTTCTGCATGTCTTTAATCACTTCACTTACCTCATCTTCAGTTACTGGTTTGTTCAAGTTAAAATTGTCTTCCCTAGACACCAGCTTAGGGATGTTTTTTGTAATTTCCTTGAGATATTGCTCTCTATTTAGATTATTTTCCTCAGTGATGCCTCTGAAATGCTGCACCAACACTGTTTCAATACCTTTATGAGAGGTCTGAAGCTCTCCATTTTCATTCAGTATCGAAGAGATTCTATTGTGAGCTCTGTTGGCCATGGTTGATCTATGGAAAAATCTGGTATTACGTTCACCTTCTTTGAGCCACTGAACTCGAGACTTTTGTTTCCAATAGATTTCCTCTTGTTTGCATACTGTTTCCCAATCATGTCAGTATTTATCAACTTGTTCGCTTTTGACTTTATCAAAAAAGGGAAGGAGATCACTTAGAGCTAGAAGGTAAGGAGGTTTACCCGCTTGTCCGCATCTTGAAAGGTTATCACTATCTTTCTTCCCCTCGAAGAGCTATGCGTAAGACCTTTCCTTTGCTATAGGTAAGCAACGGAGATCGATCTATAGTGCATTCCGGGATCACCTTCCCTCTGCAAATGGCCGAGAGGCACGTTCAGGAAATCACATCACTGGAGAGGAAGGAGAAGGACCCATCGAGCCACCTTACATGAGATATGAGAAGCCCCCCATCAATGAATACCCGAAAAGAGATGGCCCCCACAATTGGGGGCCCTCCGGAGTCCCTCAACTCGATCTATCCCGCAGCTACTCTTCTAGTGTAGGCTCGGTTTCTTGATAGGTATAGGTTAGTGCCGGGTAAATGTAGGTACAGCACAGCCGCATTGACCCAAGGACCGAACCAAACCGGAGGGACATCGGGCAATTACAAATATAAGCATCTTTATGAAAAGTATGATTCAAAACATCTCTTTGTTTGATCATCAAAAATGTCAAGTTCTGACTTGCATTCACTAGCCTCTTCATTTGCCCTGCATTAACTAAAGAAATGTTCAGTTTCTTACGATGATTTCTCAAAATATACTTCACCCCATCTTTAAGAAAATTATATTTGTGCTCATAGCAATGAAACACCACTTTCCTGTCATACAAATATGGACTTCCTAAGATAATTCCAGAAATTTGAAGTGGAACCACGTCTAACTCAACTTCATCAACAAAGTTTACAGTAATAGAAAATATAAAAATGCATTTCCTTGAAACCTGTAAATTGGCATCCTTAACTATCCAACCCAAAGGGTATGGTTTATGATGTGGTACAATTTCAAGTTTAAGATCTTTAACTAAGTCTTTTGAAATCAGGTTTTCTTGTGATCCACTATCAAAGAGTGCATCAATCTTGGTAGGAAGGTCCTGGAGGGGCTTGTGCTTCCTAGTGCAAGGAGAATAGCTCCAGCAAGCCTTTAGGGGTTTGTGGAGTCACTATCCTTCCAGCCTTAAGAAACTAGCCGGTAGTCAAGAGCTTTCTCTCCTGATAGGTCAATAGCTCCTCTATCCCGGTGGGTCTAGTCCTCTCCCTCACAGCCAATAATCAAATCCCTTACTGTGGGCTTGGCAGGTAGGTCCAGCGAGTCAAAAGAGTGCCTAGGCAGTCAAGATATAAGTAAAAGCTAAAAGAGACACCCTAAATGAAGGAGGTCCTCCATAAGCCCCCAAGGGGTGCTTTCCGGTGCGCAACCGAGCATGTAGACGTTGCAGTGAGCTGGGATCTTGGGGATTTCTCATTCCCCCAACCAAGACGCTGCACTGAGCTTTATATGCAGCCACGGACTCATTGTCGTCCCCTAGAGTTCGCTGCTCGTCGGGTCATCCTCAGGACCAATAGCGGCACCCGGTACCGAAGCTGGAGAACCCACGAGAACAGAATCGGTAGGGAAAGGTTCTCATGCTCATCCCTTTCTCGCATGGAGTCTCGCATGCCCGGGGCGGAATCTGGGACATTCAAATATGGAAAACACATTCTTCAGCGCTTATGTAAACCAAAAGTCAATCCCAATTCCAGAGGTTCCACTCATTAGAGCTTAGTTTCCTTTATGGCTTAATGTATTTATAACGTCTTAATAGAAGAGTTTGTTCTCATTTGCTAGTTTGCATGTGACAATCCTAGGTGTCGTGATTATATTCATGTGAATGCCATCCATTGTCAACATTTGACAGTCAATAGATGGAGTGGAAAAAAATGTTGCCAAACTCCTCCTTGTTCCATTCTTTGAGCCTGAGTTTTATGTGCTTGAGTCTTTTATGAAGGAGGAACATTATAGTGCCTTGTATCTGCAAATCTTCAGACCACCATTTTTCAATATTGTTGATGAAATTTGGGTGGGAGAGCCACATATTCTCGAATCTGAAGGGTCTATTCCTGGGAGAATCAATCCCCTTGATTTCTAATTGTATCGGCCAGTGATCCGAGCCACCAAAGGGAAGAATACTAGCAGTAATTTCTCTGTTTGTGAGCATAAGCTCCTCTGATAACAAAAATCTGTCTAATATGGAGGCGACCTGTGCCTCCCCTCCTCTTTTATTATTCCAAGTGAAACTACCATTGTGCGATTCAGAGTCCACTAGTTTCATATCCTCTGTGAAGATTTGGAATGCTGTTGAATCTTTACTTAGCAGTCTAGTACCACCTTTTTTTTCCGAAAGAGATTTAATCATGTTAAAATCTCCTCCCATGATCCAAGGAATTTTGTCATGTCTACTTCTAAGATCAACCAGGGATTCAAGAAACCTGAGTTTTTCATCTATTCTTTGAGGCCCATAGACGTTAGTGACCAGGAAGGTAACTGACACCCCAACTGGTTGAAAAATTATTGAGAGGTAGTTTCTAGATGCCTCCGCATCTATTATGCTGACTTTTAGTGGGTTCCAAAGAGTTAGGATACCTCCCGCTGTGTTCTCTGCTTTAACTTCTAGAAACTCAAATCTGTTAAGCCACTTGCTGTGGATCTGTTTTAATTTCTGAATAGAGCATTTAGTTTCCTGAATGAAGATAATGTCTGGCATCACTAGTTTCATTCTGTTACTTAGCATTCTTTGCTTTCTTTTACTACCTAGACCTCTGATGTTCCAAGAAATGAACTTCATAATTAAAGATTTGTAAAGGAGTAACTGGTTAGGTCTTTCATCTTACCCGAATCTATCATTAGCTTTCCACATTCCATCAGGAGCTCATTTTTCTTTTTCCTGCCCCTCTTCTTTCCTGGATTTCTGGTCGCTAATCCCGAAGTTGCTTTCATAGTTTTCACGCCTCGGTGCTCTTGTTTGTGAATGTTTTTACCTTTGTCCATCCCTTTTTCCTGAGCTTTCCATAAAAACAACTGTTGTATTCTGTTGCATTCTTCTTGAGGCAGAGAATCTATTCCTCCCTTGGTTCCCTGCATCAAGAATCCTTCTAGATCCAGGTTCTCCTTATCCAGTATTTCCAGCAGTTCCTGATCCTCCAGATCTATTTCGCTTTGGGTCATTTCCTGGTCCATATCCATTTCTGTTTCAATCGTCATTGGTTCTTTTGGATAACTCGTATCTTGAGACTGTTTGTTATCCTCTTCCAGCACTTGAAACTTGTTCTGACTGTTCTTCTGCGCCTCGTTGTGTAGTTGCTTCGGCCCTTTTTTTCTGGTTTTCCCTTTGCTTGTCACTTTCTGAAAGCTATCAGTCTCCTTCAAGGTATCGAGTTTCCTTTTATTCTTTGTTTTTCCAAGAGGGCAGTCTCTGAACAAATGTCCATGCTCATGGCATCTACGACATCTGAATGGGATATGCTCGTAGTCCACTGCCTGCACCCATTCTTCATCAAAAACTTCCAATATTACTTCCTCCGGAAGAGCACCTGATAGATCCATTTCCACACATATCCTAGCAAAGGAGGTATATTTACCCCTTCTTGTGGCTTCAGAAGTTTTGATGAAACGTCCTAATTTATTGCCAATGGCAGCTAGCGATTCTGCTTGCCAATAATCCAGAGGGAGAGAATAGAGCCTTACCCAGACTGGGACTGAGGTGAAGGTTTCCTGCTCTGGAACAAAGTTCATCTTCCAAGGCCTCATATAAAGACCGGCTGCTGCATAAAAGTAGGGTCCTCCTTCAAATATTTTGTCTTTGTCTTCGATGTTCGAGAACACTACTGTGAAGAATCCTTTTGACCCAAGATGTAGGTCAATGCTTCCTTTGGGTTTCCAGTGATACTTGATCCACATCTGTAAAGCTTTTTCAGTGGGCCAGAGTCCCATGAATTTACAGATAATGGTGTAGGTTCCCATGTGTTCCCTATGCACCTGCAGAGCAGGATCATTTAATATTATTCTAGGAGTTACTTCTGCTTTAGGTTTGCAGGGTCCCTTTTGTTTTTTTGTCTCTAGCACCCTGACTTTTGTCTTCTTCCTCCATGTCCTTTGTGCTACTGTTCTCCTTGGTCTTGTTCCCTTCTGGTTCCTTTTCCTTGTCTTTGTTCCTGCCATCCGCGAAACTTCTGTTGTTGTTTGTCGGTATTTTGCCTCTGCCAGCTGCCGCATCTTTGTAGGAGGGAGTCGAGCTCCCTCCTATTGCACCCTCCATTGGAAACGAATGCTTGCACCGTTCTGAAACCCTAATCAGTCGCTTCCGCTGCGCTCTTTGTTACACTAAAAAATGTCACCATGACCACTTACAGTTAGTATGGCTCAAATCAACAGTCATGCTACCCTCTTAGGCAAGTCTTATGCCTCTGCTATCCATCTCAAACTCAAAGAAGAGAGAAAGTCTTGTCAAAAATATGTTTATCTCTGGGGTCGCAGGTTCTCTCTAGCCTTACCTGCGGGGACGCTCACAATGTTCACAAAAGGTGCGTCCTTGGACGCTCTGTATGTTAAGGGATAGGTGCGTCCTTCTGTAAAAGGCAAAATGCGCGAGTTTCATCTTAAAAAAGTTACTTGTGGTTACTTCTAGAACTTTCTAGAGGTCGGTTTGATGAATTGGATGCGCCTCCAGTTGGTTCATGTATCTCTATTAAGGAGGAACTTATCCCATCAATAAGGGAGCTATCCCACCCAAAGAGGGGGATTATCCCATTGATGGTGGACCTGAATAACCTCTTTACAGCACTATAAATAAAGACATTGAGCCAGAGGGAGGAGAGGTTGGAGCTATACATTTTCTTTGGGTAAATGCTGCAGGAATTAGGACTCCCATTTAGAACCTTGTGAGGAGAGATTGTCTTTGCTTGATTCTACTTGGAAGTGGGTGAGCTTTGTCAAAGTAGAGGAAAACCCTTGATGGACCCTGGGAGGAACTTGCACAACACCAAGGCCAGGTTGTAAGAGTTTCTTTGTTTCGTTATTAATACAAACTGGTTTATTTTTCTCAATAGCTTGTGTTAATGAGTTATTTCATGTGTTCCTTGGTCTGCATGTTGAATATATGTTTTATTATATGAAATGCAAGTGCTTGGTAATTGTTTGATTGTTTGTGGTTGCAGGAATTGACTTGAAGGAGGAGCTCATCCGGATCGGCAAGGACGGACTACAACAACAACGTTTTGGAATAAGGTAAGCCTAAACACTTGTAGTTTTCATGTTTTAAAAGGTATATCTAGAGAAAGATCACTCCATTTTGTCTTGTTTGTCGCTAGAGAGTTTAGACTCCTAGGGAGGTCAGTTGTGTCCGCACAAACGACTTTTTCCGCCACGACAAATTGGCGACTCCGCTGGGGAATCCATTAATGTGAAAGTCTTTTCCTTTGTGTGAACTTTGCTCTGAGAAAATCATTTTTATTTTCTGGTTTTTGACTGTGAGAATTAGTATTTGGGTGGCTTAGCTTTAGATTTGGTTAGATTTGGTTTTTCTTAACTTTTCCAGAAGGACGCACCCTCTGAGTACTGCACAGTGCGTCTTTGGACGCGCTGTTGCTGTTTGCACAGAGCGGGCCCGCGCCTGTTCTAACGGGTTGCCTGCGTCTTCCTGTAAAAATTTAGGAAAACTCCATTTTTGCTTTAATTGCTTTTAGATTTTGGTTTTTCTTAGTGTTTTCTGCCCAGATCCTTTAGTACCCTGTCAAAAATTTTCACCTGAACTTGTTTCATTAGCATTCCTGCTTTTAGCTTTCATCAATTGGGTGTTTTGAGTCTCTTTTTTGAGAAATTCTTAATTTGATTTCCTTTGGTCATTACTTGGAGGTTTCTCTCAGTCTTTTCACAATTTTGCATCTTTTTGCTTTTGTTTGTGTATGAGTGTTAATCGCCTTTGAGTGTTTTTATGTTTTGATCTTTGGAACTCTCACCCAATTTTCTCGACTTGCACTTGATTGGTTCTTAGATTACATTAGAATCATCTTGTGTTTGAGAATTCTCTTGCATAGATCACATTTGCATAATTAGAGTTCTCAGTTTCAGAATATGAATGAAAAATGTGCATAGATTACATTTGCATACTTTTCATGTGAATTGTGCATAGATTACAATTGCATAGTTTACATTCTGAAAAATCAATCGTAGATTTAGATCAGCTTTCTTTGATTTGAATTTACACAAAAATAAAAATAAAAATTGGTTTGGAATTGATTTGCATTAGTTTTTCTTGATGAAATTAGTGCATTAGAGAATTTGTTAAATTTTCTCTTAATGATCAATTTTTTGCATTGTTGGAAGTGAATGGAAACTCTCTCCTTACTCTAGTTAGGATTCATCGAATTGAAAGGATTGCATTATCATATTCGATTGCATTCAGTTGAGTCGGGTCATAACACCATTGGTTTCATCTCCATTTACCCATTTGAGTAATAACAGCCTTAATAACACAGCGCTTAATTAAAATTCATCTAGTAATTTTTACATTTCTAGGGCTCTGAAACACCAACATAGCTTAGGCTAGGGTCTTGGAGTAGGTGAGTACTTAACTCTCCAAGACTACAAAACCAAACAGATAGTTTATCTTGAGTAGAATAAATCCAATTGTTTCAATTGCACTCTGGGAAAGCTCCTCTTAAAGGAGAAGCACGAGCTCGTGTCCGAACCAGTGAGGGGATCATTCCCCCCTCGTTGGGAACGACGCCAGACAGTACGTATTACAAACGGTAAACCTCGGATTAACCATTGTCGAGGAGCCAGGGGTCACTTATCGGTAAACCTTGGATTGTTGTCAAGGAGCCGGTAAGGGGATTGAGCTTGCTACTCTGCCCTTGCGTGCTGTCGGAGTTTAGACTGTTCCCCCAGGTGTATTTGTTACTGTTGGTGACCTTAGTGACCATAATCTTTAGGGTTCTACCGAGGTGACGGTGGAGGGAAGGTCCCACTGTACCTGGAGCAGACGTCGGTTATACTCACTTGGATTTTCCGGGGGGTTCACTTCACTTCGAGACGGTTAAAGTGGAGGAACTTGTGCCGGTCTATTCATTAAGCAGGTTGCCGGGGTAACTGTTCCACCCGCCATTTCTGTACTGAATTCTGCGAGGTTGGGCTTCATCACCAACTAGTGTTTTCGGTCCGGAGAGCTTACTGTTTGTGTGTGGTTTGACTCCTAGATTTGATAGCGCGTGTTAATTTGTTTGTTTTTACTTTTAGAGACCATAGGTGTAAATTGTGAATTTTAGTTGTTAAGTGTGAATTGTGAATTGTTAATTTTAGTTTTAAATTGTTAATAAAATTCACTGAAGTTGAATATAATGGCAAATGTTCCGGAATTTATCAACCTAGGAACCCCTCCTAATGAGAATCCTAGTACTTTTCCTTACTTTGGAAATGTTGGTCCTCCTTATATGGCTACTTTGTCATTACCTGGATTTACAATAGGTTTACCGATATGGTTATTTTCAACTTCGTTGGCCCAAAATACTCCAATTGTTCCATCTCAACCGGATGCTTCACCTCAACAGAGTTCACCATCTCAACATCACCAACCTTCTGTTGACCCTTTACCTTCTTTGCCTAATCTTTCTTCCTCCATTTCTTCCTCTTCGCTTGGTAAAAGCCTTGATGTTAGTAACCAGGAGGCTAAGAAGAAGAAGAAAGGGAAGAAGAAGAAGAAGAAGAAGAAGCAAGATAAGAAAGAAGTCAACCAACCAACCATGGCTGTAAGTGTTAGTTGTGTTGAGGAAAATTCCGACATGCATCGTAAACCCAAATACCCTTGCAGGCTTTGTAAGGGTGACCACTTCCTTGTCAATTGTCCTGGTATTCCAAAGGTCTTGGAAGTATGGTCAGAAAAATCTCATCAACTTTCCATTGATCCATCAACCAGTGATAGTCAGGTTCCTGGGAAAAAGGGTAAAGTTAGGTTTCCTTGTAAGTTATGCAAAGGGAGTCATCAAACTCACATTTGCCCTCACATGGATGAAGCCTCAACATTGTTGGAAAACCTTACTGTTCCACAACAAGAATTTCCAACTGGTTACCGTAAACTTTCTCCCAACCTACCGTCAACTGACGGAGTGATTGATCTAAATTCAAGTACAGTCGATCACACTCTCCCATTGGAGAGTGAAACTCATGTCACTCAGGTTGATGATCCATTAGTTGATCAAGTGGTCGATTCAATTTCACATTCGGTCGATCACACTCTCCTTTTCGAGAGTAAATTTCATACCGCTGATGTTCTTCTTGTTACATTGGATTCTTCTATGCCGGGGGGCATTTCACCTGTTTCTACAGAACCCCCTCCAAGCACTGAGGTCTTTTCCTTTGATTGGAATAGACTGACAGAACCTCGTCTTCCTTCCTCCATCCCTTTCCAAATCATTGTCAAGGCTGGTGGTAGGGACATACATCGTACTCAGGTAGATGAAGGTGCTTCTGTTAGTATTTTATCCTCAGCTGTTTGGAAAGCTTTGGGTTCCCCTCAGCTTGCGCCTATTACGCAGAATCTGAAAGCTTTTAACAGAACAATTAGTGAACCTTTAGGGATCCTTCCTAAGTTTTCTATTACCTTGGAAGGTAAAACTGTTTGTGTTGATCTTATGGTAGTTCGAGGTCCCTTGGATTTCAATTTACTCCTTGGGCGAGACTATGTTTATGCAATGAAAGCTGTCGTATCGACACTCTTTCGCGTGATGTCTTTCCCTCACAATGGCAGTATTGTGACTGTAGACCAGCTTTCGTTCCCTAGTCTTTTTTCAACTACCAATAATATGACACCCCTAAATGTTCCTGATTCTAAAGTGGTATCTACCCTGCCACGGGTTAATTATGTGGCAACCGGTCCCATGATTTCAGTTACCGATGTAAGTGAGCCTCTCACTGTTTGCTCATCTTCCTTTGATTTAGCTCCGGTAATTGACATGGAAAACTCTATGGGATTACTTGAACACGATGTTCTTATCCCTTTTGAGTCCCTTGACATGTGTTCCTTCCCAAGAAGTATTCTTCCTTCGGATGAAGACCTCTTGGAAGCCATGATCGAGGTGTGTCCATTGACATGTCTTTCCTCCAGTTGGAAGCCATGATCAATGTTGCGAGGATAGTTTTTTCCGTCTCAACCTCGTTAAAAAATGAAACTGGACGTTGTGAGGATAGTTTCTTCTAGTCTCAACCTCGTTAAAAAATGAAACTGGAAGTCATGAGCATAGTTCCTTGTCTTGTGTCAAGCTCATTAAAAAATGAAACAAGGAGTTCCGAGGATAGTTTGTTCCTCTCTCAACCTCATTAAAAAATGAAATTGGAAGGTACGAGGAAAGTTCCTTTTACTGTGTCGACCTCGTTAAAAAATGAATCAGTGAGTACGAGGAAAGTTCCTTTTACTGTGTCGACCTCGTTAAAAAATGAATCAGTGAGTACGAGGATAGTTTTTTCCTGTATCAACCTCGTTAAAAAATGAAATAAGCTGTAATGAGGATAGTTCTTTTACTGAGTCAACCTCATTAAAAAATGAATCAGGTAGATTTTAGGTTATGTAGGTAGACCGTAAAAAGTAGGGTTTTGAGGACAGTTCCTGTTACTGAGTCAACCTCATCAAAAAATGAATCAGGTTTGAGGATAGTTCCTGTTACTGAGTCAACCTTGTTAAAAAATGAATCAGGTATGAGGATAGTTCTTTTCTTGTGTCAACCTCTTTAAAAATGAAACAACTCCCTTTTCAAGTTAAATATTGAAAGTAAACCTTCATTTCATCCAGCTGGTTGAATGCAATGAAGCCTGAGGGGCATGTACCTCATTTCGCATCATTATGCTGGGGGCATGCGAACTTTTTGAGCATAGTTCCTTGTCTTGTGTCAAGCTCGTTAAAAGATGAAACAAGGGTAGGTTAAGTAGGTAGATTGTAGAGAGTAGTCATGAGCATAGTTCCTTGTCTTGTGTCAAGCTCATTAAAAAATGAATCAAGGATTTTAGAGCATAGTTCCTTGTCTTGTGTCAAGCTCATTAAAAAATGAATCAAGGTTTTTAGAGCACAGTTCCTTGTCTTGTGTCAAGCTCGTTAAAAAATGAATCAAGGTTTTTTAGAGTATAGTTTTTTATTAGGTAGATTGTAGAGAGTAGTTATGAGCATAGTTCCTTGTCTTGAGTCAAGCTCACTAAAAAATGAAACAACTCCCACAATTCTTTGCAAGATCTTGAAAGTAAAGCTTCATTCCATCCACCTCATTGAATGCAATGAAGCTTGGGGGGCATGTACCTTGGTTTGCATCTTTATGCTGGGGGCATGTGAACTTTTAACAAGCATAGTTTTTCGTTTCAAGCTTGCATAAACATGAAACTGAATCCGAGCATAGTTCTTTTCCTGTGTCAAGCTCGTTAAAAAATGAAACAAATCCTCCTCTAATTAAGTCGAGAGTTTGACTAGACCTCATAGATGTTAGGTTGTACGTTTAGGTTAGTTATTTCAGTTTTTGCATAATTTTCTTACAGTTTTAGGTCGAGTCTTTCAAATGATCTTGTTCATGAACCTTCATTTCATCCAACTGGTTGAATGAAATGAAGCTGGGGGGCATGCGCTCTAACAGTTATGCTTAGGGGGCATCAAGCACAGTTTTCTCTCTGTTTCAAGCTTGTGTAAAAATGAAACTACTTTTAAGCATAGTTTTTATCTGTTTCAAGCTTTTGTAAAAATGAAACCTATCTCGAGTCAATTTTGGTTATTTTCAAGACTCGTTAAACTCATGAAAATCCCGAGATTATTTTGCTATCTTTCATTCTCGTAAAACAAATGAAAATGCCGAGTTCTTTCCGTCTTTTCATGCTCATAAATTAAATTGAAAGTCGGCCATATGAGTACATTTTTATCCCTTTTTCGAACTCATTAAAATTTACGAAAAAGTGAAAACCATGAGTACATTTTTATCCCTTTTTCGAACTCGTTAAAACTTACGAAAAAGTGAAACCGCAGAGTCATCTTTTAAGCCCTTTTCTGACTCCTAAAACATGAAAAGATCGCCGAGCGTTTCTTTTACACTCGTTAAAACGGAATTAAAAGACGGTCCCCTTTTAGCTCTTTTCTGACCGCAAAATCAGGAAAAGATTGCCGGGTTTTTGTCGTTTCAAACTCGATAAGGAAATAAAACGACGTGTCCTTGATCGTTTTTTATTTTTCAGGTCAACGACACTATTATGAAAGTACTCCTTGGTCGCAAGATCAAGCGGTTCCCCCAGGTATTATTTTATACTTTTTCGGGCTTGAGGGACACAAATATACGAAAAAGTTCAACGTGGAGTCTCCTTTTGTTTTTCAGACTCTCTAAAAATGAAAAACGCCGAGTTTCTCCTATACTGGGCTCGTTAAACTTTTACAGTAGAGGACCTGTTCAATTACAAACAGGAACGAACCACTCCTTCCTAGGGTTCGAATCAAAACTAGGTTGGACTCATCCGAAGGATGAGCTTATAATCAAGCATATGTTATCCTCCTCAAGCTTGTTAAAAATAAAGAGGTACTTGCCAGAAATGGTGGGGGAAAAGAGAGAAGAATGAACCTGTTTGTTACCTTTTGTCTCAAAAGAAACTTTATTACCACTCTTGAACACGACACTTTTCATTCACCTGGGTTGGGAAATCTTTTACCTCACAGTTGATCAAACCACTTTGAAAGTCTTTAACCGGGTTCCGGGGATTAACTTTGAGTTATTCGTCACCAAGCCATCTGTCGTGTCGTTATGTGTTCAAGAGGTCTGCAAGCAAAACTTTCATCTGCAAAATACTTGTCATCCATTTGACCATCCCTGAGTCAGTCCTTACAACAACATTTCTTCAACTTGAACAATGATTTCGTGTTGCGGGCTTGCCTGCAACGGGTCGCTTTCTATCGACATCGACACATTATCTAGAAAGATGACTTAGGAATCGACAGTACCTTGAAGTCTGCATGCATCAATGGCAGGTTTCTCGCCTTTGACGTCAGTTTACATCATTGACTTTCGATCAGAGGATTCCGTGAAGTGTTCGACATCAAAACATCTATTCACATTTCACGGGTTGTGCTTGGTACTTTGAGAACCATTGACATTACTGGTGGTCTCTCTCACGCTTGTTAACAGTTTACATCATCGACTGGTAATCAAGTGGTTTCTAACATGTTCGACATCAAAACAATTAATCACATGGCTAGAATCGTACCAATTCGGGAAGTAGAAGTGAAGACCCTGGATCTAGTTTCTACCATCCAGGCTGCGAGGAGTTTTGTATTCATTATCTATGTAGACTAATCATAAACAGATGGCTGCGTCCATACTGTGTCTACAAAAGTCTATAAAAATGATGTACTGCAAGATCATTCCTGTATCAGAGTAGTTAGTCCATTAGTTAAAGTTTTGAATCTGAGTATGGGAATGCCTACCTCAGTGATGATATAATCTTATACATGTATTTTGTGTTGAAAATTGCAGGTTCCAACCAGGTCATCCACAAGACAATCCTTGAAATGATAAAGCGCTTCACCCTTCCTAGAATTACAAAACCCTAAATCTATTCCAGGCTTCGCACTTTAGGGGGCAATCTGTTACACTAAAAAATGTCACCATGACCACTTACAGTTAGTATGGCTCAAATCAACAGTCATGCTACCCTCTTAGGCAAGTCTTATGCCTCTGCTATCCATCTCAAACTCAAAGAAGAGAGAAAGTCTTGTCAAAAATATGTTTATCTCCGGGGTCGCAGGTTCTCTCTAGCCTTACCTGCGGGGACGCTCACAATGTTCACAAAAGGTGCGTCCTTGGACGCTCTGTATGTTAAGGGACAGGTGCATCCTTCTATAAAAGGCAAAATGCGCGAGTTTCATCTTAAAAAAGTTACTTGTGGTTACTTCTAGAACTTTCTAGAGGTCGGTTTGATGAATTGGATGCGCCTCCAGTTGGTTCATGTATCTCTATTAAGGAGGAACTTATCCCATCAATAAGGGAGCTATCCCACCCAAAGAGGGGGATTATCCCATTGATGGTGGACCTGAATAACCTCTTTACAGCACTATAAATAAAGACATTGAGCCAGAGGGAGGAGAGGTTGGAGCTATACATTTTCTTTGGGTAAATGCTGCAGGAATTAGGACTCCCATTTAGAACCTTGTGAGGAGAGATTGTCTTTGCTTGATTCTACTTGGAAGTGGGTGAGCTTTGTCAAAGTAGAGGAAAACCCTTGATGGACCCTGGGAGGAACTTGCACAACACCAAGGCCAGGTTGTAAGAGTTTCTTTGTTTCGTTATTAATACAAACTGGTTTATTTTTCTCAATAGCTTGTGTTAATGAGTTATTTCATGTGTTCCTTGGTCTGCATGTTGAATATATGTTTTATTATATGAAATGCAAGTGCTTGGTAATTGTTTGATTGTTTGTGGTTGCAGGAATTGACTTGAAGGAGGAGCTCATCCGGATCGGCAAGGACGGACTACAACAACAGCGTTTTGGAATAAGGTAAGCCTAAACACTTATAGTTTTCATGTTTTAAAAGGTATATTTAGAGAAAGATCACTCCATTTTGTCTTGTTTGTCGCTAGAGAGTTTAGACTCCTAGGGAGGTCAGTTGTGTCCGCACAAACGACTTTTTCCGCCACGACACTCTTGCTTAATTTATCACTTATATCCAGTTATTCAACTTGGAAAGATAATGTTATTTAAAATTGATTTTTTCCTGTTGTAATTAGGTAATATAATATTTGGCAATTTCTTTATTTAAAATTCATTCTGATAGAGAATATATCACAAACTTATTAACGCAATAAATTATTGTTAAAATTGAGACAAAATTGATTATAAAAAAGTAAATTTAAAAAAACTAGAAGATAAGTAATGATAATTTTTTATTTAAATGTTTTTTTGAACATATCTGATCACTGAAAATCTCATAGGAATTGGTATTAATTATAAATTTACATATTAAAAATTATGTTTTAAATAGAAAAGTAATATCAACTATGATTAAAAAAATGAATATGTTGTAAAGTAATTAGAAGTAAAAAAATGTGTGAATCAGTGTCAAAAATATTTCATCTAGAGATTCAAATACACTGTTTGAAGGCTTATGTTAACTAATTTATGTCAATATCAACTTCATATATATATATATATATATAGAAAAAAAATTCTTATGGTTAAAATTTTTATTTGGTCTTATATATATTCTATTTAGCATTCAAAAATACATTTTCAACAATGAAAAATAACACATTGTATTTTGCACTCTAAAAATGTTTGCATCATAAGAAATTTAATCTCTCTCTGCTCATTTTAGATCCGCATTTAAGATCAATATATAATGGTAAATAATAAATAAAATCTTACCAAATATCATATCACAAGATTAACCCTATATACGCGAGAAAGATTGCACCTACCAATAACACATTCCGAACCAGTGAACCAACCCATGAACTTGGACAATAAGGATACTTCAAATTAGAATTAACAACAAAATTTCAAACCTATTTAATAGAATTATTTGTGGATGTTTCGATATACAAATAGAAATGTACTCTGAAAATTCTTATTATGAAAAACTTACCATTCAAATTTATGATTCTAACAAATTACATCAAAAAAATATAAAACATTTTAGATCCGCATATAAGATCAATATATAATGATAAATAATAAATAAAATCTTACCAAATATCATATCACAAGATTAACCCTATATACGCGAGAAAGATTGCACCTACCAATAACACATTCCGAACCAGTGAACCAACCCATGAACTTGGACAATAAAAATACTTCAAATTAGAATTAACAACAAAATTTCAAACCTATTTAATAGAATTATTTGTGGATGTTTCAATATACAAATAAAAACCAACACTTAAAAATGTACTCTGAAAATTCTTATTATGAAAAACTTACCATTCAAATTTATGATTCTAACAAATTACATCAAAAAATATAAAAAAAAAAAACGCGAAAACATAAAACGAAAGTGTTCCCAACCAATTCTTAGATCACCTACTGGGACATAGATGCCCCGCGTGCACAACATTCGATTACGCGGTAGGTTTGACTTTGGCTATGTGATCTACATGAACAGCAGCTTTTTGCTGCACCACCACTTTATTCATATATTTATTGATTATTGAAGGGATTGAATTGAGTGAAATAAAAACTAAATAAATTTAAAAAGTGATAGTTATATGGAGAAAAATACAAAACAAAAAAATATAAAATTAAGGAAAAAGAAAAAAAAAAAAAATTATTTTAATTTTTTTGAAATAAGGTTTTTAGAATTTTAATTTAATTATTAGTAATTATTAAATAAATGGTAAAAATTGAATTTCCATGGAATATTATGTAATTTTTTTAATTGTAATTATAAATCGAAGGTTGAAATTTATTCCAAAAGTAGTTATGTTTTTTTTGTTTTGTTTTGTTTTTTTTTTGTTTTTTGTTTTTTAATTAAATTGTTTCATTAAAAAAAATATCATATGAACAATTTTGGCATGAAATGAGTTATAGATTTTTGGACATATGGTATTGATAAGCTATGGTATTTTCATGGTTTTGTGAGGGTGAATGGTGAATCTCTGTGGTTAAGAATCTTGTTACAATATGTTTTATTTCTATATTATTTCTTTCTATAATTAATAATAATAATTTAAAATAAAATTATAATTTAGTTTATTTTATGATTTTTTTAATCTTAACTATGCCTGAAGTAGTTGTTTTCATAATTATAATGATTTGGCACATATTTGCATTTACTATTCTTTAAGTGGATAGAATTTAGTAAAGCAAAATCCAAATAAATTTAAAGATTATTATATAACAATAAGAGTAAATATTAAATGAAGAAAAAAAAATAGATAAATAGATGCAAAGGAAAAAAAAACACAAAAAAATATTAATTTCAACCATATTTATTCATATATTTATAATCATTAAATTAATACAATTGAATAAATAAATGCAAATAAATTTAAAAATTATTATATAATAATTTTATAATTATATAAAGCAAAAAAAATATATTGATCTCATTACATCATCCATTAAGTAGATGGAATCACAAGAGTAAATTAGGATCCAAATAAATCTACTACAATTTTATATCAAATTCTCTAATAATTAACTATTATAGATTTATTTTAAGTACAATTCTAGTATGTGTTTGGAGAGGGATCAAACTAATTATTTCTCTAATTAATTCTCTTTAGCTACAAACTTTTTTTAGAGTGCAAAATTTGAAAAGAAAATTTGCAACCCACTCATTCCTTGATAGATGCCAATTGGTAGTCACTTTTTCTCTCTCTCTCTATATTTCATTGTTGAAATTATATTTATGAATGCTATATGAAGTACATAACTTAAACTTGTAAGTCCAAAAATATTTGTAGGATTTCAGGGAAAACTAACCAAATAAATACCTAAAAAATGACCAAAATATAAGATACTGAGAGTACTTCAAACATTTTAAACATAAGAACTTAATTTTTTTCAATTGTTTTTTTATGATATATACATAACAAAAATTAAACAATATATAATAAATACATAATTGACATTAAAATATTTTACATAGCATGTGCATTGAGACATTTTATCTATAGACTACATTGTCCACATTAAAATTGTTGTTTTGGTTAGTAATATATATTTTAAGTAACAATATTACTTACTCCCTCATATTAAAATATTTTATTGATGATCGGCATTTAATTTCTTTATTCTAGGGTAAATTTATAGAGGATGATGGATGAAGCTCTAGAAACTCTTGTCATGGCTAAGGTTTCGCCATCGCTGACTATTCTATTTGCATATCTCTTCATTCGTTCATTTCTATGCTTAGTTTGCGTGAATATTATGCATATCTCTTCGTTCTTTCAATTATATGCTTAGTATGCGTGAATATTTTGCATATCTCTTCGTTAGTTCAATTCTATGCTTAGTTTGCGTGAATATTTTGCATATCTCTTCGTTAGTTCAATGGAAAATTCTAGTGATTCGGTGAAAAATACAATTCCTTTTGCATGTATGACTACCATTCAAGCAAGCTTTACTAAGCTTTTCTTCAGTTTCACACATGAAATTCCTTCCCTTAACGTTACTCTCGATGAGAAAACTTTCAATTGTGGTTTTCTTTTTGAAAGAAAGGTCTGGTTTGAAGTTTTAATGGGTTCTGGCATAGCTGACTAATCTCCACAAATGGATCTCCTAAACATGGAAGGCCCTAATGATAGATGAACTAATATTACCCTTTGGGTCGAGGTTTTGTCATTGTGGTCTTTTATAATATAGAGGACAAGAAGGACATTTGCGAAGAGAGGTAGCGGTTTTGGGGTAGTGTTGATCTCTTCATGCAACCCTAACTCACGTTGTTGATCAAGTAACAACATCAATCTCTATGGATCTAGTTTAGATAAGGTTTCCAAACCTTCCCTTGCATTTTCAGAATCTTTCATCACAATCCTCTATTAGGAATGTGTTGGGAACGTTTTATTGTTTGCAAAATTTTTCAAGATTACTTATGCCCGAAAATGTGTGGAGATGGACTTCAACAAGGGTATTCCTGCATAAATTAATCTGATGGCTCCAAACTATGTTTTGGTCCAAAAGATCAGCTGTGAGAATGTTTCATTCTGGTGTAGATCATGCTACAAAATGGGGCACATAATTAAAATTTGTCCTAGCTGTTTATAGAACAACAAAGATTGGGAAAAAAAAACCCTTGAAGGCCCAAATGGTGGGATGGAGCTGAAGGTGATCACTATATGGTATTCAAAAAGGAAGAGATTCATTACAAGAAAGAACCAAGAAACAAGAAGGAAGCAAATACGACGAAAGAAATTGCATCAGTTACAACAAGATCCAAAAAAGCACATTCCAATGAGGATCCTTTGGACTGAGCATGAGTGGAAAAACAACAAACCCTCATATAAAATGAATATCCTCCTGAATCCAGAAGGATTCTTGCTAGAAAAACATATTCTTAGGCAGATGAGGAAGAATCCAAATTTCACTTGCCAAAAAATGATTCACCAGAAATAGAAGAAAACATTTATTGGACTCAAGTTAGGAATAAAGGAAAAAGGATTTTACCAAGAAAAATAAGAATCTAGACTAAGTGAAAACAAAAGTAGTAAACAATGGAATGTAAATGTATTTGGATATTAAGAGTTTTTTGGAGAATTTTTTGTTGGAAAGGGTCTGAAATTTTTGTTTTTGTGTTGTGGGGAACTGACTTGAAGGTATGGATTGAGCCTCTATGCTCAATTTCAAACCTCTAAGAAAGATTGGAACATGTAAAGGTTCTAACCTAGTAACCATATTTTTTAATACAAATTCCTACCATTTTATTTGAAAAAAAATCATTGAATTTTTTTATTATTATGAATATTTTTAAATATCACATTTATTTTATATTACATGTCTCCCTCTTATTATTCTTATTAGGCACTATTTTTTTGTTTTTTAACTTTAGATTTTTTTTTGGTTTGTACATTGAATATATATATATATATATATATATATATATATATATATATATATATATATATATAAAAGTTGATATGAAATTATATTATGTTATATGGATTTGGAAATATTTTATTTATGACTAAGAATGAGTGAAATATTTTTACCACATTGGGGTTGTACTATCAATAATAAATTGAGTGACCATAGTGAGGTTGGGATTATTGATGTTTTATAATGCTTTCAAGTAAAACTAATTAAACATTCTATTTCATTTTTGTTTTTTTATATAGCTGCAATTGTCTTTCTATAAATAGAAAATATTTTATTTTAAGAGATAAATTTTCACACATTGCCCTTATATTGGGTTGCATAATGCACCTCTTGACCAAATAAGTTTGTAGATGAGTTTTTTTTTTTTTTTGAGAAATGAAAGAATTATGAAGAAAATGATATAAGAAGTTTTATAAGAATAATAAATGTTTAATTAATTAATTATATAATAAATGATAAGAGTGTATTTTAAAATAATAGTTTAAAAAAAATAGATATCAATAATAATAATAAATTTGAAGAAAAGAATGAAAGAAAATAAAGGAAAAAATGAAATAAAAATATGAAAAGTTAATATAAAATTATTGTAATTTAAATGTTTTTTTTTTAATTGTATATTTTAATGGTTGAGTTTATATAATTTGAGTATTGCAAATTCAAATAACTTATAATTATAATCTCGTAAAAAGATTATATTATCAAATTTCAATTAAAAAACCAAAATATAAAATATTTAAATTCTACTTATTTATAATTAAATATCATACCTGATCTAAACAAATTTATACCAAGCATTTAAAACATATACAATAAATAAACACACATATAATGTGGATAGAACTATATATTTGCTTATGATACTAAAATGAAATGTAAATATGAAAAGATCTTATATAAATAAATATTTAAGAAAAAATCAAGTATTATTACTAGATGTAAATATGGATAAAAATTTAATGATAAAGATAATTTATACAAAATATAATCTTAGATGTATATATGGATAAAAAATTAATGATAAAGATAATTTATACACACTATAATCTTAAACACTTGTATAGTAATAATGTGCGCTTATGTATAAGGTTATGGGGCTTTATTTATTGGAAGGTTAAATGCTAATAAAAAGTTAATGTGATATTTTTTATTATTTTTTATTAAAATTTAAAAATATTTTTAATTAACTCGAAATTCATTATTTTTTAATGAAAAAAATATATTAGCACAATTATATTAATGAATGTGATTGATAAATGTGGATAGATTTATATTAAACACATATATTAATTATCAATAATATTAAGAATTAATGTTATTATCAATAATATTAATATAAATATAAAACCATATTATTAATAATTAATATTATATTAAATAATAATAAATAATAATAATTCCACGTCTCGGTTGCCTGCCATGAAGACCCTGTCATGGAAGGCTTTCTCCTCTGGTCCTCTTGCTATTGAGGAATCACCTGCCCAAGCGTTGGTTCCTGCTCCACCTCGCTGTGGTGGTAAAACAGTTGGGAGCTCATGGTGAGGTGCCGATGGGTCATGAGGTGGTAGAGTTGGAGGATGACTCGGGATCTACCGAGGGGGAGGCGTTAGGAGAGGTGGAAAACAAGGGAGGAGCCGAGGGGACGTAGAGAGGTGGAGTGAAAAGCGGCCCGAGAGCGTCTGAAGCTCAAGAAGGGAAAGTCCACCACCAGTGTTGTGGGAAAGTTGCCGAGACCTTATTGTTAATATAATGAATCAAATGGATGTTTTTGAACACATCTGGAGAGAAGAACATGTGTTGCAGATGGAAACCTTGGAGTGGCTTCACTACTTCCAGAGTCAACTCAGGGAGCGTGTAGTTGTGGTGTGGAGAGGTCAGAATCTGCTCTCAGAGAAAGTTGAAAAGTTGGAGACCTGGATGGCGCACTTCGAAGGGCACGTCTAGTGTGACTTCTGCCCTCCACTGCCTCCTGGAACTGCCCTGGACAACCCTGCATCCATTACTTCTGGTGACTAGTATGCTTTCTAGAGTATTTTTTTGTTTTAGTTGTGTTCTAGTGCCTAATCGGTTCTGGCCCTTTTGTATTTTTGTCATATGGTGAACTTTTTTGTCAACAAACTTGGTCGGGGTGAGACCACCTATTTTGACAACATCTCTATGTACTCCTTTCTTTGAATTTAATAGAAGATTGACTGACAAAAATAAATAATAAAAATAAATATAGATAATAAGAACGATTATATTAATAATCATTTAATAAATAATAATGAAGTAATTATGAAATAAATATTTAATAAAAATTAAACAACAATTTAAATGTGGCTGATAGGAAATTCAACTTTAAACGCTCCACCAGAATACAATTATTAAATGCTAGCCTCTTCCAAAACACATGACAAAAGCTACACCAATTCAAATCAACAAGGTAATTATCACGACCATGCACACTTTCCAACCAATCCCTTGTTTCATTGCCTTGGATTTTTGCATAACGTTGAAAAGAAAAAGGCGGTGAAATCTACAAACCATTTATTGATTTCACTCATGATATAGCTGTAAATGTCAGACCCTACCTCTCTCTGTCTCTAATATCTATAATGGCTCATTTCGAGGGAATAATATTAAACCCAAGGGATAAATATTACAATTCCAAGGTATAAAAACCCTAAAATAAACATGCTTGACCATGATTTACCATCATTGATTTTGATATTGAGACGATGTTTGTTACAATGTAACATTGGACCATGGTTGATTTTCATATTGAGACAATCTTTGACACATTGTGACATTGGACCATCATTGACCATGGATGACCATGATTGTAAACCCAAGCAATTTATATTAAACCCTATAATTAATATTATAAACTATATGAATAATATTATACCCAAGAGATTAATATTATAAACACAAGGTATATAAACCCTAAGATAAATATTATAAACCCAAAGTAATACTAGACCCAAGGGAATAATATCAAATCAAAAAGATAAATACTATAAACCCAAATAATATAAACCATAAAATAAAATATTAGAATACTTCTAATTAACTATAAACTCATTGTTATAATTAACTCGAAACTAATTAATTTGATCAAAACTTTTGCTGACACATAGAACTACTGATGCTATGCCAAACGAAAAAATATGTTAAAAGGAACCTATGTTAATTTAATAAGAAGTAGAAACAACCCTTGGAAATATTTGCTTCCACTAGGAAAAAAAATTATTAACAAAATGGTGTGTAAAGGTGGTTAAATCAATAATTAAAATTATCTTAGTTTATGTAAAAATTATCAACAAAATGTTGTCTTTTTCTGAACTTAAAATTCTCATTTCCGAATGCAACTCTTTTGATTTTTGGATGAAACCACACATCTCCTGATTTTTCTTCACTTCTAAGTGTTCCAGAATACATTGTTCACCATTCCTGAATAATTCAATGGCCAAGATTGGGTCTCAAATAATTTACAGCTGAGATTGAGTGCACCTATACTCTCTCGTAAATGTATGACTGAAAACCTAGATAATTGAACGTCAAATTTATGGTTTGATATTTATTTTACGGGTCACTTTATACATTTGAAAAAAAAATTACGTAGCAAATACGTTTAAAAATTAAAAATTATTTTAGTAGAACGTCAAATTCTAGGCCTCGCAACCTGACCTGAACAATTTGATTTTCCTTTTCAACTTTGATCTTCCTGGTGTGCACAACGTTCCATTGCACAGTGGATTTGGCGTGACCGACATGATCAACAAACCTTTGCACGAAGGCTTTGTCGTGGCCTACCTAAACAACAGAGATTTTTGCACAGGACAACTTTGTCAAGCCTCTGCGTGACGACTGCTCCACCAAAGCATCAAGTCTTTGCTCATAATAATACTAGCAATTGTCCCAAAAGGTACAAAGAGACTCTGATAGGAATATTAAATTGGAATTGTTGAATTTTTATAGAAGAGCTAATTGATTTGTCGAAAATTTTCTTGGACGGGATCATTGTGCAATAACTTTTCTTTAGATGTTTTGTTTATATCTATATTACAAAGAACACATTGAATGTCTTTTTTCATTTTAGAGTAAGTTAATTACCCAAAATCAAGAAACCTTTATAGATGGCCAAGCATATACAAAGCTTGGTTGTGACGAAGGCAATAACCACCATGACTATCCTATAGAAAGTCAAAACATAATATTAGAAAACATGTTGATATGTTGTTATTAAAAAGTTAATTCCATTAGAAACCATGATATTATTATTATATTTTGTAAAGAATAATATACATATATAGAATGATACTACATTGAAAGCCATAATTGTATAGTGCGATTAGAAAGTCAAAATATAATATTCTTAAACCAATACTTATTGTATTCATATGTGATTTTTAATAAAATACAATTAAATTTGTGATGTATAATTAATTTTATTTAAAAATTAGTAATAATAATAATAATAATAATAATATAATTAAAATAATAATTAATAATAATATAATTGAAATGATAAAATATAAAGATTCATAGGAATGACCAAAACAACCCAATTTGCAAATTGACAATTGGACATCTTAATAGTAAAGGCATTTTAAGATTAAGCATAACTTTGAAAGAAAGTTGAAGTTGATTTGATCATGTCAAACCTTGTTTTTACCTATGCAAAAAGAAGTTGAAGTTGATTTGATCATGTTAAACCTTGTTTTTACCGATGCAAAAAGTTGACGAACAGTTTTGGACATATGTAAAAAGTTGCTGAGGAGAGGTTGAGATTGAAAATATATAATCATTATGGGGCGTATGTGGTGGGTGAGAAAGTAAAGGTTGAAGTTGAATTAATTTTTCATGATTATAATTATGATATTATGTGATAAAAGATTAAGAAATATAAAATGCCAAAGTAAAAGTTGTTCCAATTAAATTTACTTTATTATAAAAGAACGTTGTATCTCTGTGCATATTGTTCTGTATCTACATACCTATTTGAAAATGGAAAAACACCCAGTTTAAATTCAAATTATACTCCTCTATTAACTGGAAATACTTTATCAATATGAAATCATATACCATATACCTGTCATAACTATATCCACTTTATTAATGTGGATCCATGCGCTGGATGACACTTGTGGATCGAGCATTTAAATAATATTTTTGAATTTTTAATATTTAAAAATGGTATATTTACTCTGCATCAAAAGATACCTTTAATGGCAGAGAAGGGAAGCTGCCTTGCTTTTATAATTTCTAACTTCAAAAAACAGGAAGTTGCCTTTACTTTTATAATTTCGAAAAACAATGTGATAGAATTGAATAAAATATCATAGACTGAAATGAACAAAATTGTAATAAAATATAATATAATAGACTGGAATGAATAAAATTAAAATAAAATATTGAACAAAGAAAGTAGTAATCTTTCCATACAAGTAAAATTTAGTAGCTAATATTGCAAAGGGAAATCCCATCATATTACAGAATGAAAACCCATTTCCAGCCGAAGATCTCTCATTTTCTCATCCCATCATATTACAGAATGAAAACCCATTTCCAGCCGAAGATCTCTCATTTTCTCATGTCTCTACCAGCATGCTTACTACCACAAACAATATTTTGAACATTAACTGATTCCAGACTAAGCAAGGGAAAAATGGTCATCTGGATCCTCCAAGACACTATTTCTGACTTCAAATTAAATGTATAGTCATGGTTCACTCCCTCAACATAGAACTTCTATGTAATACCATTGTATAAGATGTTGGCAGTTGTTGTTCACACTGATGCTGCATTTTTGTGATAATCTGGACGAGAAAAAATAGTATTGTTGCATGATATTTTCCATTAGGAAAAGCAAATTGTAAATGATCTACATTCATACCTCCTACCTCCTGGGTTCTCTTATATTTCTGAATCATATGATAAGGCAATGTTTGGGGGCTTAATGCTTCCACTGTACAGTCTGGCACAAGAAAGAGAAATAGGAAAGGTGACAATCTCATCAAGCTGCATATAAGAACTGTTATCCAAAGTCTACTGTAGTCATCTTTTTGGACATGAAGCCACTAGAGTAGAAGTGCGCTAAACCAAGAACCAGATGTATTCCCAAAGTTAGACACTGACATCAGGAAAGGAAAGACAGTGTCTTCGATGCCATTGGGACAAAGTCGGGCAGATAACACAAGCATGGACATTAACTTAAGCTGTGTCTCTTAAAACAAAAAATCGATCTGGAATATGCATCCAAAAATTCACCCTTGAAACAGGTATAATGTCAAAGAGCCCAATAAATGAAGATGCGACTTTTGTATGGATTTCTTGGGCTAGATTTCCATTTATGATGTCGATGCAGGAGCTGGAGGATTGCAATGATTTTGCATGGCATCACTCACACAAATTCAGTATCGTAAAACCCCAAAAAAGACTAAAATCTCGTATTCCCAATTGAATTATGATGCAACCAGACGTGTTTGTATCCATGGAATTCATTTCTTTGGTATTGTGGTTGTAGGGATCTCCATGCCTAAACTTCACTGGGGCTGCATCCAAAGTAACAGCCTGAAGAATAGCTGGCCCGTCTTCACATAGATATGGTTGCACAACTAATCCAATGGTTGTTAATTGAGTGCCATCCAGAAATGGCTTGTACTCCTCCCTTGATAGCACACATATATGTAGAAACATATTATTTTGGAGAACCCCAATCTATCATTGTCCAAGGAAGGTTGGGTCATTTGACAAAAATGGTACTAAGTCCTGATACTCTGTAATGTTGGGCCTATTCTTTATGCAACAATATGCATATGTCTTGGAAATCGCATGAGTTGCAAGAAGTCTTCCTTTCACCTTACATCCAATCCATTGTGCACATCAAGGGTAATAGAGGCCTCCAAATGTTAACATTGATGATGCAACCCAGGTTTGGATCTGCCCTTTCCAGCATACAGAGGAAGCCAACTATCCATCGACAACATATACCTTTTTACCATTAACTGGGTCTATATGGTTAAACTTGTACGATGCCACTGGTATTGGAATAGATTTATGATAGACAAATACCTCATTTGACTCTGAACCAATAACAACAGAAAGCCCCACAAGGCTCCTTTCATATCTATGCCCAGAATATGTCATAACAGGGTTGCAAAGTACACTTCTTGTGCTTGTTGTCAGGTTCCAAGGCTTGATTGTGCCATCAATTGAAACTGAGGTAGTTTTTCTATGATGTGCAAGCAATATATTTACAGGATCTTGCCATTGAAGAGACACAACAATAGTCAAAAGTGGAGGACTACAAGTAACTAAGGTTTCATGTTGAAGTGTTTGGAAGCTCCCTATATGGCCTTTCTGCTCAAAGCATGCAAGAAACATGTAGAAAGCAAAATTCAAAGTCTGACTCAGTTATCTCCACTTTCCCACGTAATACCATAGCCTCAAGATCACAATATTTTTCAATAACTGAATATGCTTGATAACTTCTTTTGGAAAATTGAAAATGCTTTCAATTTCCAAATAAATACCTCGAATTCGAGCCTTCAATTGATGTTGGTCAGAGTAAATGTGGCTATTTGAATTCAAGCCCTTTGATATGAAAGGTAATTATGTTGGCTTATTATTAGTCATCCACCCTGTTAGGACTTCCCTTCCGAGCATCTGCACTACGTCAAACGAGCCAGCCACAGGATCCCGAGTTCCATGAACTATAATTCCTTTGGTACGTGTATTGATAAAATGTGAATTGCCATTAATATCGTGGAGACTGGGAGCATCACCATGCCAATCTTGTAACTGTTTTTGGTGAGCAACAAACCAGACATGGTAATCATGGTATTAGGCAAGGCACCTCACCTTTGTAAGCATCTCTCTGACATGCTTGATTTACATTTGTTTAGAAGGATGTTGGTGATCTAACTCATTGTATGGATCATTCACTAGGCCACGTACTCCATGCCTAAAAATTGCTTCCTTTGCATGTTCCAGGTCCTAATTAATTGAAGGAATTTTTCATTTCAAACTTTATCAGATAAGGATTGTCATTTAACCATTGCTTCCCCTGCTCTGGTTCTTTGGCACTGATCCATTGTGTGGAGTAGCATGGAAGGAAAGCTTCTTTTATATGATGTTCTAACAGTCCTCTCACATGCTCCTGAACCTTGTTTTCCATGGAACAAAGAGCAATTGGCTAGTCTCTAGCATGGTTCACGGGAGCATCAATCCACTCACTTTTCCTTCCTGACATCTTCCCCGAGATTCCTGAACTGAATCGAGAAATGTATATCTCATGTGCAACATAATACGATGCATTGGGGGACTAAATTCCAGCTGCAGATGATATTTGATAATATTCTTTATTACCTTTTTTCTGAAGGGAATTTTTCGTCTGCAATCCTTCTTGATGTGCTACTGTTACATTTTTATTTAGTTGAATCTCCACATTACCACACATTGCAAGAACCCTAGTGAATTCATTAAATGGTTGAGGCAAGATACAAATAACAGAATTACCTCTCCTCCTTTTAGCAACAATCCCAGGTGTAAGGATAGCAATGTCCTCAGCAAACATGGTATTGGAGTTTGGAGTGTGGAAGCTTAGTTTCATTAGAGAATGTTCCTTGTTGTCTTCAGCTGTACCATCCACTAGGAATTCAATTTCTTCTTGGAGCATGTTCCTTGTAACATCATTGCAAACTTCCAGTGGCCTTACAAAGACTCCAGTAAACTGATCCATATTTTGATGTCGAAATTTACTTATATTGAATACATCTTGAGTGGGATCTTATCCCCTGCAAATGAGAATGATGCCATCAAGATGCTTCAGATTGTCTTCACAAGATTTGTGTCCATATTTTGCTGAGCCTTTGACATGAACAATACCTTCAATCATGACACTGCCAGACTTAGTGGGTAACTGAACCTTTTCATGGGACAAACTTTTCAGGGTCTTTCCAACTAAGAATTCAAATGAAAATGGTCCATATATTTCTTCTAAGCCTGGTTTGGAAACCTCTTTATTTGCAACATGAATTAATACCTTTTTCCTACCACCATTTGGATTAACACTTACCCTTTGGCTCGCTTCAGATGTATTTCACAAGGCTTCAACTGTATCTTCAACTAAATGTACTAAATCTTCATTTATGCTTATATCTTCGTCTTCAGATTTGTAATTGCTTTCCCCTTTCTTTGCCATCTTTAATGACAACCATGTTTCCAATTGTTCTAACATGTTTGTGAAATCTTGGTTGTAATCTTCAAATTTTTGACTTGGAAGCTTTTTATCTTTAAACTTCCATTCTGACCCTCAAATTCTTCTCCTTGATATCACCCACAGCTGGCCAGAGTTATGCTCTAATACCACTATAATATACCCAACAAAAGTTACATACAAACTTTTCCAAAAAATTTAAAATTTCTCTTTGGCACCTTTCTACAAACAGTTTGAATGCAAAGTCTGGAAACACCTTCAACAAACAACTCAGAAATTTCGTCAAACACTTCAAGGAAAATTTCAGATAAATAACTTCAGTTAAAGAACTAAGGCAACTAGGTTTTATTTGATAGCTGCAAATGTTGTTTGGTTATATCAGGTAACTAAGCTGTTTACTGTTTAACCTGCTATCCGTGATGAATTTTTTCTGCAAACTGCTATTATTGAAATTATATAACTGATTACTGGCTAATCAGACGAAAACTTTTACATAAAGAAGCCATCCTACAAAATAGTGCTGAGGAAGAAATCATTCACAAAAGTTGCACCTCCCATTATATCTATTTATTTAAATCCATGTCACTGTCAAATAACTTTAATCTAAAAAGTCAGCCTGGACAGGATTCCAATCAATAAAACAAAAGACACTCCCCTTCCGGAGAATTCAACAAGAATGGGACCTTGGCATCACAAATCCATTTAAATTTTAAACCTTCAATCTAACTTTGTTCATCAATGTAGAGTAATTCTGGACTGCTTTAAAATTGGAAATTAGCTCCAAATAGCAATTATATCAAATGGAAAAAGTGGGAAAAAGATGTTCTGAAATGCAAGTTGGAGGGAAAAGAAAAAATCAACAAAAAGGACTATCCAATATCTGCCAGATATGTTTCACTTGTAAAGCAAAACTTTTACAACATCCGAACATCCGGTATCTGATTTCTTTAGGGACCAACGACCTGGCATCAATAGATATGATGCTAATTGAACGTCTTTTGTCAAACCTCGATCCTTGAGTCCAAAGACTCAAATAACTTTGGACGTGTTCTATACTTGCACTGCATCATAGACAAATTTGAACTTTGACCATCAGAGGCTGCTCGTAGGCTGATTCTCAAGTCATTGAGGACAACAATACTCCTCCAGAATAAACGCCCCTTCAAACATGTATTTAGCATACCCAGCATGACATTTAGATATACAAATATAAAAAATGAAAATCTAAACAAATTTCCATCATTTAACCAGGTATGGTGTGGGAAAACTTACATCAGTGTAGTCTTGATCAGTTAACCACCATAAACACCTGTTCGTAGTGTCATAAACTCTCCTACACACAAATGACGATATGCCTGAAGGAAGTTCAACGTCTTTCCTGAGAAATCCAACTTTAGATGGATGAAGCAATGAGGCAGCTCATATCTCATCTTTGTGAAATGAAATAACCAGCTGTATAAACACACGATGAAATCATGTAAGACAGACATTAAAGCTTCAAAATATCTCATCTGTTTGCAACTCTATTGAATATGGAATAGCAATATAGCAGATGCGTAATAGATCATAATAAGCATACCAGTAAACCAAGGCACTGACCTTTTCCAGCGTATATTTAAAAGAACAAGCATCTTCCTTAAGAAGTGAACCAGTCAACTTATTATGGAATTTGTTTCATTGGAGTGCTCCACCTATTGATGTATCTCCATTTGAATAGGTTCCCTTGCACACATCTCCATGTTATTGGTTCAAGGCACCCACACGTGGAGGGTATCTATTCAGATGATATACTAACTATTGAACCCTTTTTTTTGGAATCGACCAATATGGCTGAAGCATCATTGCATCAATTGAAGGTACACAAGGATCTAACATTTTCAGGTTCTAATACTACTACATGTGATGGCCTAGAGATAACAATACAGAGAGAGAAGATGACCTTCCTTTTACTCTCTTCCACCAACATGTACAATCTCCAAAGCAAACATTCAATCCAAGAATGCTCAGAACTTTCTTAAAAAACAAGGTAGATGCAATGGATGTTCAGAATTTCCCTTTGTTGTTATGTTATCAGATAGAGTTTACAACATGGGGATGATCTTGCAACTCTAGTGGCCCCTGTTATATTGGTGGCAACATGTGTGAATGCTACCTACCCCAGGAGAACTACAAATGATTCTGTCATGAAAAGCTGAAAAGTATATACCTAGGATGAAACTAACAATAATAAGCATATCTGATCATGATGCATAAAATGCATAAGGAAAAAATCCCCAATATGTAGAACATAATAAAAAGTACAAAAGAATAGATGACAATTCCCAAAAGCAATCTGTGATACATTGCATGGAATGCCATCTGAAAAGCTGTACTATATTTTTTGTTACTTTTCCAATGTCATTTCATTTTTGCTGCAATAATTTCCATGCACTCATTTTGGAAGAAAATCATGAAGCTAAAGTTAATGGTAAGCCTAAAGTGCCCTGTCAACAGGAGCTGAAGTCTTTATTTCAAAGGCAAACAACGTTTACCAAAAAAATTATATTTTAAAAATGTGCTATGAATAACTAATAATTCTCGCATTATGCGTGGAGAATATCAGAAAGCAATTGTACTGCTAGTTCCTACTAATGCCTTTGCAAGGGGCTTAAGATATCATTACTATAAAATGACTCTATATGACTCTCGAGTTCCAGATAAATGCTCATTGGCTCAATTTGAAGCACCAACAACAAAAACATTCTGTTGCATCTTCAAAAGTACTTACAAAAATAAACTACTCTATGCACAACATGCCTCTTTTGAATTGGAGTCAAGAGAGCATATTGACCACTCTGAGAGTCTGAAATGTATTTTTCCTTTTCATTATTCTCCTTTTGCTGCTCACCAAGAGCGGTGATCTTCAAGTGCTCTGAAAATGATTGACCAGGTCACGGAGGCATCCATTTGAGATAATTCGTGAAAGCAGTTCCCTATCAAAGTGATAGATATAAAATATAGACATCTTAGATTTCACACTGTGAAGTTGTCTCTTTCTGAATTGAAGACACTCTAATTATTCTCCAAATGCACCAAGGCTATTGATAAAACAGAGACCCCACCTCTAAAATAAAGTTTCATCCTCAGACAGATGGGAAAAACTTGGTCAGGTTGAAAGGGAGAGCATAAAACTCTTCACTTCTAGGATCAGTTTTGAATGAACGGAACTTATCCCACCAATGATGGCCTCTGTCTTTCCTTGTTGAGCTCTCCCCCATATGTAGAGTGTTATCCAAAAACAATGCTACGCTGCCAGTAACTAAAGGTGGTGACGAGAAAATCACATTGATAATGTCATTGAACTGTTAAAAAAGCCATTCAAAAATGTTTAAAGTTAAAAACATTGAAAATTTGAAGATTGAAGGGAATGTTGCCACAACGAACTGCTAGCCAAAAAATTTCAATGTAGTCCCTGAAAGAAGTTGTAAGAACCCTACCCATCATCCAAGAGTGTGGACTGGACCATGACCAGAAGAAACTGTAAATTCATTGAAGTATTGTGGTACCGATAATCCCAAAAACAGAGAGAAGCCCAAGATGAACTTCGTCCTGAAACTATTTAGATTACAAAATTGAAGGAAACTGAGACCCTCACCAGCTGCTCATCAAGAATACAAAAAATTTCAGACACGAGGCAAAACCCAAAGAATTGTTGTTCTACCCTACAATTTTAAAGCTGCATCGTACAAACTGTCTGCCAATATAGGTACCCAATGAATTGTTGTTGTACCCTAATATGTTGAAATTGCATTGTACAACTAAGTGTCTGCCAATATGAGTTAACCTTAAGGTTTTATGCATACATCCATTATACATTATGGCAACAGCTAAGATACTACTAGTTGACTGACTTTGCAGCTCAGCACATAGGATTTGTGTACACTGTATACATACCAACATAACCAAAGAGGAGACAGTACACGGCAGCAACAATGGGTCCTGGTATAGAAGCAAAGATTGCTCCAAATTTGCCTGGAACACATTAACACGAAATTAGCAATGCCAAATCCTAGACTAGGGAATAAACCCCAAAATGAGAACAATATACCAACTTGAATTGATTATCACCAAGAACAGAGAAGAATATCATAAATCTTGCTGATATCTGGAGCACCCTTCGACTCCCAACTCGTGTCAACCCCAAAAGACGAGCATTCTCACTGCAAATTCCCAAGATAAGACAAATTTCAGAGCTAGTATTGCCAGAAATGGGTCAAGTTGCAGCTAAAGTTGCAAGAAATGGGTCAAGTTGCCTGGTTCTTACACTGATACATTTCAGAGCTAGTATTGCCAGAAATGGGTCAAGTTGCAGCTAAAAGTTTCCAGAAATGGGTCAAGTTGCCTGGTTCTTACACTGATACTGTGGACCCATTTCCAGTTCCAAACATCCCATCCAATAAAATTCCAATTCCCTGTAGAGAGGACCATTACATTCCATCAACGACAATGATACAATCTTCCAATTACCTGAAGCCATAAGGGTGAAAGCAACGAATCCATTTCCTTACCTGCCAGCCTATACCACAGCTGATGATAGATGAAGGGGGAGGTGTGGCACTTGCAAACCTTGAAACAACATAGAATGTACCAGTAGACTGCAAATTTATGAAAGAAAAAAAATAGTAGTCAATACCCAATTTTGTTTTTAAATAGAAACCCATAGATAACTATCAGAAATGTCAACGGGATAAAGAAAATAAAGGAGAAGAAAGAATATCTGATATATGGCAAGCAGGCAGACTTCAACAAGAGACACAAATGCTGCCACCATCATTGCAAAAGACTGTCCTCCATCAAAAACAGGTCCTCCCCATTGAAATGGATATGGAACACTTATCCTGCAGAATAATAAAGACCATGCTGAGGCTTTGCATGAGAACGTACTGTATGAAATGACATGACAATTAGTATGCATGCTTCTTGTAAGAATGCATACCATTTGGCACCACTAACTAGTCTAGAATGGTCTGTTCAGCAATGGGCTTGGGTCTTTTGAGGGGTATGCTTGTATGCTCCACCTACAGTGAGAATATGGGCATATGCCCACACAATAGCAACTGCAATTATGATGGAAAAACACTCAAATAAGAATGCCAACTGCCCATCTACGTTACAGGCTTACCCTGCAACTTCTCCCGCGCAGATTTAATGCCTGCCCCTATGAATCCGAAGTCAGGCACAGGTTGAAGAAGGCGCTATGCTTGAGGAGTGTTCTTCGAAATTGCTGAGAATAAACAGAAAATGCCCACAAATTGCCCGCGGTCTGTTCAGCAATGGGCTTGGGTCTTTTGAGGGGTATGCTTGTATGCTCCACCTACAGTGAGAATATGGGCATATGCCCACACAATAGCAACTGCAATTATGATGGCAAAACGCTCAAATAAGAATGCCAACTGCCCATCTACGTTACAGGCTTACCCTGCAGCTTCTCCCGCGCAGATTTAATGCCCGCCCCTACGAATCCGGAGTCAGGCACAGGTTGAAGAAGGCGCTGTGCTTGAGGAGTGTTCTCCGAAATTGCTGAGAATAAACAGAAAATGCCCACAAATTGCCCGCTCTATGCCCGACGCCAGGTGTCAGCCTGAGAAACAAAAGGACGACGAAAGTCCCTTTCAAAGGAAGGCCTATCGGCCTAAATATATAACAATAATCCTATAATAATAAATATATGATTAATAATAATATTATTATTACTATTAGTATTAATATTAATATTAATAATATTAATATTAATATTAATATTAATAATATTAATATTAATATTAATATTAATAATATTAATATTAATATTAATATAATTAGTATTTTTTTTTGGGTCAATCAAAGTACTTTCATTAGATTTTCAGAAAAACATTTGAGTACAAAATTCATCTCAACAGGCCCCTTTCTCTCATTCCGACTAGACTTGTTGAGATCGGGACCTGGAGGAAACCATAAAAAGAAGATAACATACATTATTTTTGATAGGCCTTGTAGCCTTAGCATGCTTAAAGAAAACAAAAAGTTAACCAGAAGTGATGGAAACATATTAAGGAGGGGGGACGAAATAGATGACATGTTCATGCATATGAAAATTAATGTGCTCCACCGTCGCTTCCACGCTGCGTAGGTGTTCATTGGGGTGGCGATGTTGGCGTCGAAGATTGTCCAATTGTTCCAGTATTTCATTTTGGTTGTACTGATGTCATTGATGTACGCCACTAGCTCATTGTGGTCATCATATCGATGTTCCTAGAGAATATCCATGTTCAACTAGATATTTCGTAGTTGTTCGTCAATGGACTCTAGTGCAGCAGGGGCTACCACATGGCCTGGGGAGTGAGCCAGAGAGATGGTAGTAGCCTCTTCTGTCTCCCAGCTACCAGAAGTGTCTGAGGGAAAATTGATATCCGGTTTTGGCCGCCTGACACAAAGGTGGTTGCCTCTCCCATGGCAGGGTCGTCCCCTTTGACGAGGCATACTGAGATAGATGAGACAAAACTGCCAAAGGAGAGGGAAGGCAGGAGATATCAATTCACAAAACCTGTAAGAAACACAATAGCCAAACCTGCAGAAAAGAAACCTTTGAGGAGTGTAAAACAACAACCCAATACCATGCACAAAAACACATATAAAGTTTGTGTAGAACCAGTCCCAGGGCGCGACTGTTCGAGGCACCTTCCTCCACTCCCTAGACTAGAAAATGAAAAGGTGCCTACCCCTGGGCGTTGGAGATCCCACACACCGACTTTTCACATTTTGTTGAGGCCAACCTTCAAGCCCCCAGAGGAGCGTATTGGATCCCAGGACAACCCCCTTCCTCCAATTGCAGTAAAAATCATGGACCAAGGACCCGTAAACTAGGGTGAGGCCAATTATAAGTCAGTTGGGAACCCCAATTATGAGAGCGAAAATAGAAGTATATGGGAATGACCTTACCCCAAATAACATACACAAGCTCCAATACCTCCACAAACGTTTCATCACTTGAGTGAAAATTGCAGGCAGGAAGGCGAGAAGGCACTCGAGTGATTCACGTTCCAAGGTCCCATGGATAATCCTGGACTTCAGTATCACACCACCCCCATCAATCCCAGGTGACTGCCTCTTTTCTCACCCAAGGTCTTGACCCTGGCAAGGCATCTTGGGACTCAACTCCATTGTTCTCAGCGCAACCCAAATTCCTCTCCCAAAAAACAAACTGAAGGAACTACCACTGCAAGTCCTCTATCTATCGACTAAGCATGCGAGCAGGGTTTCCATTCGTGGGCATTTAGAGGTGGTCTAGTTTGTCATGGTGAGGTAATGGTGCACGTGGAGGCTGGATGATGTCCTATGGCGATTCAACTGCCAAGTGCCCATCAAGAAGTACACCCCCATCGGAGAAATATGAGTAGTATTAATATTAATAAAGTTGATCATACTATTAGGGTTTGTGAATAAGGTTTAATATTTAATAATAATATTAGGGTATCTTAATAAGGCTTAATAAAGTTGACTAATAGTTATAACAACAACAATAATAATATTAAGGTTGACTATATAAGATGACCATATTTAGCTATAGTCACCATATATTTTACCATGGTTGACTTCACCCTATGAACCTCTAACATATCACGTGTGTTCGTGGCATACTAAACAATACCCTTATTTTGACTACATATTGGAAAATACCTTTAAATGTCACATTATTTAACCCCCTACCAATACAAACCCAATACACCTTCCCAAGTTAGAAAACCCCTACTTTCACTAGATATTGTAGGTATCCATTTTTTCATTAACATTTTTTATACCCCTTTATATCTTTTCATTAACTTTGAGCTCGCATTTTTATACCTGCCAATATAAAAACCCTTTAACCCCTATTATATGCTCAGTATATTATGCCATTTTTTCCTCAATATATATCTCCCAATATGAATGCATGTGATATGGTATTTCACCCCAGTGAAGCCCACTATAATCAACTGATGTAGCTTGTAGATAACTATGGTCAACATGGTCAACCATCATCAACCATAGTTGACTCTATTCACGATGGTTGACAATATTCAACCATGGTAAACCATCAACTTTAGTTAGTCATCATTAACAATGATCAACGATGATCAACCATGACCAACTATGGTTGACCATAGTCAACATTGGATAACGATAGTCAACCCATGCTCAACATGGAAAACCATTGGTCAACTATGGTTAGAATGGTCAAACATGCTCAACCTCTATCAACAATGGTCAACATTAATGTAACTTTGTTAAATTGATGTAACATTATTATGTTGTTACATTAATGGTTGACCATGGTCAACCTCGTCAACCATGATCAAACTCATCAATGCTCTTCAACCATTGTCAACAATGGTTAACAAATCAACCCCATGCACGGTAGTTGCTAATTAGCACAACCACATTAATAAATGTGGTTGATATACACTAATTGTCGTTATTTTCCACCATTTATACACCAATCGACATATGTCAACCACGTTTACTAATGTGGTTGTGCTAGTGTATAACATAATTAATACTCTTACTCTATATTATCATTCACCATGAGTTACAAAATCATTAATGAAAAGTTATAGTCTTTGAACCTCACATTCTTTCTATATAATATCATTAAGTACAAATTGCAAAGTAAATGTTATTGAATGAACAATTTTTTTATATAATAGTTAAAGTATTATTTTTTAGTTTTCATATAAATTACTATAGGTTAATATGGTAATACATGGTAAACCTAGGTCACCATGGTAAATCATGGTCAATCATAGTCATTCATTATCAATATAGACAAACCATAGTATATTATAGAAAACTATGGTCAACCATGGTCAAATTAATCAAACCATTGTCACCCATGGTGAACTTGGTCAAGCCATGTTTGTCCATGGTTAAACTATGCTCACCCATAGTCAATGTTTAAATTTTTTTTAATAATATTAATATTAATATGGTTTAAAACACATTGGTTTACTAATGTGGTTGAGTATGTCCAATTATGTTTGAGAGTCAATACTCTTCAACTTTGGTCAACTATAATTTCCTATTATTATTATTTATTAATATTAATAGTCAAACATAGTCAACCACATTTGTCAAAATAGTCAAACAAATTCAATCTTTATATTTAATGTATGAATAGTTGACCATGATCAAACTTCATCAACCTTGTTCACTCATACTCGTCCTGAGTCAACATAACTAACCATATTCAATTATAGTCAACCATGGTTGACCAAAGTCAAACATTGTCAACCTTAGTTAGTTAAGGTCATCCTTGGTCGACCATAATCAAGATTTTAAATTTTTTAATAATAACAATATTCAATATTAATAATGTTGACAGTAGGCTAGATAAAATCAACTTAGTAACATCCCCCCTCTCATTAATGGGGAGGTGTGGCTGGACAGGAACAAGGCCATATTCCGAGACCAGGTATTGGTCCTTGAAAAGGTGGTAGCTCAGGTGAGGGCCATTTATTCCCTTCTACCATCATCAAAATCTTTCTAAGCTCCCTCGAACATAGTTGCAGAAGAAATTGACCCTTCAATTCCATGGGCCTATTTTGTTGGTGCTTCCCTTGAAAATGATTCTTGAATGTGTCCCATTCATTCGAACACCAGACTGGGCTAGGAAGAGGAACTAAAAACTATGTTTAGCTCATGTCATTGAAATATCTCCTCCTTTTTGCTTCAGAAAAAGGGTGCAAGGCTATATAGATCTTTGGGGACTCCTTGATAGTTGTGAATTGGTTCAATGAGGTTTAGAGATGCCAGAAACACACATTTCAGCCCAATGTTGAGGAGGTTCTTCATATCAAGCACACTTTTGACTATATTTCATGTTTGCACATTTACATAGAGTGGAACACTCATGCAGACAAACTCTCTAAGGAAGGTGCATCACAACCTCTATGATCTTGGAGGATTTCTTAACAGTAGGAGAGCATATCACTGGCCTTTTAATGAAGGCATCCTACAACAACAGTAATGCACTGTTTTTAGGTATATATTATTGATGGATTTGTTTTTATGGGGCTTTTATGTTGTATCCGATTATGCTTTATGTACTGATGCAAATAGATATAGTTAGATCAACTCACACAAGTTGAATTGTTTTATGATATCTTATATTACGCATGTTGTTCATAGTGGAAAGGTTTATGTTTTTAGGAAAGTTATTGCTAGTTTTTTATTAGATGGGCATATGCCAATACTATTAGAATGCACCCAGTGCATCAACAGAATGTAATTATTCATTTTCTTGATGAAAATTACGTTTTTTTTTCTACAGAAAAATAAAGTTGACTAATAATAATAATAAAAGTATTAGTATTAATAGTGTGACATCAGAACTTCACAATTTGACAGTTACTGTCACAATGTTACATTACATTGCAATTTATCCAACATCGCAATGTGACATTACAAAATTAGTCAACCACAATTACTAATGTGGTTGATAGATCTTTGGGGACTCCTTGATAGTTGTGAATTGGTTCAATGAGGTTTAGAGATGCCACAAACACACATTTCAACCCAATGTTGAGGAGGTTCTTCATATCAAGCACACTTTTGACTATATTTCATGTTTCCACGTTTACATGGAGTGGAACACTCATGCAGACAAACTCTCTAAGGAAGGTGTTTCACAGCCTCTGTGATCTTGGAGGATTTCAAAATAGTAAGAGAGCATATCACATGCCTTTTAATGAAGACATCCTACAACAATAGTAATGCACTGTTTTTAGGTATAGATTATTGATGGATTTGTTTTTTTGGGCTTTTTATGTTGTATCCGATTATGCTTTATGTACTGATGCAAATAGATATAGTTAGATCAACTCACACAAGTTGAATTGTTTTATGATATCTTATATTACACATGTTGTTCACAGTGGAAAGGTTTATGTTTTCATGAAAGTTATTGCTAGTTTTTTATCAGATGGGCATATGCCAATACTATCAAAATGCACCCAGTGCATCAACAGAATGTAATTATTCATTTTCTTGATGAAAATTACGATTTTTTTTCTACGGAAAAATAAAGTCGACTAATAATAATAATAAAAGTATTAGTATTAATAGTGTGACATCGAAACATCACAATTTGACAGACACTGTCACAATGTTACATTACATTGCAATTTATCCAACATTGCAATACGACATTACAAAATTAGTCAACAACAATTACTAATGTGCTTGACTATGATAAATTATATTTAACTATATTTAATAATCAACGCTCTTTAACTTCGGTCAAACATAATCGGGTATTAATATTAATAATTAGACATGTAGTGACGTCAGAATGGTACACAAATCCATCCAACATTGCAATGTGACAAACATTGTCACAATGTCACATTACATTGCAATTTATCCAACGTGCATTGCTACATTACAAAATTAGTCAACCACATTTACTAATGTGTTTGACTATGTTCGACTATGTTTGACGGTCAACACTTTTCAACTTTGATCAAACATAATTGTCTATTTAATATATTGATTAATATTAATAATCAACATAGTTAAACAAAGTCACCCTTTAGAGTCAATGTTTAGATGGTTAACTACAATCAAACTTGGTCAACTCTATGTTTACCATATTTAACAATAGTCGACCTTGTTTACTCATAATTGTCTGTACTCAATGTAACTTGACCATATTTAATTATAATGAACCATGGTTGACTAAATTCAAATATTGTCAACCTAAGTCAATTAAAGTCATCCTTGGTTAGTCACAATCAAGATTTAAAAATGTTTAATAAGAATAATATTAATATAAATAAAGTGGACTAATATTAGTATTATTAATATTAAGGTTGACTATAATAAGATTATTAAATTATATGATTGAATATAATATTACTAGTTGACCATGATCAAACTTAATCAGCCTTATAATATTATTATTAATGTTAGACTTTAATAATAATAATAATACTAATAATAATGGTGATTATATTAACTATATTCAATCATCTTCAACCATGGCTATCTAAAGTCAAACATTGTCAACCTTCACAATCAATATTTAAAAATGTTTGATAATAATAAGGAGGAGGAGAACATTATTATTATTATTATTACTATTATTATATGATTGAATATATTGTTAATATTTGACCATGATCAAACATGAAAACTCTTTGTTTATCATAGTTAACAATACTTAACCTTGTTCACTGAGTCATCTTCATTTAATGTAACCCGGTCATATTAAATTATAGTCAACTATGGTGGACCAACGTAAATCAAGGTCAACCTTAGTCAACCAAAGTCAACCATGATCGAACATACTCACAATTTTTTTATTAATAATAATAATGACAACAACAATGTTAACTATATTATTAATATTATTATTATTATATGATTTTGACCAACCTTATTCACAAGCCATAATAATAATAATGTGAAGGACTGTGCTTAAGGTTAGATATTTAATAATAATATTAGGGTTTATGAATAAAGTTTAACATTTAATAATTTTAATAAAAATAATATTAATATTACTAAAATTGATTGCTCATAATATTAATATTAAGGTTGATATTATTATTATTATTAATAGTTTATTTTGATTTAACTTCCAGAGTCAATAATGGTTAACTTTTTTTTCATAGTCATCTTTAGTCAACTAACTCAACCATATTCAATTATAGTCAATTGTAGTCAACCTTTGTTAGTTGCAGTCAAGGATTAATTTTTTTAATAATAACAATAATAAACTTGGCTATTAATAATATTAATAACAATGAACGATACTAGATGGTTTGAAACTGGTCGACAAAACTCTCATAATGTGATTTTTTTACCGATTTTTTTTTTCCTTTTCAACAATATTAATATTAAAATTGACATCATTATCGTTATTATTATTATTATAATAATAATAAGGCTATTTAGAGGAAGCAGGATGTGATGGCACGATCTTAGCTGGGATAGTCGTCATCCTTCTTCTTTATGCTGATGATATTGTTCTTTTGGCAAGGTGCCCATCTGATCTTAATAAGCAACTCAGGCTTCTTAAGGATTTCTGCTCTACCATGGGTATGACTGTTAACACTGACAAAACAAAATTTATGATTATCAAATCCAAGAAGGACACTTACGCTAATTTTATGTATGACAATAATAACTTGGAGGAAGTGTATTCTTACAAGTACCTAGGAATTGATATTCATCACAAGCTCAACTGGAACCATAGCATTGAGAAAAGGATTAATGGGGGGTGGAAAGCTTACTATGGTCTTGAAAATAATTGTAAAATTGCAAACCTTGTAATGTGGGATAAAAAGAAGTTCCTCTTTGAAACTTTAGTCACTCCTGTTATCTTATATGGCTGTGAGGTTTGGGGTTGCAGCATCTCCAGAGAATCATGGAGAAAGATTGAGCAAATCCAGAAGCGTTTTATAACTTATAACCTGAAAATTAAAAGTAATACACCCTATCCTATTCTCCTTATAGAAGCAGGTCTTTCCCCTATTGAGAGCCTAGCTATGCTTAGGTTTCTGTTGTACAAGCACAAAATCAGTAACATAAACGATCATAGACTTCCTAAGCTAGCTTTAAATTCTAGCCAAAACCACCTAAGGCTCAATCGAGGGTGGCATAAAGACACAAGGGCCTGGTTAAACTATTGGGAGATCAACGAAAATGATGCATTGCAAAACATAAATAACATTAAAGATATTGTTACTTCTAAGTTCAAAGAAAAAATGTGGTGTGAGAAAGACTTAGCGGCTAAAAGAAAATTAAGTTATTATAAGAAGGTCATCAACCCCACCCTAGAAGATCAAAAGTATCTCTCTATTTTAACTAGCTCAAAGAAGAAAATTAATATAGCAAAGATTAGAACGAATTCTCATGAGCTCCATAGTGAAACAGGTCGTTGGGCAGTTCCTAAAATGCCATGGACGGAAAGGATCTACCATATATGTAAGAATAGGAACATCGAGGATGAAAACCACTTCCTCTTAGAGTGCCCCGCGTATAACCACATTAGATTTCAGTTTCACAATCTTTGTTACAATACTGACCTTCCTAGCCTTTTACAATGTCAAAATTATAGTGAGCTCGGGGAGGCTTCTCTCCAAGCTTTTTGAGCATAGGAATAAAATCTTAAATCAAAATAGATAATTTGTTTCTTTAGGTCCGATAGACCATTATTTGGTCTCAGCGGACGTTAACCATCATCATCATCATCATCATTATAATTGAGTATATTATTAATAATATTAACCATAATAATATTATTATGACTATTAATATTAATATTAATAATGTTATTAATATTAGTAAAGTTTATCATAATATTTATGCGGATAGGCATTCTTTTGAATCAATACATCGTCTGTTACCCTCTATGCTTGACATTCGGTTCCTGGTGTCACAACTAGTTTCTGGGATATTTCCCATGTTCGTCTAAAAATACCCAGCCGTTGACACACCTATCGTTTCAGTAACTGCATTTTCTACAACCGCCGATATGCTTGTCGTTTCACGAGCTGCATTTTCGGAGGGTGTTTTGCGTGCTAGTTCATATTGTCGATTTTTATGGTGCCAACAACTTAGTATTTCCTACACGCGCCAGTGGCCACTCACTATGACTATCATCCTCTTTCTCAGTTAGCTGGTTGTTTTATTGAATCAGAAACGTGCAGCGTGAACGACCAAGTCAAAGTCTCATAGCCGCCGAAGGTAGGCAAGTGCAAAGCCTTGTCTGAGTTCAAATTTGTTCAATTTTGCATACCAGTCCATTTGGGGCATGGTGGTAGTAGGGATCATAATTACCAAATTCGTGCGTATTGGTAAATTTTTTTTCGAAAATTCGCTGATTCGGTTCGGTACGATTAAGAATTCGGCCAAATCGAATTGTTACGGTGCATGAAGTATTTTTTTCTAGCGAGAGGGAAACCAGCTGATGGTAAGAAAACTGTTCCCGGAGCTTGAAGACCGGCCTTCACTTCACCGTTGGGCGCATTGCCAGGTTTTTCAAAGCAAGAAAATAGGTTGCCAGGTTTTTCAAAGTCAGAAAATAGGTTGAGCATGTCGGAGGAGGAGCGGTTTTTCAAAGCAAGAAAGTATATTGAGCATGTCGGAGGAGAGCTACTGTTCTTGAATATCTCACTGCCGAGGTGTTCGAGTTGTCTGGAAATGCCACAAGAGATAATAAGAAGACGAGAATTGTTCCATACCACATTATGTTGCAGTGAGAAACGATGAAGAGCTGAGAAAGCTTCTAAGCATGGTGGGTGACCATAGCCAATGGTGGTGTCTTGCTGAAGAAGAAGACGAGGATTGTTCCACACCACATTCTGTTTGCAGTGAAAAACGATGAAGCGCTGAGAAAGCTTGTAAGCATGGTGACCATAACCAATGGTGGTGTGTTGCTGAATATTCACAAAGTTTTGCTACCAAAGAAGACCGGTAGTGGTAAGGCAGGGGCCAATGATCTCGAGGCTTCATTTTGAAATGCGTATGTTTAATTTTATGGTGTTTCTAGGGAGTCTGGAAAAATTAATTAGGAAAAACAAATCTTTGAAAAACTTCGTTTGCACAGAATTTATAAAATGAGAAATTGGAAGAAACATAAAAAAAAATTGATAACTTTGGCTTTAATAAAAATGATAAAATAACAAATTAGATGCAAATTAGTAATTTCTATATTAAAATAATAAAAAACTATAATTTCTATATTAGACAAAATTATAAAATGAAAAATTTCCATTTTAAATAGATAATTCTTATTGAAAAAAATTAATAGATTTAAGTATTTGTAACATGTATACTATCAAATTTTTTTGCCTATTGGATTTTATAGATTCAATTTTTTACTTGTCAAATAGAATTCGAATTCGAATTTGGTAACTATGGTAGGCATCTCGCAAATCTCGTACCGATGGATTTATGAAATAAGGAACCAATCTGCCCACTTCTTGAGCTGTTAGGCTCCATCTCCCATAATGGTCATTGATTATGTGGAATCTGTGTGCCACCGAATCAGCTCCATCTGCCAATCGATTCCATTAATTCAGGAAACTATGTGCAGTTAAATTAATTTCTTGTTGGAGCTTTCTGAAGTGGTCCATTACTCCATTTGGAGTTCTCTACCTTGATCTATGAAACACCTAATGAAAACTTGATGGAAGCTTGGCAGTCCCCAAACTTACATTTCAATCCCCTTTAATTTTACACCATCAGGCTGAGAGAACAAAACTTGTAAGTGCCTTTTAGATTATCTATGTTCTTTTATTTTTCTGCTTGCGTGAGGATCCGCTGTTGTTTATTGCGTTCCAATAACCTGTTATTCGTTGCGTTGAGGAGTGTATCTAGAAGCGTGAAGGATTACTTCCGCATGGTGAAATTACCTTCAATTTGCAATTCGATGTGCTGGAAGCCAATAGACCAGACTGGCGATTATTAAAGAGACCGCAGCGTTCAGATTTGTATGTGGAGGTTTACCACCAGAATTGGTCGCATTTCAGTCAAGCTATTTTTCTATCGTTTGAGGCCGAGAGGAAACTAGAGGCTCGGGCTCTCTCTTCAGTAATTTAACCAGATTTCAAAACAATTGGAAAGAAAAGCTACTGCCGTTTTTGATCAAGCCGAAGGGACTGCTACTCTTGAGGCATCAGAGTGTGTTTCACATCAATGGCTGGAGATATTATCCTGCGCATTAAACTTTCATTTTTTTTTTATTCTTTAAAGAATTTAATTCCGCATATAAAGAATCGTATTTCTGTGCTTTCATGAGCAACATTGCCCAATGTGGATTTAAGACTGAGAACCCACATGTCTACAAGAGCCTCCTGCTTATGCCCAGAATTGAAATCCTCGCTTCCATCACCACTTGCCATGCAACTTTGAAGTTCTTGCCCGTTTCGTTCCGGGCCAGGTGCAGCGTCTGGTTGAGCTTCGTGATGTGGCCCTGATCAAGAGTCGCCGCATAGATTGAGAAATAGTCCTCGGCAAGCAGCTTCTTGGTTTTGCAGAGCCGAACAGCATTGAAACTGACCTTTCTCTCATGTGGACACTTGCAAACATGACTTGGTCATTTCCTGTTACGTCAATCCACGATGTGTACCAACAACCCTCATTCATGGCGAGTCCCATGTTCAAATAACTAAATGAACCCTGGGTTTAACATAAATCTCATATGTTAGTTCGACTACTCCATACGTTCATAAAAAAGGTGAGGTTTGAAAATGTTATTATCTGTAACAGAGTTTAAAAAATGTATCTCAATTGATGTATCACTTAAAACATTAAATCCCATGTAAAATACTTTTAATACAACATAATACACAACTTATAATTAATATATGTTGGTTACGATTTACGATTTTTTATTATTACAATATTATTTATATTGCGTAAAATATTTAATTTATATAATAATGTTATAATATATGTAGGGTAGTCATTATTATTATTTATTTACATTTCACATGGTTAAATTTTATGAAATTGCATGTGTTTTCCTTTTGAATTTAGTATATTTAAATACGCGTGCACTTTTTGAGATTTATATGAGATTTTTTCAGAGAGAAAAACATCATGATATTATATTAAGGGAATATAATAGGCAGATACATATAAAGCCATATCTTTCCGATACATGGCCAAATAGAGATAGGACTAATGCTGAATAGATCAGACGCGATACATTCCAAATGTGCAAAACAGTATAACATGAGAGCTATAACAGTCAACCAAAAAAGGAGAGGTCCATATGTAGAAAAGATCCAACATAAACCACAAAAAACGGTGATAGAAGACCAGCAGAATCAAGCAGAATCGTGCATAGCAGAAATATAGACCAGAACGGAGGCAATTGGAGCCTTGGACTCCTGAAAGATGCAAGCATTCCTCCATTTCCACAGGAGCCAGCACGTGTTGATGAATAACGATCTCCATGCTGGCCGTTGATCAGCCCACCATCTGTAACCATCCTGAACAGTTGAGAAAACCTGGTAAGGAAAACCATGAGATAAGGAGAGATCATACCAGATTTGGGACGATGCCGGACATTGAAAGAACATATGGACATTTGTTTCAGATGTCTGACAGCACATGGAGCATCTTCCCGGACCCATCCATCCCTTCCTTTGAAGAACCTCCCATGTAAGGTTCCTGTTAGAAAAAACCAGCCACGAAAATAAAATTGCCTTTAGCGGACAGGAAGATTTCCAGAATTTGGAAGGAAAGGAGGGACGGGGAAGCGCCGGAAGAATAGTTGAGGCAGCTGCGTATAAATCCTTTATATGAGATTTATATATTTAATGAGTGTGAATATTGATGGTTGATGTAAATGTGAGTGAAAAGTTCACATATAATAATACCATATATTATCATAAACATATAGTGGTGAAAGGGTTTCAAATAAATTTGAAATTTGAAATTCTTGTTATTATTTTTACTCTTTGAACAATGGTTTAAATAACTTGAAATTTTTTGTTATATTTTTATTGTTTTTAAATTTAAAATAATGTTTTTAATTATTATTTTTATTAATTTTTTTAAATGAAATTTTAATTATTGTTTTATATTATATATTTTATTTTTTATATTATAAGTAAAAAACTGTAAATTAGATTTTTTTAGGTGATTGGGAGTATATTATTGCAATTATATTATACTTATGTCTATATTGTTGTATTCATCTCCCATTTGTTCAAGAGATCATTGTAGATCTACTATCTTTTAATGATTTCAAGAGAGTATTACAGTTAGTGCAGTTTACTCTTCCCCCATCCATCATTTTTCAGGTTAGAAAGGTGTCCAACACTGTTTTAAAGTAGTGTTATGCTTTCCCCTTTCTTTTAGGGCAATACACTCCCTTATCTATCTTTTAAGCCAGAAAAATATTGTTATTTTTTCAAGTCAACATCATTATCATGGTGAACTGGTCTTCCCCTTCTCCACATTCATGGGTCATCATGTATGAGGCCAATAGACATATGACAAAGATTCATCAAAACATTTAAAAAAAAAAAATGTAAACTTTGAAAATTTTCAAAATATCTTTTTTGCTATGTTGCAAGTGTGCCTTTTTGGTTGGCTGGTCCACGATGCATATAACTAAAAAAAAAAAACCAATCGGCTCTCTCTTTGCACCTTTTGGGGCAATTTCTAGTAATATTATGGTTTGTGAATAAGGTTTAATATTAAATAATAATATTATGGTATATGAATAAGATTTAATAAAGTTGACTAATAGTAGTAATAATAGCAATACAGTAATAATATTAAGATTGAAGATATAAGGTGACCATAGTTAGCTATCGTCGTTGTATATTACTATGGTCGACCATAGTCAACTATTTTAGCTTGTAGTTAACTATCATCAACATGGTCAATCATCATCAACCATAGTTGACTATGTTCATGATGATTGACAATAGTCAACCATGGTCAACCATTAACTCTGAATCATATAAAAGAGGCCCAAAAAGAGAGAAAATGCTCAAGTATAGTACAATTTAGAGCACTTCACGATACGTATTCTAGATTGTATATGCAATTATATGTTGCAATTAGTGCATATGTTAATTGGTAATAACTATAGTTCCCTCCTCTTCTTACCAGTCATTCCAACCCAATATCAAAAGCACACCATCTCCTATTTCCTTCCTTCATTGTCTCCACAACTTTGATCGTGCTTCTTATAATAGTGATTCAAATCTAAAGGATATTGATGGGAATTTTTATCTTTTATTCTTGTGAAAATATGTGAACACATGTTACAAATTTCGCTATATGATGGAGATAATTTGACATCGTTTCAAGTAGTCAGGAACATAGGAGAAAACGAAATTAAATTTCATAGAACCTGAATACGGTAAAATGCTCACAAAACAGAGAAAGAAAAAGCACAAAAACTCACCATGCCATGACAAGAAGGGAAACCCTTAGTGGAAGAACCTCAGTAATTGTCAGATTAAACATGGCTAAAAATGGCTCTTATAGGGCTTATATTCTTTGACCACAAGTGAAATACTATAAATCATGCAGTTGAAACTACAAATTTTGACACAATAAAATATTTTTGAAAAGCGTGCAAAGATTATTAGATGAGTGGCTCTTGAGATTGTTCTTCTACAATTTGCAATTATTGTAATATTATATAAGTTGAAGCAGTATGGTGCATATGCAGAGTGCATGTCGAATTAGAATTGGAGATGAAAGAACACGTGATTCATTGAACCATTTGAATATACATAGAAGAGTTGAAGTGCATGCTCTCAATGCTATGTGGATCTACGCCTAATGCAAATGAGGAGCGTTATTATTTTTGTATGGTATGACTAGTCAATTCGTTAGTGTTTGAGCATGACACTGTTCTTTACGGTGCATGGGAAAGCTATTGAGATTCAATTTTGTGTGTTTGCTTGTGCCCTGAGCTATGAGTTGACTTTTAATATCACAACATGTTTCAGGTAGAAATTAGTAGACAGATTGCATATGAATATTCTATTGAACCCACTAGTGTCTAGCATAGATCAACTTCCTATCATACCTACCAAGCATGATGAAAAGTTGTTTATGTATAACTACACAATCTAGGAGCTGAGTCTACTCATGCTATGTGCATTTGTTCAGATTGCCATAATTCCTACAGTAATGGATGGATGGTATATATATGTCCTTCATAAAAGGACTCATGTGATTAATTACTTGTGTGACAAGTCTTATGTTAGTGAAACAATGCATTCAATCCACATAATATTTAAAAAGAATTTTGTTATCTCCTCCATGACTATTTGTGAAAGTCTACCTTAACAAAACACATATATAGCACAATTTATTATATAAATGTTAAGGTAATCACCAAAATTAATCATCATTCCAAAATTTATTTGTGTAAGGCTATTGAAATTGAAAATTACCTTAATAAATTACATACATGTGTCAAAATAACAAATAATACAATGCAAAATATAAAGATCACCAAGCCCACTATGAAACTACATGGTATTTTAATCTTCTATAATTCCTATAAGATGGTCTTGCTGCTTCACTCTCTTATCTCTCCACTCTTCTCACTAGAAAATATACTATACAACATCAAATACAACATCAAGTCTCTTCAATAATACTTACATTTCTCTCTTTTTAACTAAGATTTAAGTTATTATGATTAGCATTTTACAATAACTTAATGATTTTAAAAATATTAATAAATTCCTTATTAATTTCACATGAAATAATCATAAATAAATATAATTTTATAGTACAAAATTTCCTAATATAACCCAAAAAAAAATTAATGTGACAACTTATCTTAATATAATATCTAAAATAACTTACAAATTTAAAATGATATCATTTTTAATATTCTTTATATCCATACTCTAAATTCATATAAAATTAAAACCTTTAACTTCATTATCTAATACAATTTCTTTGAAAATGCCTTAATAAAATACATTAAACCTGACGATAGTACACAGTATTATATTTTCAGATAACGATCTTTCTATATAATATAGAATTATCACCTAACACTCTTACAGAATATCATTCACCAAGTTAGTCAATCACGACTTGGTCAGATACTATCATTCATAGTCTTTTTATATAATATATCATTTACCACAGGTCGCAAAGTAGATACTACGGGCAAAGTTGATACATATAATAATGTAGGTAGAAAGAATATTTCTACAGAATATTATATTTTCAGATTAGTTCGATCTTTCTATGTAATATAGAATTATCACCTAACACTTGTATATAATATCATTCACGACTAAGTCATATACTATCATTCATAATAATAAAACCAGATTTAAATGTTTTATGTTTTTAAATTTTTTTTTTTTTCCTCTGAACATATTTCTGTTAAATTTTACTGAAAATCTAATAGGAATTAGTATTAATTATAAACTTAAGATATAAAATCTGCGTAACTAATTTATTATAACTATTTTTAAGATATTGATTTCATTTACATATTAAAAATACATTTTAAACAATTTAAAAACAAAATATTACCGAATATTATATTACAAGATTAACCCTATATATATGAGAAATAGAAAAAGAAAGACTGCTACCAATAACACATTCCAAACCAGTAAACCAACCCATGAACCAAAACCATAAAAATACTTCAAATTAAAATAAACAACCATGATCCAAAACAATAAGAATACTTCAAATTAAAAATTAACAACAAAATTCGAAACCTGCTTAATGGAGATATATTTTTTTTAAGTTTGGTAGACTTTCCAATTTAGTATTAATTATAAACTTAAGTTATAAAATCTGCATAACTAATATATTATAACTAACTATTTTTAAGATATGGATTTCATTTACATATTAAAAATACATTTTAAACAATTAAAAAATAAAATCTTACCAAATATTATATCACAAGATTAACCCTATATATATATATATGAGTGAAATAAGAAAAAAAAGATTGCAACTACCAATAACACATTCCAAACCAGTAAACCAACCCATGAACCAGAACCATAAGAATACTTCAAATTAAAATTAACAATGATGATCCAGAACAATAAGAATAGTTCAAATTAAAAATTAATAACAAAATTCCAAACCTGGTTAATGGAGATATTTTTTTTTGTAAGCTTGGTAGACTCTCCAAGACTCTTCAATTTTCGAGTTTTACAAGTCCGTTATTCACCCATCTGGGAGAGTAGCACAAGATTTGAACCCAAGATCTCCGGTTCAGTGAGACTTCATTCCAAGAGTAGCACAAGATTCGAACCCAAGATCTCCGGTTCAGTGAGACTTCATTCCACGGCCATGCTACTTACACTACCCAAAAAAGACAGTTAATGAAGCTATTTGTTAATATATCCACATACAAATCGAAATCAACTCTCATAGATATACTCTGAAAAATCTTATTGTTTGCTCACATTTCAAACCAATAAATATCAGCTAAATTTTGACTAAATTTTGACTAAATTAAATCAGAAAATATACTTTAAAAAACACCAAAACTTAAAACAACAATGTTCCAAACCAATTCTGAGATTATCTACTGTGGGGACATAGATCAACCACACTCCGTCCCAACATTTATTTATTATTTAACCAAGAAAGGAAACCTAAGGGCAAGGAAGGTCCTTCATCATATCTGTAGTCTCCTTCACCTACGTGATGCCCGGTTACTAGAAATATGAATGCCCGGTAGATCCACAGTCTCGTATTGCGCAACAACTTTACCTTTCCCGGTATTAACAGTATCCTTTTCTGTTTTAATTTTGATCTGCCCGACCTGAACGATTTGCCTTTCCCTTTCGACTTTGATCTGCCCGACCCGAACAGTGTCCTTCTTTGTTTCAATTCTGACCTGCCCGGCTTGCACAACATTCGATTGCACGGTGGCTTTGACGTTACCGACGTGACCAGCAGGCCTTTGCACCACCACTTTTCCGTGCCCTACCTGAACACCTGGTTTTTGCACCACCACCACTTTGCTGTGCCCCGCCTGAACAGAAGGCTTCTGCACGACGGCCTTACAGTGCCCCGCCTGAGCAGCGGGCTTGTGCACAACGGCTTTACCGTGCCCCGCCGGAGCAGCCGGCCTTTGCACAATGGCTTTACCGTGCCCCGCCTGAGCAGCGGGCTTCTGCACAGCTCTGGAACCCTTCCGATCCGCCATTGCTACGAAAATTTTCTCGCCCACTCCACAACGATAAACACCCAGCGAACAGTCAAAAGCGTGCAACTACTTGCATTTGGTCTCCCCATAAATAGGGTCGAGTGCTAGTAGAACATAAACTATAAATACAAAGTACAAAGAAAATGAAATAGAATAATTTTAAATTATTTCATAAAAGTTACATCTTTATTAGTCCCTGCCATCTGGCATCCGGCAGGGACTATAGTAATCGATAGGACCCCGACTTAGCATTAGTTGACCCCTGCCCTTCTCTGTTATACGGCGGTTAGAGCGGGGATATGCTAAGTTTCGTTTGCACTCACTCTTTCGCCATCCTTCGCCATCTTATTTGGCCTCTTCCCGAGGCGGAAGAGGCCGGACCATAGCTTAAACTCGTATTTACGCACAATCGAGTGGCCCTGACCGTGTGCGGTTTCGTTTTAATGCTAACATTAATTCCTTAATGTTTAATGTTAAGTGCGAATGGGCATACATATGCTAAGGTTTGCTTGTTCTTTTGCAGGTGTCGGCCGTATGCTCAAGGTTTGCATGGCGGGAGGTGTCCGCCTACCGGCTCGGCGGTTTTGTGCGAAGCATTTGAAGAGCAGGCGGTGTGTTGCCTCAGTATCTTTCACTGGTAAACCAGTGTCACTCTTTGCATTCCGTTTTCCATTGTGGCATCCGCGAAAAACGGGTTCATAGCTGAAAACGACGGGTTCCTGGTTCTGCAATGGGGTTTTTGGTTCGGAAAGTGGGGCGCATGCCCAACCACATACAGAGGTCAAAAACCCTAGGTCAGTTGGAAGGGGCGGTTTTGTGCGAAGCATTTGAAGAGCAGGCGGGTTCATAGCTGAAAACGACGGGTTTCTGGTTCTGCAATGGGGTTTTTGGTTGGGAAAGTGGGGCGCATGCCCAACCACATACAGAGGTCAAAAACCCTAGGTCACAAGACCCCTTCCCATGCCAGACTGTTCAACTTCCGCGCAGCTCAAACATAGCTTTTGCATGTAACTTGTGAAATGATGTTATGCATAGATTTATATCGGTAATCCTTTAATCCGCTCCTATATTCGTATCCGCTCAGTTATCCATATCGGCTTCTATAGCAGTATAAACAATTATTCGCTAAAGCCGAGCTATCATCCCCTTATAGTTCCTGCGCCACTTCTGCGTTCAGGGTTCAAATATCATCTTTCTATGATGATGACTCAGACGCTCAGAAAACGCGACCGAGAGCCGGAAGCTCTGCCGGTCTCCACTGACGTGCAGGAGGCGAAACGCTTCCACGGCGAAGAAACAGAGCGGTTTTGTCAATTAGACAAAACCCTGTCCACCTTTAGGATTAGATTGGGCAACCTTGCCTGGTATTAAGTTAAAGTAAAGATGATACTGAATCTCAAAAGTATTTCCTGCTTGAAGCTTGTATTGCAGGTTTCTGTGGAAGGTGTGGGATACCACAAGGCATGCTTCAAGTGTATGCATGGTGGTTGTGTTATCAGTCCCTCGAACTATATTGCAATTGAGGGCAGGCTTTATTGCAAACATCACCATGCTCAGCTCTTCAAAGAAAAGGGCAATTATAGCCAACTTATCAAAACTCCATCTGTCAAAGAAGTATCAGAGAATTCAGTACACGAGTGATTATGCAGCTGAAGTTTGAGAAAATTATCTTTGGTGCAATTATCCCCATTTGTTTGTTAGCAAGGTGCAATGTACAGTTTAACATGACTATTGGGGACATTGGTCTTTTATTTCAGTGATATCGTGTTTCAGCAAAACTATTTTCAAATTACCTTTTACAAATGGTTGTTTTGATCTGTGAGTTGGAGTGTTTCAATATTTATAATGCCTATGGGATTGGTACAGCTGAGTATTAGACTATTAGTTGAGGCGCATATACTAAGTTGAGTCCACGCACGGAAGACGCTGCTGCTGTTAAGTGGCTATTAGTGGCAGTTACCATAACTCACTTAATGCTCCTGTTGAGGAAGAAAGAAGCAGGGGTTGTGCTGATCACTTGAGAATATGTTATATCGTTCAATGTTTCTCGAAAACATTTTCTGAGGTTTGAGATTTGTATTATTTCAAGGCCTTTGAATTTGCCTATAAACTGCTGTTATTGGTATTTTTTAACTGTTATATGTATAATTGCCCTTGGATTTGGTACTATTCAAACAACACATGGACTTAATTTCTTGTTAAATATGCATCTTAGCAACAATGGAATATGGTGAGATTTGGAATTCTATACAATGATGGATATGGGATTTGACTTTACAATAATTTATATACAGAGAATTGTGTTGGCAAGATATTATGTTTTGTTTTATTTCATCTTCTGTTTACAGTGTGCACTGAAATTTAAGAATACTTGTGTTCCATCAGTACCAAAATAATAGTAGGCTACCTATAGTCAAATATGTACTCTTTTAACAAAATTTCATTGATTGTACTTTAAGCTATCCCTTGATTTCAATTTTCCTTGGAATGGTCTGTACCATACCATCAGAAAACTACCCTTGGGCATAAGGATCAAAGATTCAGATGTGTTTGACTAGATAGACAGTGCGTATCTGTTCTCCACAGGCCTTAGACATGTAAAATAATCATTTATTTTGCTGCAAAAGGGTTGGAATCTTCCACATAGATCCACTTTAGGTTTGGATCAAAACTTCCTGACTCAGAAGTTTAATTTTATGTTGACATTTTAAAGTCCCCTCTCAGATTATTCCCTTGTGCACTCATGTTTGAGAGTTTCTCACGGATTTGGGAGGATGCCATGTGTTTGCAGGTTTAATGCTTGGTAAGTTCATCATTGTAAAGCTCGCCACTTTTCCATTCTCACCTCCCCGTTTTGCTTTTTAGCCCTTTCATTTCGTTGTTTGCAAAGTTGTATCTTCATCGACTCTTTTTGCTGTGTACTTTGACTCACTTGTAAATTTTCTCTTTGCAGATTTCTCCCTCGTACATAGCTGAGTTTGCAAATATTGTGCTGGTCTATGATGATGTTTTCCCTGTTGCAGAAAGTGCACAAGATGGAGCAGAGTAGAAGACAAACATTTTGTATTCATCAACATAACAATACTCTACATCCATGGTGTTCTTCATTACATGGGTGGTTTTCAGTGCTACCTTTCAGTAAAAAGTTGGTATAGTCATGCTCTGAGTTAGGTGGTTGAATTTTACTTGTAAATTTTCTCTTTGCAGATTTCTCCCTCGTACATAGTTGAGTCTTTTACAACAACCGAGAAGGCTTCTGCACATCTTAAGGTATATTTTTTGTGGTAATTTTTGTATTTTTTCTGTTTGCATCTATAGTTTTCCATCGACAAATGTACTTAAGATTGTTGCATCTATATTTTTCCATCGACAAATGTACTTCCTGCAAACATTGTCATTGAGTCATAACTATGTGTCAAAATTAGCTCACCGTAAAAACTGAAACGAATACTCATGCACTGGCTACAGGTGGTGAATGAAGAATTTGGTATCGCTGAGGCCCTCATGACCACTGTTCATGCAACAACAGGTAGGCAACCCTTCTCAGCTCTTGGAGCCTACGTAGATATATGGTTTCCCAAGCTGCTGGGCTCCAAAATACCATTGTCTCTGGGCCAATCACTCAATCATCTTTGCACCAAAGAAAACAGAGGCCAGCACATAGCCTTCATAGGAAAAATGCTCTGTTCCTCCCAAGTACTCTACGAACAAGTTTATCAGATATGGACCTATATATGTTGCACAGCTAAATATGGCTGCAAACAAAGCATTGATTATCATTCCCTTCCAAACAGATGACAGAATGGCCTTTAGCATTGATGGGTTCTGTATATTTGTCTCGACCTTTTGGCAGCACCAGTTGGTTTCAAGTCCTCGATATGACTCTTCAGCAGTATCCTTGCCTGCTTATTTGCGTTCAAACATCAACTCTGAATCTCCTGATATGTAGCTGGCTGGCTTTCTAGCTTTCAATGGCCTTTAGCATTGATGGGTTTTGTATATTTGTCTCGACCTTTTGGCAGCACCAGTTGGTTTCAAGTCCTCGATATGACTCTTCAGCAGTATCCTTGCCTGCTTATTTGCGTTCAAACATCAACTCTGAATCTCCTGATATGTAGCTGGCTGGCTTTCTAGCTTTCAGGTTATGGGTCTGGATCGAACAGCTACTAGAGAACACATATCCGTTTATTCCGAATTTTCAGGCAGGCTCAACTTGACGCAGGGACTCGCTGCGTCGCAGCTTCCCTTGTTATTTAATAATAATTGAATTAAATTTTTTTATTTTTTATTTTAAAATAAACACATTTATCAACATAATCTACTTAAAGAAAAAAAAATTATTTTTTATTTTAAAATAAACACATTTATCAACATAATCTACTTAAAAGAATTTTCAGCTTATTTCTCATGTTAAAAGTGTTTAAAATTTTCACAACCAATCAAATTCTTTTGAATTTAAAAAAATGTCTTAACTAATTTTAAATTTTTGAGATATGTTTTTAGGCTATAATCACATCAAAATTCATTCTTAAATTTTGATCGATGCTTGTTCGGCTCTACAATCTCAGAGGATGGAAGATATGTGGAGACAGAAGCAGTGTTCAAAGTTTCTCAAGTTGTCTGAAAGATCCTCTCGGCTCAACAATCTTTCTATCTCCTTCGGTCATTCGTCCAAGAGCCAGGTATCGGTTGGTCACATTGCCACTCGTCGGTCCTGGGTTAATGGTTGGCCTCGCACTGAGTGTACCCCTGCGATTAATGGTATATGGATGGGTTCGAGTGGAGAGGTTAACTCACCGGAGTTCTTACCTCCGGTCTCCAGCCGTTCGCTGTCAGTTCCACTGCTTCCCAGCGTGGAGCTTGATATGCACTGCGATGATTTGGACGCCCCGTGCTCGATCCCTCTTGCTTTAGATTCTTGTTTTGCCTCCAAGGTTGATATCAATTCCACTGATGTGATAGCTGGTGTTAACTAATCCTTCAGGATTGTTATTGTATATTATATAATATGTAATTAGTTTTACATTCCGTTTTTACGGTTAATAAGTTATCTAGAAATAATTGTGTCTCGTACCTAGATTGCACATGTATAAATAAGTAATTTTATCATTAATATGGTGCTCTTTCATTGTGGAGTTTATTTTGGGCTTGTAGAATGGTATCAGAGCCCTAGTTGAGTTGTTCATAAACTCCATGTATTTCAAGTCTATACAATGGTATCAGAGCCCTAGTTGAGTTGTTCATAAACTCCATGTATTTCAAGTCTATGGCGTAAAGGAGACGCGGAGCGTGAATATTGTGAAGATAGAGTGCAACAGAAAGTTAATCGAGTGGAACAATGCAATGGGATGCCCAAACTATTGGGCCATTGGTAAAATAAAATTTATTTTTGGAGGCTAATAAGATCTGAACCTAGCTCTTTACTAGGCTATTTTTGAAACTTACCAATAAATCACAAAGTCAACTTTGTTAAAACAAGAGGAGAAACGAATTTATATCTTTTCAGAAGTATTGCATATATTTTGAATTTGAAAGGATTTGAAGAATATTTGGTTACATAACAATTATGACTTCAATAGTTTCCATAGTTGGAGTTGTTCTTAATGGAAAGGAAAATTATCAAGAGTGGTTTAGAAAGCTTAAAAGTGCCCTTGTTTTTAACGATTTGTGGGAAGTTTGTCAAGGCAAGAAAGATAGTGATGGAAAAGAAATTACACCAGAGCCGCTTGATAATGAAAAGCAACATGCAATTTGGGAGACAAAAGACGACAAGGCATATGCATTAATAACTGCATCAGTGACAGAAGAGGTAAGCAAATACATCATTTCTTGTGGTATTGCATTCGAATCACTATAAAGTTGAAAGAATTGTATGATTCACACTTAGAACTCGAAATTATTCATTTATTGTTAAATTTTTTTAATTTGGAGATGAAAGATAATGATCTTTTGAATATTGCCTCTGAAATAAAAGCCATTTTTCATGATATAGGAGCCATTGGAATTAAAGTAGATTTAGAACTTACAAATTTTATAAAAGTCTTTCACCCTGTGTATTCAAACTATTTGGAATCTCTCCAAGCTAATGGGCAGCTAAAAGACATTACATTTGATAAACTAGTAAGAAAAATAGCTGAGAGAGAAAAAGCCTTTGGGAAGAAAGAGGCTCCACCTAACTCTAATGTAGAAACTTTGTGCCTTGCACAAAAGGATCATAAGTCTCATGTTGAAACTTCTAGAGGTGATAAAATTACTAGAGGTCATGGTAGGAGAAATTATAGAGGCAAGGGGGGCAAAAATAATGAGGGAGACATACAACAAAATGATAGACAACAAAGGAATTTTAATGATAGACAAACTATCAAATGTTTTAGATGTGGTAAAATTGGTCATACTACTACTAACTATAAAATCCCTTGGGAGAAAGTCAATGAAAGGAGAGAACAGTTGAACGAAAAGAAAGATCAACGACCACCTGATAAGGGAAAATCATCAGAGTCTGCACATTACATTGTTGCTCACTGTAATTTTAATATTAATGATGTTTTCAACAGTACGTTTTATTCATGGCAAGATAGTTGGATTTTAGATTTTGGAGCCACTTGTCATATGAGATTTAGGCGAGATTTTTTTGAAACATTTAGTGATAATATTGATGGTACTATTTAATTTGCTAACAAGTCTCAAATTAAACCATCTGGCATTAGGTCTATTCGTTTGAAGATACTGAATTTTACAAATTATGTTCTACAGGATGTACTTTATATTCCACAGTTTCAGCGAAATTTGATGTCTCTTATCCATATTAGGCAGCAGGGGAATTCTATTCATATATTTGATAACGCCATCGAGATAAGAAGAGCATCTAATCATGCAGTTGTTATGACCGGTGTGGAAGAAGGTACACTTTTAAAATTAAATGGTACTTCATCTACTAATTCTCATGAAAATTCTGTTCTTTTCGTGCAACAAAGTGATATCCTGTCTCCCAGCTTGTTGTGACATGCTCGATTTGGTCACATCAATTATGGCAACATCAAAATTATGAAAAATAAAGGTATTAAACGTCTTCCTACAGTTCCAAGAAAGATTACACCTTGTGATGCTTGTAGTCTAGGAAAACATTCTAAACAACCTTTTCATAGTTCTTCTTTCAGATCTACACGAAAATTAGGTCTCCTACATTCAGATTTATGTGGACCTATGCCTGTTGCAATTGTAAATGGAAATAAATATGTGCTGACATTTATTGATGATTACTCAAGAATGTGTTGGGTGTATTTGTTCAAGAATAAGTCACAAGTGTTTGATGTTTTAAAAGAAAATCATTTGATGATTAAAAATGAAACTCAACAGTATATAGGCATTCTCAAAACTGATAATGATGGTGAGTACACTTCTCATGTTTTTGAACAATATTTGAAGGACAATGGAATCAAACATCAAACTACCATACCTTATAATCCACAACAGAATGGTGTCGCAGAACATATGAATATAACTTTTCTTAATATGGTTAGATCTATGATGTTCTTTAAGAATGTTAAGTTGATGTTTTGGGGAGAAGCAGTGCTTTGTGTAGCTTATATTCACAATCATTGTCCTTCTTCTGTCATCAATAATAAATCTCCTTATGAAATGTGGTATAATTGTCTTCCTGCTGTTCAAAATTTTAGAGTCTTTGGTTCTCTATGCTATGCATTAATTCCTAAACATCAATGCAACAAGTTGGGTGCTAGGAGTCGTAAATGTATTTTCTTGGGATATTCTGCTACTTCCAAAGCTTATAGATTGTATGATGAGGAGAACAAGAAGTTCATTCTTTCTAGAGATGTTATTTTCCTTGAATCAGATAAAAGTAATTCCATTGTTGATAAGCAACTAGCTCATTTGGAGAAATTTGCATCTAAGAAGTTCTATTTTGAATCTGATAATGTTGTTCCACACATTGAAGGGGGGGTTCCCATTTTGGATCAGTCTGTGGTTCTTCCATCTTTGACTCATGAGAATGTTATTGCTAAATAAAATTTCGATGATAGTAATGTTTCTGCAAGACCGGAAATTGCTCTTGAAGAGCCTATTCTTGAGCTTGTTTTTCAAGATGACCAACCATCACAACCACTTCAACAACCTTTACGAAGATCTACATGTGCTCGAAAAGTTCCAAGCAAGTATGATGATTTTGAAACAGGAATGTCTTCTAAAGGTGATTTAGGTAATGTTTCTCATGACTATGAATTTAATCATTGTATAATTAGCGAGCCTAATTGTTTTGAAGAAGATACTAATTGTGATGAATGGAAGGATGAAATGCAAAAGGAATATGATGCACTTATTAAGAATGGAACTTGGAGGGTAGTGGATCCTCCTGCAGGTGTCAAACCCATTGGCTTCAAATGTGTGTATAAGATCAAATACAAAGCAGATGGTTCGCTTGATAAATACAAGGAAAGACTTGTAGCAAAAGGCTATGCTCAGAAGGAAGGTGTTGACTAACAGAGACATTTTCTCCTACAGTAAAATGGGGCACAATTAGAACTCTATTTTCTCTTGTAGCTTAGAATAGCTGGAAGATACACCATATGGATGTTAAAAAAACTTTTTTGAATGGCGATTTGAAGGATGATGTTTATATGTTTCAGCCTGAAGGTATTTTTGTTAAAGGCAAAGAGCAAAAGCTATGCAAATTGGTTAAGTCTTTGTATGGACTGAAACAAGCATCTCGTGCATGGTATGAAAAGTTAACTGAACACCTTCTCAAGTTGAATTATGAGTTATTTGATCTAAATGATGCAACTCTTTTTTGTTAAGAAAATTGGAAATTCAGTTGTATATTTGGTTGTGTATGTAGATGATTTGATGATCACAAGAAACAATGATGACTATATAGCGTACATTAAAGGAGAATTATTGAAAGTTTTTGACATGACATATTTGGTTTTATTACATTATTATGTAGTGATTGAAGTTGATCAGAACCCAAATATATTTTCGTTTCTCAGAAAAATTATATTGGACAACTATTGGATAGATTTGGGATGCAGGATTGTAATTCTGGCGCTACTCCTATGGAGCAGAATTTGAAGCTTACTTCCACTGAAGGAAGTATGTTTGAAGATCCCACAAAGTACAGGAAAATTGTTGGAAATTTGAATTTTTTAACTTCTACTCGACCTGACATAGCTTTTGTTGTAGGGATACTTCCCAAGTTCATGGATAAGCCATGTGAAGGTCATTGGAATGCAGCAAAGCGAGTGGTCAAGTATTTGAAAGGCACTTAAACATATGGTATCAAATATTCCAAAGTTGTAGATTTCCATCTCACTGGCTATTCAGGTTCTAATTTTGATGGAGATAAGGAGAATGGAGTCTCTACTTCTGGTTATTTGATGAGTCTTGGATCAGCAGCCATAAGTTGGAGATCACGTAAGCAATATGTTCCTGCTGATTCTACCACCGAAGCCGAATATTTTGCAGCGGCTCAAGCTACAAAAGAAATCATTTGGCTTCGCAAAATACTTGAAGACTTGCAGGAGAAACAAAAGGCTTCAACTCCATTACTCGTCGACAACTCTTCTGCAATTCAGTTGGCCAAGAATCCCAAGTTTCATGATCGAAGCAAGCATATTAACACCAAATATCACTTGATTCGACATTATGTAGAGGCCAAAGTTATTCATCTGACACATTGTCCTACTTCAGAGCAGATTGCAGACATATTTACAAAGCCACTGGGACGTGAAAAGTTTGAAAAGTTTAGAATGTTACTCAGCATGTCAGATGTCCCTTCGGATTAAGGGGGGAATGTTAACTAATCCTTCAGGATTGTTATTGTATATTGTATAATATGTAATTAACATTCTGTTTTTACGGTTAATAAGTTACCAAGACACAACTGTCTCGTACCTATATTGCACATGTATAAATAAGTAATTTTATCATTAATATGGTGCTCTTTCATTATGTTCTTTCATTATGGAGTTTATTTGGGCTTGTACAACTGGTTCATTCGGGCCTGATTCTGCTCCTGTGGTAGATATCCATCCCCACGGAGTCCTTTCTATTTTGAACGCAATCGTAGGTTTTGTCGTCCATGTGTTATATGACGTTGCAGAATTACCTTCACCATCCTTGGTTGACCGACCTCCCTACTCACTAACAGATCCAGGCCTTCCCTCCTCCAATGGCGTTGAGTCTGATCCTTCCTACACGCATGAGGATTCCGATGCTTTTCATTTGGTGGACAGAAACCAAGGTAAGCCTTCGCTGCCATGCCTGACCGTTTATAATAGGTTAATTAATTTAGGATCTAGGATATTAGGTTATGAGGATAATTGCATTGCTAATAACGTTCCTTTGAACTTTGGTAATTGCGATATGAAATTCAATAATAATAGTAACGGTATTAATAATAATATTAATAAAATTTTTAAATATGGTAATATTTTTTTTGGTCAAGTAAGTATGGAGCCTTCTATTAACCGTACAAGTACATTACATATGTTACACGTCTTTGCAAGTGCAAAGACCCAAACAAGAACCAGCCTGTTGTGGGAATGCCATCAACAGGAAAAACAAAGCCAGGATCAAACCAATTCACACGGATTTCCAAAAACTTGAAAACAGGAAGGAGTGTTAAACTCCCAAGGACTCTCTGTCATCCACTGACAACTTTAGAGCTTCCGCTAAACTAACAAACCCCTCCAAAAGTCGCAGAGTTCCGCTAAACCATACTCGACGGTAACACAAACCACAGTTTAAAAAATTTGAAATCCACCCCTCTAAAGAAACGACGACATTTCTTCATCGTTGATCTATCCAAGATCCAACAGTCACAACACTTCCCGACTACGAAACATGCTCCTCGACTGTCAACCGTCGATCTTGCTCCACCAAATCTAATGGCTCACATGTATTTCGGTCGGTTAACTTGCGCACTTCAAATCCGCCTGAAAAGCAGTTTCCCTCTCTCACCTTGCTGATACATGTCACTGAGTGAGTGGAATCGAAGCCAATTGGGAAATACCATTTACGGCTTTTCCTCCGCCCGAAATCCACCAGTGGGTTTCCCAACCCGTTTCTACTACTTCGGAACCCATGGTAACCCAAACCAAAATTTATAAAAGTTTGAGATCCGCCCTTCAAAAGAAACGTCGGCACTTCTACACCGTTGATCTATTCAAGATCCAACAGTCACAACCCTTCCCGACTTCGAAATAAGCGCCTCGAATGTCAACTGTCGATCTCGCTCCACTAGATCTAACGACTCACACCCATTTCGGCCAGTAAACTTGCACAATCCAAATCCACCCAAAAAGCGGTTTCCCTCTCTCATATCATTGTTACATGTCACTGTATGTATGGAATCGGAGCCAACGGGGAATTACCGCTTACATCCTTTCCTCCACCTGAAATCCACTTGTGGGTTTCTCCAACCCACTTCTTCGCGTTAACTGTTTGGTAACCCCCTCGTCCAAACACCATAGATCTGATTCAACCGAGATCTATCGGTCCAAAATTAATCTTCACGCCACTGCATCCTTCGTCTTCCTCCGTTGTTCTCGACCATCCGCTCAAATCCGTTGGAATATTGATGCCAATGCAATCTGTAGACTGCTGCCAATCAACAAGCAAGCAGTTTAATCAACCATGTACTCCCGCTTGTCTCTTGAGCCTCATCGATCCAGCCTATCGATCCAACAATCCCTATCTTTGGTAGCCTGACAGCGGCAATCCTCTAACAGTTTTCCTCGAGGTATCAGCTCTCGAATGAGCCGAGTGTCCCTTTCCTTACAAATCACTCCTTCATTCGCTAGACGATCAGCTAACATATTAGCTTTTCTTTTTACATGGACAAAGTGTACAGTTTTTAAGGTTTGCAGGTGGGTATAAATATGGAGAAAGACCTGTGATAGTCTCCAATGTTTCGAAACTTTATCTAGTGCCATACCATTACATATTTTCTTGGCCGCTCTAATAATCAATTCCGAATCTACTTCAATGATGACATTGTGTGAGTTTGAGTTCACCAAGATTTCCAGGCATTGCTCTAAGGCCATGAGTTCCGCCATGTTATTAGTGGCCTTCCCCAAGTGGCCATGAAATATCTCCTTTATTCGTCCCTGTTCATCTCTTATAACACCCTCGAAACCAGCTAACCATGGGTTTCCCTTAGACTCTCCATCTATATTGACTTTTAGGAAACCATGTGGAGGAGGCTTCCAAATATTTATATATGCATTTATTTGGATCACACCCTTAATTATGCCCTGCAGGCCTATAGACTAGAGACCCAAATGCAGTAGTATACACACATCTTGGGGCAGAGGAGGGTCTGTGGAAGTTTCCACAACAAGCTTTTGACTGTGTATTTTATCTGCCTTAAAATTTGATCAATTATGTGCTGGGGCTTGCTTGCTTTATTCTTGAAGATCCTACTATTACGTTCTTTCCAAACATCCCAGATAACAAATCCTGGAACCAAAGTCCAGGCTTTATTGATGATTTCATTCCCTGAGAGGTTTTTCCTCCAATTCTTCAAAGTGTTGGAGATGCTGAGTCTATCCCTATCAGTGTGCCTAAAGATTGAAGCCACCCATTCCCACAGTATAGAGGTGAAAAGGCAGAGGTTGAGAAGGTGATCCATCGTCTCCTCTTGTAAGCCACATAAATAACATTTGGATGGGCCAGTGAAGCCTTTTTTCAGGAGATTCTCCCAAGTTAAAATTTTCCTTTGATGAACTAGCGAAATGAATAACTTTATTTTCATCCAGTGGGGGCTCTACCAAAGATTCTTCCATATCTGATTAGGGTTTTCGTAGTTAAACCCTCTTGCTACCTGTTTAGCTTCTTTGAGGTTGAAGTTTCCTTCGGTGTGCCTTCCCCATCTTATTTGGTCAGGCAAGGAGGAAAGCAAAATCCTCCTATGATCTAGCTCCTAAGCTAGAGAGTTTGCCTAGGCCTTTAGAGGGCTCTCTTCACTGTGGCCTAGATCCTTCCAAATTCTCCATTTTCCATTATTCCTTACCTGGTCCCAGAATTCATTTACCATGCGTAGACCTTTGTTATCGGTATCATGCTTGAGAGCTGCTAATTCATACTTATACACGTCGTGTTCATGTTGCCAGTTATCCTCCCAAAACTGAGCCAGGTTCCCATCTCGGATCTCCTAGAAACTATGTTGCTGAACAATACCTTTATTTTCCCAGGAAAGGTTCCAAATATGGGAGCCCTTAATATGCCCTGACATTCGAATGTGATCCTTTTCCTGCCAATTCTTGGCATATTTTTGTTTCCAAAGCTCGGCCCAGGGGGTTGCCAATTCCTTGATCCACCTCCACCAGAGTTTAGCTCCCAAAACTCTGTTGAGGATTTCAAGGTCATGAAGCCCCAAACCGCCATGGCTCTTGGGTTTGAAAATCTTATCCCAGGCCACTAGAGCCAATTTCTTTTTCTCTTCTCCTCTGCCCCATAGAAAATCCATTTGTATGCTCTTGATTTGTTGCTGAACTCCTTTAGGAGTAGGAAGAGCTAAGAACATGAAAATGGGAATTGCCTGCAAGACAGCTTGTGTGAGCACAAGGCACCCCACCAAACTTAAAGACCTGCATGTCCATTTTTTGATCTTGTCCTGAAGTTTATTTATTATTCGCTGCCATACTCCCTTGCTTAGAGGCTTATCTGTGAGAGGTATGCCCAGATATTTGGAAGGTAATCGGTCCCTTTGAAACCCAAGAATCTTGGTGATGTTTCTCTGAATAGCAATGTCAGTGTTAAAGAAAAAAACTTTTGATTTGTTGAGACTTACCTCTATGCCAGCTGCCATAGCAAAGTCATTTAAGATTTGTTTGATCACTTTGGCTTCCCTGACTGTGGGTATGCCCTGCAACATTGTGTCATCCACAAATTGTTGATGAGTATTTGCCTCTCCATCCAAGGTGAGTTTGATACCCTCGATTCTTCCTTTAGCATTTTCCATTATAATCACTTTACCTAGCCCTTGCATCATTAGAACAAAGAGGAAGGGTGAGAGCGGATCCCCTTGTCTGAGACCCCTGGAGGGTGTGAAAGTTCTTGAAGGAGCGCCATTGAGTAGGATGGAAAAACTGGTCGTGGTAACTAGTGCCATAACCCATCTTATCCAGTTTTGGTCGAAGCCATACGCTCTTAGAACTACCCTTATATAAGACCAACTTAGCTTGTCATAGGCTTTCGCTAGGTCCAGCTGAATGATCATACTAGCTTGTTTTTTGCTTTTGAGACAGTGTACCACCTCGTGAACTTGGATGATGTTATTGAGGATTTGTCTTCCTTCCACATAGCCCATTTGCTCATCTGAGATGAGAGCTGGTAAGAGGGGCTTGAGTCTATTGGCGATCACCTTGGAAATAATTTTGTACACAACATTACATAAAGCTATGGGTTTGAATCCATCCAGAGTCATGGCTATTTCCTGTTTTGGGATTAAAGCTATGAAGGAAGCATTAAGAGCCTTCAGAACCTTTTTGGATCTTCTTGAGTCTTCCACCACCTCAAGGATATCCTGTTTGACTGTTTTCCAACAGGATTTGAAGAAGTCTACATTGAACCCATCCGGGCATGGAGCAATGGAACACATAAAATATTGCAGAAATATAAACACAGAAAACACATAAAACAAAAGAGACGTAGATATACGTGGTTCACCTAGTTTGGGCTATGTCCACCCCAAACAACCAGTCCTTCCTTTCTATTATCCAATAAAATGAAGAGACCCAACCTACAGCAGATCCGCTGTAATATCCTCTGTTTTTTCTCACAGTCTCACCTCTCTGTTTCTCGCTCACAGAATACACATCTATTATACAGCCTTAAATACAATGCCCTCATACAAAGAGAGGGGTTGCCTTCTAGGGGAAAAAACCCTAAACTAAACATAAGTTCTACCGTCAGATCATCCGCCTAATGAATGGCCCAGATTGACTAGAAATTACTATACTTTTACAAGGCAATTTTACATTTGTTTTTAGCTTCAGGGGCGCTGCCCCCAAGCCCCTGCCGGGGGACCGCTGGCCCTCGGACCCCCCAGCCAGGGGGGATCGGCCCCCCTGTACCCCCACGGGGGGGACAAGTCCCCCCCACACTCCCCCGCATGGAGGGGTGTACAAATTTCCTGGGGTATACATTCGACTGAAACAAAGACCTCTGAACAATCATGCTCCACACATAACAAATATTGTGGTTGTCCTCTTTGGTCACCAGTTGAGGGATGTATTGAGTGAAATTATGGATGAACTTGGATCTATCCACCAGAGGCTCCTTTGATATACTGAGGAAGTGTTGGACAAGGATAGATTCCATATCTTTGTGAGAGGCAAGTTCTATCCCTTGAGAATCTTTGAGCTTTGTGATTCTGTTGTGTGCCCTGTGATCCATGGTGGATTTATGAAAGAACTTCGTGTTTCTTTCTCCCTCTCTAATCCACTGCACCCTCGACTTCTGTCTCCAGAAAATTTCCTCTTGCCTGCACCGATCTTCCCATTCTTCCCATAGAGAGTCAGCTTGCTTTTTCCGCTCCTCAGTAAAGTCCTCTGTGATGCTGATCTGATTGATCTCTTGGAGTTTCTGCTCAACTTCTCTTTTGGCTTTGAATATATTGCCAAATTCCTTTTTGTTCCAATCTTTAAGCCTGGATTTGATATGTTTAAGTTTCTGTTGGAGCAGGAACATTCTAGTGCCTTGAATGTTCAGATCCTCTCTCCACCATTTGTCAATATTGTTGGTGAATTCAGGGTGAGAGAGCTAGGCATTTTCAAATCTGAAGGGTCTGTTTCTTGGTGTACACATAAAAGTGGCTTCCAGTTGTACAGGCCAATGGTCCGAACCTCCAAAGGGAAGAATAGAAGCTGACATGACAGAGCCTACAAGAAAGAGGTCCTTTGAAATGATAAATCTATCGAGTTTAGAGGTGACTTGTGAAGCCCCTCCCCTCTTGTTGTTCCAGGTGAAGGTCCCATTAATTATTTCAGTGTCCACTAACCCCATTTTCATTATGAAGTTCTGGAAGGCCATGGAGTCTCTGCCTAGATGTCTGATACCGCCTTTTTTCTCTGTAAGATATCTTATCATATTGAAATCTACTGCAATGATCCATGGCATACTAGGGTGTCTTGTTCTTACTTCCTCAAGGGAGGTGAGAAGCTTGATTTTATCTTCTAGCTTTTGAGGTCCATAGACATTTGTGATCATGTATATCTTCTGATCACCTAAAGTTTGACATACCAAAGAAAGATAGTTCCTGGATGCTTCAGCATCCAAAATTCCAAATTTCTGGGGATCTCAGAGAGTAAGAATCCCCCCCGCCGAGTTATTTGCTTTAACCTCTAAATATTCATACTTGATTAGCCATTTATTATGAATTTCTCTAATCTTATGCATCGAACATTTTATCTCCTGAATAAAAACCATATCTGGTTTTTCTTCTTTTATTCTACTAATGAAATTTCTTTGTTTCCTTCTATTTCTTATGCCTCTAATATTCCAGGTTGTGAGCTTCATTAAGAAAGGTTGGTAAAGGAATAACTGGTGAGATCTTTCATCTTACCTGAGTTGATCAAGAGTTTCCCACATTCTTTCAGCAACTCCTTCTGTCTTTTTCTTCCTCTTTTCCTGCCTGGGTTCTTTGGAGATTGTGCTTGTATCTCCTCCATCATTTTGACCCCTCTATGCTCCTGGCTATCATGATTTATTTTGACTCCAGAGCCGTTCAGTTGTGATCTCCATAGGAAGAGCTGTTGAACCCTATCATATTCCTCTTTTGGCAGGGAGTTCACTCCTTTGGTCATTCCTTGTTCCAGAAATTTCTCTAGATCTATATTTTCCCTTTCTAGAATCTCCAGTAGTTCATGGTCCTCCGTTCCTGCCTCACTTGGAGTCATCTCATGGTCCCTGCTTATCTCCATATTGCTTGGCAGATCCTCCTTTTGCTGGTTGATTTATATGATATCTTCCATTCTAGCATCCCTTTCCTTCTCAGTGATAATGTTCTCCGTTTCCTGGTTAGTTTCTTTATTTCCATCTTCTTCTTCTAGGATCTTAAAGCTATTGTGGCTCGGCTGTCTTTCCTCATTGATATTTTTTTGTGGCCGCTTCCCGCCTTTCCCTTTGCCCCCAACCTTAGTGAAACCCTCGGGGTTTTTATCCGCCGTTATTTTCACATTTATCTCCATATCGTTTATTGGACAGCATGTTCATGGCATTTGCAGCACCTAAATGGGATGTGCTCATAGTCCACCACCTGCACCCATTCTTCATCATATACTTCTAAAATTATCTCGTCTGGAAGTGCTCTAGATAAGTCCATTTCCACACATATCTGGGCGAAGGAGGTGTATTTTCCTTTCAGAGTCACATCTGAGATCTTTAGGAAATGCCCCAGTTTGTTGCTTATTATTTTTAGAGATTCTGGTAGCCAATAATCCAGAGGAAGGGAGTATAGTCTAATCCATACTGGTACCGATGTGAATGTTTCGCGTTCTGGGACAAAGTTCGTCATCCATGGCCGCATGTAGAGGCTTGCAGCCACGTAGAAGTACGGTCCTCCTTCGAACACTCTATCTTTGTCCTCTAGGCTTGTGAACACTACTGTGAAGAAGCCCTCAGATCCTAGATGAAGGTTTATTTCTCCCTTTGGTTTACAGTGTCTCCTTATCCATACATGTAGTGCCCTCTCCGTCAGCCATAACCCCATGAATTTGCATATAACCGCATATTGCGCCATGTGATCCCTATGCGCTTGTAGCGCTAGGTCGCTTAAGATGACTCGGGGAATGATGTTCGACTTGGGTTTGCATACCCCGGTTGTCCTTATAGAAGTGGTTTTTTGACTGCTACCCCCTTTCTCCTTCTCCTTACTAGCTTCCTGTTGATCCCCTTCCTGTTCATGAGGTTTGTTTCTTCCCAGTATTTTAATGTTACTTGCCTCTGTTGTCTTCTCCAGAGGTTTCTTGAAGTGCTGCTTTCTAGCGTCCTTGCTTCTATCTGTGACTGCTTGATTGTAGGAGGGAACAACACTTCCTCTTGCGCCTCCTGCCATGGTACCCAATGCCAAACCCTAACGCCAACCCTGGAACACGTTGCAGAGCTTTTCCATATCTACAATAATATATTCAATATCTTAAATATGGTAATATTAATATTAATAAAAAAATATAATATAAAATACAACATTGTTAATAATAATAATAATAATAATAATCTTTCTCATAGAAATAAGGTAGTCAATTTTTCTAGTTTTTCCTTTCCCCCTTCTGTTTATAGTCTCCTTAATAAGGGATTAAATTTTTCCCTTGCTCCTAGAAAAATCCCTGTGGAAGACATTATGTGTGACGTGGAGTTTGGGATTAGGGGCTTACCTGATAATATTAAAGACACAATAAGGCAAGACTGTGTTGTAATCCTCAGGAAGGCAAAGCCCCCTAGGAACAATATTAGCAAGGATGAATTTGATGCCCTCAGATCCTTGAACCCTAACCATGGCATTGTCGTTCTTAAATCCAACAAAGGTGGGGGCTGCTGTTATCCTTGACAAATAGGATTATCGAAGGAATATGTTGGATCACCTGTGTAATAGTGGTAGCTACAAAAATCTTAATAAGAATCCGTTGAAAATGATCTCTAAAACAGTTTCTCTAGCTATTAAGTCTAGTAGCACTGTGGGCACCCTTTGCCATAAGCTTATTGAGAGTAGCCCCATCACTCCAAGGATCTATGGTCTTCCAAAGATCCACAAGGAAGGCCCCCCCCTAAGACTTATCGTCAACACCATAGGAGGGCCAACCTACCTCTTAGCCAAATTCCTTGCCTTGAATCTTAAACCCCTGGTTGGCCTTTCAAAGTCATTCGTCAAAGACTCTTCTGCGTTTATCGATGAGTTAAAGGGCATAAAGCTTGACCTTGAGGATATTCTTGTTCGTTTTGATGTTGTCTCCCTTTACACTTTCATCCCTATTAAGGAAGCTATTGAGGTCATCAATCGCCTCACTGATCCAGATACCGTTCGTTTAGAAGAGATTTTTCTTACTTGTACTTTTTTCTGCTTTGAAGGAGAATTCTATGAGAAGACATGCGGGGTTGTCATGGGATCCCCCCTATCCCTGGTTGTTGCTAATATTTTTATGGAAGACTTTGAATCCAGGGCTTTGGCCTCAGCCCGGCTCCTACCTAAGCTTTGGAAAAGGTTTGTGGATGACACTTGTGTCATTTGGTCTCATGGCCAAGAAGAGTTAGATCAGTTTTTTCAGCATCTCAATGATCAATATTTCTCCATAAAGTTTACTATGGAACAGAAAGTTGGTGGGTTCCTACCTTTCCTTGATGTTCTTATTTCGAAAAAGGATGACAGTTATTTCTCCCACCAGGTGTTTTGGAAAAAAACTCATACTGAGCAGTATCTTCATGCCAGCTCTCATCATTTCCCTGCTCAAAAGTTGGGTGTTCTCAACATGCTTGCCACTCAGGCGTTGAGAATATCTGATGAAAAGAACCTTGATAAGGAGAAATCCCACCTCCTTGATGTTTTTGTTAATAATGGATATAGTAGGCACCAAGGTTTGAAAGCTTTCCTTCAAGCTAGCAGAGGTCCCAAGTCTAAGAAAGACCCTAAAGACTGAATCTCAGGGGTGCATCTTCCTTTAATCTAGGGGACCTCTGACAAGATAGCGAGGCTTCTTAGGAAGCATAATGTTCCCTCTACCTTTAGACCCCTTAACACCATTTGTAACTCCCTTAGATTTGTAAAAGACTTTATTGACCCCAAGGACATGAAAGGTGTTTATGTTATTCCTTGTTCGTGTGGGACCCCCTATGTTGGTGAAACTAGGCACTCTATTAATCAAAGGATTCATGAGCATGCAACTGACATCAAGCATGGGAGGACCTGGTCTTCAGCCTTGGCTGAACACGCGAAGAAGTCTAAGCATCATATATGTATTCAGGAGGCCCGGTTATTGCCAAGATTGCTCCTTTTCATCACTGTAAGTTTAGGGAAGCCATAGAAATCGAAAGGAGGTCGAGCAATCTTAATAGGGATGACGGCTGGAAGATTAGCAATTGTTGGATCCTTGCCCTTTCCTCTTAGCCCCCCGCCCTCCCCCCCGCGCCCCCCCCCCCCCCCCCCCCCCCCCAACCCCCTCTTTCATTTACCCTCCTTCATTTTCCTTTCTAGTTTTATTCCCTTGACTTCTGGTTGTTTTTGTTCCCTTTTCTATTGATTTACAGTTGTTGTTGTTGTTGTTGTTGTTGTTTTTTTTTTTAATCTTTATCTCTATTTTTTCCTATTTTATTAATATTTTATATTTGTTCCTATAATAATATTCTTTTAAGTTTATTTTTATATTTTAATAAGAGGATAATATAGCTTAACGTAATATTTATTTATTAGGTTTAATTTTTAAATATAGGTTCTTGTTATATTCCTTTCATTGAATTTTTAATTAGTTACATTCTTTTTGAATAAATAAAGTTTTTAAACAATTTAACTAAGTAGACATTAGTAGACATTAATATTTAACCCTAATTAGTAGACATTTATATTTAACCCTAATTATAACTTATATTCAAGTAAAAATAAATATATTTAATAAACATTGGTATTTTAATTTATCCCATAATAAATTTATATAATTTATTTTTAAATTAAAAATTGGAAATAATATATTTTTACATATTTTTATAAATAAAATTAATAAACAAATTAACTAATTTATTAACTAATTGATTGTTTAATTAATAAACTTTCATTCATATAGTAGTATAAGTTTGTTTGTAGTTTTTTAAATTAATGGGAAGAACTTATAATGTCTCTTAACAATTATTTAGGATATATATTTAGTTTTAAATAAAATAACTAATTCTAACAATTATCTAATTATTTAATGAATTAATTATTTATCAACCTTTCCCCCAATTCCAGGGCATTGTAGCTGTTTCATTTGGTCAGGTTTCTCTATTTAACTTGTTGCCATGATCTGGTTCTTCATCTTGTCTCGACCATGAACCACACTTGCTGGTTCGAAATGCGTCGAAAAATGAATTTTGATGTGATTATCGCGAAAAACATGTCTCAAAAACTTGATGTCAATCGCAGAAACCTTAATTCAATAATTTTAAATTGTTTAATTTGGGTATCTGTGAAATATTGTATTATTAATTTGGATATCGGTGAAATATTTTATTATTAATTTGGGTATTCATGAATTATTTTATTAATGTTACTTAACTACCTTACCCATATGAATTAGAATATTGAAAAAGTTATTAATACAATGTAAATATTGATATTATTGAAAAAATATAAATTAAAAATGTAGACTGATTTGACATTTATAACCATGCCCAAAAAACACACAAAAATAAATAAATATAAAATATATATAAACAAATAAATATAAAATACAAATATAGATAGTTATTGTTAAATATAAAATAGTTAAGTAGTTAAAAATAAAATATAATTATAGTTAAATATAAAATAGTTAAATACTTTAAAAATTTATTCCATAAAGGACAAATTACCAGGACAAAAATATAAAATATAGTTAAATATAAATAGTTGAATAGTTAAAAAATAATTAAATATAAAATAGTTAAAAAATGTATTAAAAAAATGAAAAATTGTCTGCAAAAAATATAGAATATATAGTTAAATATAAAATAGTTAATTAGTTAAAAAAAGTTGTATTCCATAGGGACAAATTACCAGAGAAAAAAAAATATTTCAGCGAAAATTGTGGCCAATGTTAAAAAAACACCAAATAGTTAAATATAAAATATATACACACTCAAATATAAAATATAAATATGGACAATTAAATTTAAATATAAAATATATATAGACAATTATTTTAATAAATGTGTCGGATTTCGATAAAAGTAAAAAATTAGAAATAATATATTAAATTTTTATTAAATTTCGTGCCATGCAACATAGATAAACACAAAATAATATTAAAAAATTGTCTACATGACATTTTTTATTAATTTCTTAATTTTTTCTTAGGAGGCTACTTTCACGTTGGAATTTCCTCTGTGATCCATATCAATTGTTTGAGGAACCTTCGGCGAAAATCACATAGAAAAACTTTTGTCGACGCGTTTCGAACTAGCCAGTGTGGTTCATCGTCAAGACAAGTTGAATGAGCAGATCTCACTAACCACATTAAATTGATAGGGCAGAGAATCCCATGACTTAACGGTTAACAACTAACAGCTAGAATTGACTGGATAATGGCTAGATTGACTCAGATAAAGGGTCAATTAATATTAATATGTATAAAAAAATTTATTCATTTTATTATTTTAATTAATTTTAAAAAGAAAATTTTATTGTTTATTAATATTAAAATTAAAATGTAAGGGACAATGTTAGAATTATTATATAAATGATGTAAATATATTAATGAATATAAATTAAAAGTTTATGTAAAATAAATAAATTTTGAAAATATTAGTTAGTAATAAATAAAAAATGGAGTAATAGTTAATTATATTATAGTATTATAATATTGAAATTAAAATAGTATGTTAGCTTTGAATTATAAAATAGATTAATTTTAAATTTATTTTATGTACATTCAGATGTTTTTGTAGAGGCTGTGGAGAGATAAGGCAATGGAGCGCTGAGGTGGTGGAGCTCGATTTAGAGCTTTAATCTATTAATCTTTGCAGGAACTACAAACATACAACAACAATTACAAATTTATATTCATTTCTCTTATAAAAGGATACAACCCATGATGGCTATAGCAGCAGGGGGAGGAATTCCCTCCTTTCGCAAAGCCTTAGCAGGTAAAGGTATCTAGATAATGGATTTACATGCCTCTAAGGAAGGGACTTCTGGCTTGTCTCAGGTTCCAATCGTAGGTGATAAGTGGCTAGAGGGTTTAAGAGGAAAGTGTGTACTAAAGGCCATCACAAATCCTAGATTTACCATACCTTCAAAATGCTTGGAAGATCGCAGAAAGTGGATGAAAGATCACACTTTTATATGTAAATTCATTGACATTTGGCCAACATAAAGGGAAATTGAATGATGGATTCAACAACATTAGCAACCTAAAGGTGAATTTTATTTGAGGTTGGGTCCAAAGGAATTCTTCACGGTCATCTTCTCCAACCTGGAAGACAAAGAACATATTTTTGAAGGTGGTCCATACCTATATAATAACACAGGTTTATACATTCTTCATTGAGAAGTCTATTTTAACCCAGAAGAGGAAGAATTTGTTGTAACTCCTGTATGGGTCAGGTTGTATTCCCTTCCTATAGACTTTTAGATACCTGAGATACTAGAAGGAATTGGACATGCACTTGGAAGGTTTGTCAAAATATTAGAGGTGACTCGACGTGGAAGAAACATTTCATATGCACGATTATGTGTCTATATGAATATATCCCACCCTTTAACGAAATCGGTAGAGTTGGACTACCAAGGTGAAATTTGGACCCAAACACTTGACTATGAACATGTTCCATTTCGTTGTTGCCTTTATCACCAACATGGTCATCTCATTTAGGAGTTCTCATTGCATTGTAAGGAACAAAAAGTTGTTGGTATTCAAGGAAATGACGAAATTACTAAGGTTTCCACAAGGAAATGTAGCCAGAAGAACCGACGATCCCCCAATACTATGTCAACATAAGGTAAGAACTCTTTATCTACTCTTGAAGCTATGGAAGAATATGTTAATAAGGTTGAAGACACTAATATGGTAGACAATTCAGTAGACGTTGACTCAAAGAAACAAGAAAAAAGCAAAATAGTGCAAATTGGAGGAAGAAGTCCCCTTCTTTAGTTTATCGGGTTTTAAAGAAGTTGCTCCCTTACTCACTCAAGATTATAAGGAACTTTCTGAAGAAGAAGAAAAATTGGTTGGTTTGATTAATAATTGGGTTGCATAAGATCTAGTTGAGTTGATGAAAGAGCATCGAGAGAAGTATGGGAATGCTTACCTTTCTTGGAAATATAGAAGTGCACAACCTCTTCGTATTGCTCAAGAATATACTTAAGTTCAAGCCTTCCAGGAGGAGGGGAAGGAAATTCTTCTTAAAGATTTAACCAAGGACCTGAAAAATAAGAGAAAAAAGAACCGCAAGGAGATAACGTAGCCTATGGAACAAGTTTCAACTAATATTGGCCAGGTAATAGCCTTGCCAGACTTACCCTCCCATCCTTCCATTTTTTCCCAATGAAAATGTTGTGGAGTATTCGAGGACTTAATAGTAAGGGGAAGCAACGATATCTTCGAGATAGAGTAAGAAAGGAGAAGATGATGATTGTGATTTTATAGGAAATCAAAATGACAGAAGGGAGGTTGACAACAATAGCTTCTTATTATTGGACAAGGTGTAAATCTATGGTTCTAGAAGAAAAAGGAATGTTGGGGTCTCGCAATTTGGTGGAATCCAAATGAGGTTGAATTTTGCGACTCAGTGGCCACTTCCAACACCCTTATAGGCCAATTCCATCATATAAGTACTAAATAATTTGTATTCTTAACAATAATATATGGTCCCATCTCTGTGGGGGATGAACATAAATTTTTTACATAAATTTGTTCATATCAAAGAAATAGTAGAGGACTCCCTGTGGATTTTTGGAAGATATTTTAGTGTCACAAGATCATTGCTGGAGAAAAAGGGAGAGAATTCACATCGATAACCTTTGATGTTTATTTGCAATGGTTGAAGTTGGTTGATATACCCACACTGGAAAATGGTGTATACACATGGAATAATCTATTGAAAAGTGTAACTAGGTTCGGTCTTCATAATGACATGTAATTGTTATTTTATGTAAAATATGTAAAGAAGAAAAATAAAATTATTGTAATGCTTGCCTCATGGGTTTCATGAGCAAGAGATTTTATTTTTAGTTAAGGCTCCCATTGTGAGCCCTTAGGGATTTTTTCATCTAGTCATAAAAGTCTAAAGAGTCATTGTCATGTATTGAAGGCATGTTACACATTGTAAAAGTCAATTTTGTTTTTGTAATTCACCCTCCAAGACCTTGTCACTAGTCCTCACTCAAGTCAGCCTACAATGAAAGGGATAATACTAGAAATATAATGTCAACCTATTCCAATGATCATGTCGGCCTAATAATCATGGAAAAACTACTATATATAGCAGTGCTCAACCTCATTTGGGACAACACAATTTGGTCAAGCAAGTCTGAAATAACCAAGTGCGAAAATCATCTTAGAAGGAGCCTTAACATCAACAAAGGAAGAGGAAGGGATAGCGAAGATAGTGACATCATTGTGGGACTATTTTTTGGCTAGTATACCCTCACATCTGAGAAGATTACAGATTTGAAGTTTTTAAAGGGAGGCCGAAGGCTGCAGTCATATAAGGGTAATCTATATTGGGTGAATACTTCGTTGAAGGGAAGTCGAGTAGAAGTGAAAAGAGTCTCCCTCTAAAAAGAGACTATTCAAGGATCAAAAGTTGATCTAGGGTTTCTATTGTGAAGCAAAAAATTGCAGACCTACAAGAAGAGGCTGAAATTCTGAAGGAAGCTGAGAAGAGGAAGAAGAAGAGCAATTTTGACCTAAGGGTGAAGAGGAGGTCTGTGACTTGGTCTTGGAAGGGATCTTGTGTCAAGGGTCGTTGTCATGTTCTTGGTATTCGTCACTTGAAGTTTATATAAGAATAATTTGTTTGGGTTTTCCTCTCAAAGAGTGATAGGTTTTGGCCCTGGCTGAAAGCCTATATATTATGTCTCTTGTCTCTTTATCGTTAATGCATTGGTAATTGCCTTGATGAAAAGAACACAATAATAACATAAGAAAGAGAAGATCATAATCAATAAGTAAAAAGGTACTCACAAGTAATTATCAAAGTAGACAAATCACCTATCTATTGATGCCCTAGATTTCTCAACATGGTATCGAAGCTAAGGTGACAAATTCAAGAAGGGGCATCTAATCAAAGAGACACACAAGGATTGAGTTTCAAGAAAGGCATCAAAGCTAGTCTAAAGATATCAAAGAGAAAGTTCAAGATCTACATCATACCAAAAAACCTAGATCTACTTCAGCGAAAGTCTTGGGATCATCATCGAGGATGAAGCAGTAAGAGAGACCAAAAACCCTAGAAGAATTTTCAAGATATTCACTCGAACATCATCGAATAAGTAAAAGTATTTTCTAAGAAAAAAGAAGGCTAGATCAAAGAACATTTTCATCATATTCAAAAGGGTTTGTGAGGCAAGCTCTCGCTCATTTAAGCAAAGCTTTAACCCTTAAAGAACTCTATCAAAGTGGTCTCTCTTCCAAAGGGATCAAGGATTACTCTTGAAGAATAAATCTATCAAGAAGTAGTCTTCTACTATCTATATCACTATCAAATTAAAGGAGGAAGCAAGTGGAGAAAGAAAAAACTACTTAACTAGGTATATCTGTGACTTCATTTGAATCTATCAAAATGTCTTTTTGCAATGAGAGCAACAAATTAGTTGGCGCTTCAAATTTCCTTGCATGGAAGAAAATAAAAAATCTAAAACTTATTGAGAATGAAGTCATGGAACACATTAAGGGCTCAATTACCCAACCTCCAAAAGAAGATTCTCAAGCACTTGCTAGGTACATGAAAGGGGAAGTGAGGGCTCAGAGGATTCTCATAGAATCCATCAAGGACTCCCTCATCCCATATGTATCAAAATTAAGCACTTCAAAAGATATATATAACAAATTGGTAGAATTGTTTTCCATGACTACTACAGGAGAAGTTATCTCTCTAGGGAAAGAACTCTACAAATTGAGGATTTCAAAGGAAGAAGGAATAGCCTCATACTTCATGAAGATTTCTGAAATAATAGATCAACTTCAAGATCTGGGTGAAATAATGTCCGACATAGAAATGACAACCGTAGTATTAAATGCACTACCAGAGGAATGGGGAAACTTCACTTCAAGTATTTATGGTAAGAAAGAATCCATTCCTTTCTAGGATCTATGGTTATTATGCAAGATTGGAGAAATTTGGCTGAAGGAAAAAACTGATGTAGGATCAAATGAGAAAATCCAAACATATGTTGCTATGGAAAAGAGAGAAGGAAATTTTGGTAAATTTGGTCCCCAGAAAAAGAAGACGAACATGGGAAAGGTTTAGTGTTATGGATGTCAAGAATATGGGTGCTATAGAAGAAATTGTCCTAAAATTAAGAAGGACAATAAAAAAATAAATAAGGAAGAAGCCCATATTACTGAAGAAGTGGAAGAACCTGAGAATAAGAAGCTTAAGAAGGAGGAAGTGAGAGCTCGTAAATAATATCTATCTAGATACGAAGCATTATAAATATTATAGGATGCATCATATTATAAGATGACATCATTAGAAGTAAGAGCTTGTGACATCACCACAGGAAACATGAAGGATGTCTGAAACAAAATCTATGGTAGTCAACTATGAACGATATAGCTCTTGGGAACCTCATTGAAATATCAAGTGACACTTATGGGAAACGGAATAGGTCATCTAGTACAAGGCTCATCATACATCAGTCAAAAGGTAACATCTTTTGGATATGGATATGCAAGATCCTCAAAATTCTCTAATGGAATCTTCATCGGAAGATTCACCAATATAGAACGGAAGCAAGCAGAATTCATGGGATGATGATATGGTGACATAAGAGATGAAGTAGGTGAAGGATTAAATATTTTTTCAATCAAGGAGGTTGCTGAAAGAATTCTAAATGACCTAAAAATGAGGTTTGTATTCAATATTATAAAGTCATGTTGAATGGTTGCAGGTAACATGGATCAATGCTCTATCTTGAGAAGCATGATCAAAGGGAAATGATCTTCTTCTATATAAGGATGAAGCAAGGGATGGGGCACACTAGATGAAATCAACATAATATGTTCTTATATGGAATATAAGGTGATTGATAGTAACTGGAGGAACTCTGATTGGAAGCTCCTGGGAATGAAACATGTGAAGAAAGGAAGGAAGAGATCGTAGACTATGCAACCATGGAAGAAGGAAATCAACATCCGGGAACTGAAATATTTAACTATGACATCTCCTCGAAAGATATGAAGACTTTGATGGAAGTCTAAAAAAGATAGAGAGCCTTGATAATTTACAATTTTGGGAAATGTCTCAACTTATATGCAGGATGCTAATTCCATATGGAAGATTTCATGATGAAAGGCCATCACAAAGGTTATTTTTGTTTAAGTGCTCATTTCTTATTTTTTAACAAATATCTAGATGAGCTTATGAAGTGCTGCAAAGGGAAGAACTATGAATGTCCTCCAAGAGAACCATGTAGAATGATTTTAGATCTTTCCGAAGAACAGAACATAAACAAGGCAACATGACATAAAGAAATGCCAGATGTAGACTGATGGATCATTTTCTGATGAAAGGAATGATGACATGAATGACTAGTGGATGAAAGTGATGGATGGTATGTACCCTATGAAAAAGTCCCAAAAGATGAAGACTCCATGACAAAGAAGAAATTCATGACATCGAAGGAAGGAACTCTTCAAGTAGTTGGTTGTCCCATCATCTCCACATGAGGAGTTGTTGTAGTTACCTAGCTAAGAGGGAGTTTGGAAACAATTTTTTCTTACTTGATAGAATCTTGGAAGAAATATATCCTCCCTAACTGAGAGGGGGAAGTAGACACATCATTTTTGTCTTCACTGGGAAGAAATAATGGAGGATTGGGTAAACATCTGGCATCTGATGCTCTTTGAGGATGAGAGAGGGCATCCAAGATAAGAGTAGTCATAGAGGACTGATATTCTTTGAGGACTTGGAATCCAAGATAAGAATAGTCTTGGTGGAACACACCTTGAGAACCCGGGTGGGGTATATTCCATGAGAGATAATGATGAGAGTGTCTATGAATCATTGGTCTCACCAACATTAGCTCAGATCTTGTGGAGACATAGAATTCTTAGTCAAGGCCTTGATATGTGACAATGTTGGTTGATATGATGCTATAGAGATGGGTCACAAATCCGATTCTTCTTATGAGAAATTCTTCAGATTGAAAATGAACAAGTACCATTATGAATACCTCCCTAGTTAAGAGGGAGTGTTGAAAAGTGTAACTAGGTTCAATCTTCATAATGACATGTAATTGTGATTTTATGTAAAAGATGTATTAAAAAATATATATATATTGTAATGCTTGACTCACGGGTTTCATGAGCAAGAGATTTTATTTTTAGTTAAGGTTCTGTTGACGGTGCTGGACTTGCCAACATGTCAAGGGGATCTCCTCGGTAAGAAGCCCCAATTAGACCTCAGACCATTTGGTGTAGGAGTCTCAGCAGTGGGTCGTAAGGTAATGCCTTGACCGCGATGTCGCACAGAGGCAAGTAAAATAACTTTGTCAGCAGCAAGGGTGTGACTGATTCAGTGAGTCCAGGAAGGTGTATGAGAGATTCCAACACTTTGAAAGGGGAAGGAGGTGAAGGTGAGTTTCGGGTTGAAAGGGATTAGACCCAACTCGGCTAGGAACACACAACACAAAGGACATGCACAGCTTCGGCGTAGCAGTCCACTCGGATGCAACAGTCACATCATGCAAGGTAAGATAACACGTACAACACTCATGGATTAGTCTGAGACGAGTGTGACGGTTGTTATAGCAAGGTTCAATTGAAAGGTTTGTTTGATGTCCGACAGAGCAGTTGACACAGACTGTGACAACATTAACAACATATGAAACACATTAACAACAAGATTCATATAATTGCATGTGAATCAATTCATACACAAGTATGTAAGTTAAACAACACATATCATTAAAGCAACTGGAGCCAACTACAATAACAACATATGCATGAAAATGTGTTGGCTCCTATTATATAAAGAAGTTTAAGTCACAATCATATAATACATCCATGTAAACCTGGTAGCCCCAGCAGTGGAATATTATAGCCACATCCGACTGCTCCTCCAAAGATATGTACTAGCTTTGTGTAGTCGAGAAGCCAAGGCACGTTACAACACTGTCCAAGCCTTCTTCAAAATAGTTTTAGTAAAAGCTTGGCTGACCAAAAGCCTCTACAATGAGTTATGAGGGACTATTTATGGAAAAGGGTGGGGTGACCCTTGACATTCCCCTTTGTGACAATTCAACTACCCTCATGACTCTTCACCTACTCTATGACTGTTACATCCAATCATTGACACTTAAATTACACTTGACATGACTCAACATTATAATGCACATGTATTCATGTGAGACAACATGGCTTGAGCAAGCCTTGCAAGACATCACTGACACTCAGTCCACTGAGATGAGACGAACTCTTTGACATGCTTGTGATGGTGAAGGTGGTGAGCTGATGCTAAGCTTGGTGATGGTGTGCATGCACCTCATGGTGACATCTTGTTGAAGCGAACTCTTGCCTCCATTGCAACCGGTGCATTGGTTTCGGCCCCTTCATCCAACTCATCTGCTAACATGCACGTGGTATTCTTGGGTACAGTTGAACTAACTACACATTGATGCATAGAGTCCGTGCTGATCTTCAAGTGTGTGCTAGTGGTCATGCGCATCAACTTGCTGAAGTACATGTTTAGCCCCAGTTGGACTTGCTTCTTGTCTTCATCTTGGTGTGTGTGTTGAATGGATTGGATTGCACGCGTGCGCTCAACGACATGCATGTTGTTGAATCCCTTGCATGCGATCAACAACACTGCTCACCATGTTTGCTTTGTGTCAGTTGCTAGGATGGATCCTTAACCTGTACGGGCACAGTTTCATCCGTGAGTGCACGTTGCCCCCACTGTTGTTCCGGTTCCTGCTGCAACTCATTCATCTGTCTGTGCATCTTCATGTTCTTCCTGAGTTGCTACTTCATCACATGAAACTCTTTCTTTTTTCCATCTTCTGCCTTCACGTGATCTTCATGTCACGCCATCACTTAATAGTCAGAGTCTCCAAAGTTTCTTTCATCATCAATGGACTTGCTTGAGCTTGCAACCTTGTTCCACCTCCGTGTTGTCAGCAACCTTCCTCTTGCATTCGTTGCATTTGGTATGTTGTCTTCAACTGTTGTTCATGATGCTGCTCACTATGATGCTACTGCTGTCATATCTTGATGTCCTTGTCTACGAACAACTTGATGTCTTCGCGGGTAGGCAAGTCCATGGACACTTGATCGACTGCATCCCCAAGTGTGCTCTAAACGTTGCCCTCGTCTCTGCTCTCCTAGAAACCATTGTACCTATACTACTGAGAGGAAGATGAACACTTGCGATCCCTGGGGACATGGAAACACTCATAGCAAGCAATCTGTCAGTTGAAAACCAAAATGAACATGAGAACTGACTTGCAACATACCTGGGTGAACGATCATGAAGGTTGCATAATTTCGGCCGGGAGGCCAGGAGACCGACTGTCAAGACTACTCAAGGCACAGTTTGGGCTGCTAGGAGACTAGATGACTACTGGAACTGCGTAATGCACAGTCCAGTCTGGCTGCTAGCTGCTGGGATTGCGTAATACACAGTTCCAGCTGGGAAGCACTGTTAGCCTAGGGACAAATCTACGCAATTTCTTGGGCCAAGCAACCACATTCCTCCATAAATGCACAAAATAGTCCTGGAGGCTAGTGCCGAGCAGGAATGCACAAATCTGGAGACGAAGGTGAGCCTTCCTTTCCCATATTGTGTAATGTAGCCTTGGTGAAGGCAGAGCCTAGGCTAAGGTTGGTCTGACTCGCTGACGGGCAATTGAAAGCAAGTAAGTCAGTGAATGCATGGTGACACTAAGTGATAGCAGAAGTGATTAATAGTGCATGCAAAACATGAATGAAAGATTCATTAAATAGATCAACATGCATGTGGGTGAGGCAGTTCGCCGGTTGGGTGAATGTCCGTGCAAAATAGTTTCATACATGCGACAATAGTTAGATAGCAATGAAAATTGAAACAGAGCTAGGAAAAGCTAGTATATATGTAAAGGACAACAAGCATTCAAATAAATCAAGCAAAAAATTCTCCTATAAGTGAAAACACAAATAGTGACAGAAATGTAGCGCAAGGCATGGGAAGCAGGCTTACCCCAAAATAGTTGAGTTGAATGTGCCGATTTCTCCTAGATGTGATGTGGGATGTCAGAGTTGCAAGGTTGATGTGAGGAATGAGCTCTATAGCGTCCGGTTTATGTCTTTTGATAACATCGATGTTGTGATGTGCATGCCACGAATCTAGGGGAAGCGACACTTGGTGGGAGGTTCCGGAATTGCTCCTTGCATGTAACCTCCAACTGCTAAACATAGATCCTTGAAACAAGGGATTCCTTTGCATGCTGCCTTGGGACAAGAAGTCCATGCATGCAAGTCTGTTTTGCTCAGTCCCAGAGGGAACCGATCAACTCAGTTGCACATGCAAGAGACTACTCGATTTTATTGTTCAATTCTTAGCTCATCTTGGTTTCACACTAACTTGATTGTAAGATGTAGCATCTGCCAAACCCTTGGTTGATTGACACACATTCCAAGCCAAGGCAACACAGCTGTTTCGATTTGGGTTGATGGGTACATCGGTGCATAAGCAGTATATTCGTCAGAGTCTTAGTTTCATCTCTGGTGTTGCTCCACTGCCAGCAGGCCTGGACAGTACCCCAGTGGATTCACACAGGAACACAAGCATGGCTCTGCTGCCAACGATCCTGGTCAGTACCTCGATAGAGTTACTTGCATCACCTCAGAGGCGGAAGAGGGATCCTAACTTATTGAGAGCAAAAGAGGTTGTTCCAGCAGATAAGTAGTTTATTGTATCTCTAACGTGCCTGTTAAGGTTTTACCCCTTACCTTACTCTAGTTGACTGAATTGACAAGGGTTAACCCAAAAAAAATCGACTAGAGAAGGTGACATCAGTTATCGCACAAGCGTTGTGTTTACAACAAGGTTCACTTCGAATAGTGCGTATTTTCCTTCGACGTATCATGGAATAAAAGTAACAAGCTCATCATACAGAGGAAAGATGATAGATAACCAAGTAGTGATAGTTGTACAAGCCCTCTTGTACTTTACCCAGCTCGCTTCAAGAGTCATACATGGTTTCATGCAAAACTAACCTATGAATGAAACAAGTGAATGAACTAACAATCAGTAAAGCAAAGCAAGAGTGGAAGAAAAAATGAAAGCAAAGCAAGAAAACAAAAAAGAAAGCAAACAAACAAGCAAACAAAGCACGTAAGAAAACAAGCATGCAAGCGGACAATTGAAAGAAAACACTACTACTACTCCTACACTAACAATACATGGGCCTGATCACGTGAAGTAATACTTCCAATGCAGCCACCGACCCATTGGTAGACCAATTTTGGTGAAGGCTTGGTCTGTGAGCAACCCAATTGTGTGAACCAGCAAACACACTTCATGATTCAAAGTGCCCATGGGACATAAGTGAGTGCATGTGCATGACGTGCAGTCCGCAGACTTATGATGGTGTTGTGTGAAACTACGTGCAACTTTGAAGCGTAAGCACACTCTTTACTGTGACATGCAAGCAAACGAAAGAAACAAAGATAACTTGCATCGCGCATGAGTGCTTGCAATGTAAGACTCCTCAGCTGCATTAGAAATGGGATAGTGTAGTTTGAGTGGATGAAGTAAAATATGAGTGTTAGATTGATCTTGAGTGCATACAGATGACTAATGAGGATCCTTGAGTGTTTGAACAATTTCCTAATCGGAAGCGAAACCAACCTCAAGACAGTGAGGGCTTGACATAACCATCAGCTTGGGTTGAAGGGCCTCGATGATCTGTGGGGTTTTGACTTCGTTGATAGATGGATCTTCGTAGACCAGTGGCTTAGACAGATTAGCAATGAGTGAATCAACATCGTGATCGGATGATGAGGTGAAGAGATCACGACAACCAAGATCAGAAAATTCAAGATGTTGGTTGGCATCCTCATGGTTGGATGAATCACACAGACGGGTAGACGAAAAGTGAACAATCTCATCCTATGTGTTTCCGGAAAAGACAGATGAAGGATCAAATGGATTTTCAATGAGTAACTTATCCTCTCCGTTGTCGAATGATGGACTAACATCCAGTGAGTCCTGTGAGTGATCAATAATGGGTGCATCTGTGGATGAAGATACACATGAAAAATCATGGATGGTAGGTTCACCAAAGAGGTTAGGAAAGAATGGAGGGGACTCAGACAGAAGGGAGTCATCCTTCGTCGAGTGTTGATGTTCAAGCTCCCACTCATACTCTTCATGAATGACAACGCATGTTGGTTGTGCAACACTGAATCCGTCAGTGGGTTGTTCCTTGTTCACAACAAGTGGAGAGTCCGGAATGGACGAACACAAGACAACATCATTTGGAGGAACACCTGAGTGCGAAGATGGAGGTCGAAGAAAAGAATGCATATGAGAACTCGAAGGACTCACAACCAAATCTGCGTGAAAATTGAGTGGAGTGATGTTGGGAGAGTGTGAAGGATGAACAGGTGTGTGAGCATGATCCTCAACATCACTAGGCAGTGGTGGAGCTGCTGAATGAGAGGGAGGTAGACAGTCAGTTGAGACAATGCCCGCTCCCACATGATATTGCGTAGTTCCATCAATGAAGAATGTTGAGCGAGGCTTGATATCAAGCTTCCTCTTGGGATGGGCATATTTCTTAAGGCAATACTCGAACCGGTCCCAAAGATAAGCAAATTTCATCTGGCTCTTCGGAGCTTGAAACTGCAAGTCATGGAAGCGCTGCCAAAAATCAATAATGGATTCATGCGGAGCCCTCTGTTGCTATAACAGTTTCTGGTCAAGGTAGTCTGGATGAAAATGATAGAACATGTCTTCAATGAGATCGCAGAAGTGATCAAATGAGTGCACGGTGTCAGCCGGTAGGATGAGCACCCAACGACATGGAGATTTGCAAACTGTGTATCAAGCAGCAAACCGGCTTGTTCATGAGAAAACTCATCTTCCCCATAAATCATGAAAATAAAGTTATATAATTACTCAGTCCAGGCCACTTTGCCTTCACCATCATACGTGTGAGTGGACAAGAAATCGAAAAGCTTCCCCGAGATGGAGACATCTTCACGATTTGAAAAACACCTCGGGGGAAGAAGAGTGCAAGACTCCATGAAATATATACAAAGGTTCAAAACTGGATGAGAGGACACAGCTTGTCATCAGGCCCTCCTTCTAGCGCCAGAAATGTTGACGGTGCTAGACCCGCCAACATGTCAAGGGGATATCCTCGGTAAGAAGTCCCAATTAGACCTCAGACCATTTGGTGTAGGAGTCCTAGCAGTGGGTCGTAAGGTAATGCCTTGACCGCGATGTCGCATAGAGGCAAGTAAAATAACTCTGTCAGCAGCAAGGGTGTGACTGATGCAGTGAGTCCAGTAAGGTGTATGAGAGGTTCCAACACTTCGAAAGGGGAAGGAGGTAAAGGTGAGTTCCAGGTTGAAAGGGATTAGTCCCAACTCAGCTAGGAACACACAACACAAAGGACATGCATGGCTTATGGCGGAGCAGTCCACTTGGATGCGGCAGTCACATCATGCAAGGTAAGATAACATGCAGAATATTCACAGAGACGGTTGTTATAGCAAGGTGCAAGTGAAAGGTCTGTCTGATGTAAGTTAAACAACACATATCATTAAAGTAACTAGAGCAGTCCAACTACAATAACAACATATGCATGAAACTTTTTTGGCTCTTATTATATAAAGAATTGTAAGTCACAATCATACAATACATCCATGTAAAACCTGCTAGCCCCAACAGTGGAACATTATAGCCACATCTGCTTGCTCCTCCAAAGAGATGTACTAGCTCCGTGCAGTGGAGAAGTTAAGGTGTGTTACAATACTGTCCAAACCTTCTTCAAAATAGTCTTAGTAGAATCTTAGCTGAGTAAAAGCCTCTATAATGAGTTATGAGGGACTATTTATAGAAAAGGGTGGGGTGACCCTTGACATTCCCCTTTGTGACAGTTCAACTACCCTCATGACTCTTCACCTACTTTATGACTGTTACATCCAAACATTGACACTTGACATGACTCAACATTACAATGCACATGTATTCATGTGAGACAACATGGCTTGAGCAAGCCTTGCAAGACATCACTAACACTCGGTCCTTATGATGGTGAAGGTGGTGAGCTGATGCCAAACTTGGTTAGCCATGATGGTGTGAATGCACCTCATGGTGACATCTTGCCGAAGCGATCTCTTGCCTCCATTGCAACCTGTGCATTGGTTTCAGTCCCTTCATCCAACTCGTCTACTAACATGCACATGGTCTTCTTGGGTATGGTTGAACCGACAACACATGTTGATTTGGGGTAGCATAGAATGTGCTCTAGCCACGAAAATTGGTGGAGAGGCTAAGGCACATGAGATATCCAATACCCAGAAATGGTTTGGGTAGATTCTAAACAGTTTGGGAGATATTAAAATAATTAATATTTTTAATGGAGTCCCTAAGTCTAAACTTAGGGAAAATAAAATATTAATGTAAATTAATATAAAACTATGTTAGAAGGGTCCAAAAGTCATGGATCAAGCGAGAGTTAATCTTAGCCATTTATTAGGGTCTTAATCTCAGCTGTTGAATTGTCAACGAGAAATGTATAAGAGGAGGCTTGAGGGTCACTTGGAGAACACACCGAGTTGATCAAGATTTCGATTTTCTGGGGTAGGGTTTGCTGAGGAAGTCGAAAGAGTGATCAAAATTGCAGCTAAGGGGCAGTGAATACAGAAGTAGAGAGGCAGAGATAGTATCGGGAGGATCAGCGCAGAAGCCGGGAGAGAGGGACGCAAAGCCAGCCAAAGGTTCACGTAGAGCCAGCCAGGGCTCACGTAGAGGCAGCCAGGAGTTGCGCAGTGCCTCAGAGAGCCAGCGTGGGTGACACAGAGGCTCTAAGGGCTTACACAGTGCCTCCATAGGATGATGTAGGGCGAGCTAGGGTGACGCTAGGTAGACGCTGGGCCAGAAAGGGCTGACACATTCCCAAGAGGCTGACGTTGGGGTTTTCGTGGGGAAAATTGGAGATGGGAGCTGTCAGAGTGTTTATCCGGGGTTTCAACCAGAACATCTATCTCCAACAGAGAGGTACTACTACCGAGATTATTCTCTATTGGGTGAGCCAGTTTTGGCACCCAAATTTTATTCTAAAATTGCTTAATAATTAAAACCCTCAGATAGTTGCACCTGTTTTCCCGCATTGGGTTTTTCCAGGGACATTGGTCCAAAAACAACGGTGTCACTTGTGTGCTTGTTTTGTTTCCTTCAGTTGATGATTTTTAATTTGTTGAGCATGTAATTGTATTTATTTCATTATTTACATGGTAAATAACTTTTTAATTAATCAGAAAAAGTAGGCAGAAATAAATAAGAAAAGTACATGAAGGGTTTCTAACGGGTTAGACTTAGAAATTCCAACATGGTATTAGAGCATGGTTGCAGACCATAGGTTAACTAAGGACATTAGCCAAACAGAGTAGCAGCAGCAGAAAACAGTTGTCCCGAGTGACAGAAGTTGTTCCTAGCAGAGAAGCAAGAAGGAAGGGGTGACGCAGTGCTTGCGTCATCAAGTTTGAGCTGGGAAGAGGATCATCGCAGTGATAGAGGGGAGTAGACTCGAACTACGTAGTGCTCAGTCATCTTTCTCAGTCAGGAAGGATTAATGCACGTGGCCAAGAGGTGCGGATTTTGCTAGTGTCAGGATTGCGCAGAGCCTAGAAGCTCTAACCTTCAGTTTGTTAGGGCTTAGGAGGTTGTGGGTAAGTTGTAGAGTGAAGATGGTGGGGTACTGTAGTTAGAAAAGTACCTAACAGGGCAAGACCAAGGAGGAGGGAGTTGCTACTAAGGATTTCTAGCTAATAAATCTTGATCAGTGGTGTAGCTACATTAAGGATTGGAGTGGGAGCATCTCGACATCGGCAGAGGGGTTTCCAGGAGGGAAATCGAGGCTGAGAGGGAGTCACACCGAGAACTTCCAGAAGGGAAGTAGAGGAGCAACAAGATGGTAGTGAATGAGGTAATATACTAGGACAGATTGGACGGAGCCTCAAACTTCGTAGTCTGGAAGGCAAGAATCTTGTCCATTCTAGACAAGAATCGTGTCAAGCACTTCACCTTGAGGATGATAGCGATCCCAGTTGACCCAGCTGAGCACGACAAGTACGAGGAGGCAATGACGAGGACCAAGAGCATCATCCTTGATGGGGTAAAGGACCATGTAGTACCACATATTGCCGAAAAGGACATGGAAAATGAGATGTGGGAGGCCCTAAAGAAATTGTACCAGCATACTTCTGTGCAGAGAAGGATGCTACTTGAAAATCAGCTGCGGTCATACTAGATGCAGAAAGGGGAGTATATAAACACCTTCCTTAGTCAATTGAAGGAGATCCGGGATCAGGTGACTTCCATAGGGGCCACGTTGAATCAAGAATTGATGGTGAGAACAACCCTGAACGCAATCTCAGAAGACTGGGAGGTGTTTGTCCATAGCATACTAGGTAGGGCAACCCTTCTAGATTGGGAGGAAATGTGGGAAAATCTTCGCCAAGAAGAGATCAGAAGGCTAAGAAAGGCGGGAAGCAACGGTAAGGGGATCAAAATCAAGAAGGAGGAAGAGGAGGATGTTGCCCTAGCATCTAAGGGAAAGCAGGAGAAACGGAAGAAGAAGGACCTCTCCAAGGTCAAATGCTTCAACTATGGGGAACTGGGTCACTGTGCGAACTAGTGTCTTAGGAAGAAGAGCAAGGGAGAGGCTTATGACCAAGGCTGTGCCAGCAAGGGTGGAGAAGGAAGTGGAGACAGATGATGATTGTGCCATGAGTGCTCACATGCCACTTGAGCGGAAGTGGGGAGACATCGAGCTGTAGTCAAACGGACTACAAGCAATGAGGGGTAGGATCCTTGAGGTACCCAACCTCTTGGATTATACCTGGCTACGGGAGCCTCGAAGAGGAGTAGCAGTGCTGGCGGATGTCAGTAGAGACATATGAGGATAGAGTGACAGAGGGAGCTATAGTGTAGGATTCCTAGGACAATGTGAGGCAACAACGCGAGATGCATGGAGTGGTTGCAGCAGTGCAAAGGTCAAAGAGGGAGCACTTGTTAGCAACAGAGGGAGTTTCAGCATCGAGGGTGTCCCTAGCCTGACAAAGATGTGAGAGTTGGGAGATTAGTTTCTTACTTCTCAGTAACTAAGTTGCAGTGCAGCAGTTAGTAGTGGTAGTGCTATGGGCAGCACGATGCAACATGATGAGAGGGATTGTCGTGCAGATGCAGTAGTGGCAGTGGAAGAGCCATGGGTAGCAGCATAGATGCAGAGGGAGGTTCTATATAGATGCAACAGTGGCAGTGGTAGGGCCATGGGTAGTAGTACATGATACAACAGCTTCAGAGGATGTTGGGCAGCGAGCCTAGAATCAGCATAAGGACCAATGTCGGATGATCAGGGTGATGCTTAGTTAGGAGTATTACTAGAGCATAGTCCTCGCTAAGAGGGAGTGTTTATTTGGGGTAGAATTGGATGTGCTCTAGCCACAAACATTGGTGGAGAGGCTAAGGCAAATGAGATCTCCAATACCCAAAAATGGTTTGGGAAGATTCTAAACAGTTTGGGAGATACTAAAATAATTAATATTTTTAATGGAGTCCCTAAGTCTAAACTTAGGGAAAATAAAATATTAATGTGAATTAATATAAAACTGTGTTAGAAGGGTCCAACAGTCATGGATCAAGACAGAGTTAATCTTAGCCATTGATTAGGTACTTAATCTTGGCCGTTGAATTGTCAACGAGAAAAGTATAATAGGAGGTTTAAGGGTCACTTGGAGAACACACTGAGTTGATCAAGATTTTGATTTTCTAGTGCAGAGTTTGCTGAGGAAGTCGAAAGAGTGATCAGAATTGCAGCTAAGGGTTAATGAAGATAGGAGCAAACAGGCATAGATAGTACCAGGAGGTCAGCGCAGAAGCCGAGAGAGAGGGACGCAGATCCAGTTAGAGGTTCATGTAGAGCCATCTAGGGCTCACACAAAGGCAGCCAAGAGTTGCGTAATGCCTCAGAGAGCCAGCATGGGTGATGCAGAGGCTCTAAGGGCTAACGCAGTGCTTCCAAAGGCTAATGCAGGGCGAGCTAGGGTGATGCTGGGACAGAAAGGGCTGACGCAGTCCCAAGAGGCTGACGCTGGAGTTTTCATGGGGCAGATTGGAGCTGGGAGCTGTCGGAGTGTTTATCTAGGGTTTCAGCTGGAACATCTGTCTCCGAATGAGAGGTATTAATGCTGAGATTATTCTCTTTTGGGTGAGCCAGTTTTGGCACCCAGATTGTATTCTGAAACTGCTTAATAATTAAAACCCTCAGATAGCTGCATCGGTTTTCCCGCATTGGGTTTTTCCGGGGACATTGGTCCAAAAACAACGGTGTCACTTATGTGCTTGTTTTGTTTCCTTTAGTTGATGATTTGTAATGTGTTGAGCATGTACTTGTATTTATTTTCAGTATTCACATGGTAAATAACTTGTTAAGTAATCAAAACAAGTAGGCAGAAATAAATAAAAAAAGTACATGAAGGGTTTCTAACGGGTTAGACTTAGAAATTCCAACAACACATTGATGCATAGTTTCCGTGTTGATCTTCAAGTGTGTGTTGGTGGTCATGCGCATCAACTTGCCGAAGTACATGTTCAGCCCCAGTTGGACTTGCTTCTTGTCTTCACCTTGGTGAGTGTGGGAATGGGTTGTATTGCATGTGTGCGCTCAACGACATGCATGTTACTGAATCCCTTGCATGCGATCAACAACACTGATCACCATTTCTACTTAGTGTCAGCTGCTGGGATGGATCCTTAACTTGTATGGGAGCAGTTTCATCCGTGAGTGCATGTTGCACCCACTGTTGTTCCGGTTCCTGCTGCAACTCATTCATCTGTCTGTGCAGCTTCATGTTCTTCCTGAGTTGCTGCTTCAGCACATGCAACTACTTCTTTTTTCCATCTCCTGCCTTCACGTGATCTTCATGTCGTGTCCTCACTTCATAGCCAGAGACTCCAAAGTTGCTTTCATCATCAATGGACCTGCTTGAGCTTGCAACCTTGTTCCGACTCTGTGTTGTCAACAACCTTCCTCTTGCATTCATTGCATTTGGTATGTTTCCTTGAACTGATGTTCATGATGCTACTCGTTGTGATGATGCTACTGTCTTATCTTGATGTCCTTGTCTACAAACAAATTGATGTCTTTTTGGGTAGGCAAGTCCATGGACACTTGATTGACTGCATCCCCAAGCGTGCTCTAAATGGTGTTCTCGTCTCTGCTCTCCTGGAAACCATTGTACCTGTACTGCTGCGAGGAAGATGAACACCTGCGATACCTGGGGACATGGCAACACTCATAGCAAGAAATCTGTCAGTGGAAAACCAAAATGAACATGAGAACTCAATTGCAACATACCTGGGTGTACGATCATGAATGTTGCACAATTTCGGTCAGGAGGTCGGGAGACCGACTGCCAAGATTGCTCAAGGCACAGTCTGGGCTGCTGGGAGACTGGCTGATTGCTGGAACTGTGCAATGCACAGTCCAGTCTAGTTACTGACTGCTGGGATTTCGCAATGCACAATTCCAACTCAGAAGGAATGCTGGCCTAGGGACAGATCTGCGCAATTTCTTGGGACAAGCAGCCACTGTCCTCCAGAAATGCACAAAACAGTCCTGGAGGCCAATGCTGGGCAGGAATGTGCAAATCTGGAGAGGAAGGTGAGCCTTCCTTTCCCAGATTATGCAATGCAGCCTTGGTGAAGGCAGAGCCTGGGCCAAGGTTGGCCTGACTCACTGACAGGAAACTGAAAGCAAGTAAGTCAGTGAATGAATGGTGACACTAAGTGATTGCAGAAGTGATTAATAGTGCATGCAAAAAATGAATGAAATATTTAGCAAACAGATCAACATGCATGTGGGTGAGGCAGTTCGTCGGTTGGGCGAATGTCCATGCAAAATAGTTTCATGCATGCAGTAGTAGTGAGATAGCAACGAAAACCGAAATAGAGCTAGGAAAAGATAGTATATATGTAAATGACAACAAGTGTTCAAATAAATCAAGCAAACAATACTCCTATAAGTGAAAATAAAAAAAGCGACAGAAATGCAGCACAAGGCATGGGAAGCGGGCGTACCCCAAAACAGTTGAGTTGAAGGTGCCGACTGCTCCTAGATGTGATATGGGATGTGACAGATGCAAGGTTGATGTGAGGAATGAGTTCTGCAGCATTTGGTTGATGTGTTTTGATAACATCGAGGTTTTTACGTGCATGCCACGAATCTATGGGAAGCGACACTTGGTGGGAGGTTTCGGAATTGCTCCTTGCATGTAACCTCCAACTGCTAAACATAGATACCTGAAATAAGGGATGCCTTTGCATGCTGACTTGGGAGAAGCATCCCATGCATGCAAGTCTGTTTTGCTCAGTCTCAGAGGGAACCGGTCAACTCAGCTGCAAATGAAAGAGACTGCTCGACTGCTCGAGAAAAATGCACATTTGTGGCTGGGAGCTAGGCTGGCTGCCCAGGAGATTTGCACAATTTCTGGGTAGAGCAGTTGACTGCTGCTCAGATTTGTGCAAATCCTAGGCCGAACAACCTGCTTTTGGGAAAATTTGCGCAAATCCCGCTGAGAGGGTTGGCTGGCAGGATTGCGCAATCCTGGAACCCAGCAGGCTGTTAGAGAGGATTGCGCAATTCCTGGAGGGAAGGCTAGTTTCCCTACAAAAATGTGCAATTTTCAAGGGGAAGCTGCTTAGCCTGCAACTGGACCAAGTTCGGGTGAGCAACCTGTGAGGGAAATGGATCAACTGTGATTGACAGGATGCCTTTGTGCGAGGAAAACACTGAAGCTTGAGTACTTGATGAAGCAAGGAAAAGTGTTGTGTAAGGTTGGCAGGAAAGCTCCAAAACAGGCTAAGGAAAAATTTTGGAGGGTGGTTGTAGCCGCTACAACACTTGGCAACACGCTGGTAGAACTCCAACTCTCTGCATAGACCTTGTTCATGAAAAGCAAGTTTAACACCTCTGGAATTATTGTTTAGTTCTTAGCTCATCTTTGTTTCACACTAACTTGATTATAAGAGTTAGCATCTGCCAAACCCTTGGTCGATTGGCACACATTCCAAGCCAAGGTAACATAGTTGTTTTGATTGGGGTTGAGGGGTACATAGGTGCACAAGCAGTATAGTCGTCAGAGTCTTAGTTTCATATCTGGTGTTGCTCCACTGTCAGCGGACCTGGACAGTACCTTGGTGGAGTCACATAGGAACACAAGCATGGCTCTGCTTCCAGCAAGCCTGGTCCTTACCCCAGCAGAGTTACTTGCATCACCTCCCTGCGCAGGAAGCCTTTCTCTTCTTTCGCCTTATTAATTTTTCTTCTTTTTTTTCACTATGCATAGCACTTATTCATTTCAGACGTGGACAAGGGATCCTGACTTATTGAGAGCAGAAGAGGTTGTTCCAACAGAGAAGTAGTTTATTGTATCTTTGACGTGCCTGTTAAGGTTTTCCCCTTACCTTACTCTACTTGACTGAGCTGACAAGGGTTAACCCAAAAACAATCGACTAGAGAAGGTGACACTAGTTAGCACACAAGAGTTTTGTTTACACCAAGGTTCACTTCGAATAGTACGTATTTTCCTTTGACGTATCATGGACTAAAAGTAACAAGATCATCATACAGAGGCAAGATGATAGATAACCAAGTAGTGATAGTTGTACAAGCCCTCTTGTACTTTACCCAGCTCGCTTCAAGAGTCATACATGGTTTCATGCAAAACTAACCTATGAACGAAACAAGCAAATGAACTAACAAACAACAAAGCAAAGCAAGAGCAGAAGAAAAAATGAAAGTGAAGCAAGAAAACAATCAAGCAAACAAAGCACGTAAGAAAACAAGTATGCAAGCAAACAACTGAAAGCAAATGCTACTCCTACTCGTACACTAATAGTACATGGGCCTGATCACGTGAAGTGATACTTCCAATGCAGCCACCAGCGCATTGGTAGACGCACGTTCGTGAAGGCTTGGTCCGCAAGCAACCCAGTTGTGCGAACTAGCAAGCAAGAAAGATATAACAATGAAGACAACCACACTTTGTGATTCAAAGTGCCCACAGGACATAAGTGAGTGCATGTGCATGACGGACAGTCCGCAGACTTATGATGGTGCTGTGTGAAACTACATGCAAATTTGAAGCATAAGCACACTCTTGACTGTGACATGTAAGCAAATGAAAGAAACAAAGATAACTTGCGTCAGGCATGAGTTCTTGCAATGTAAGACTCCTCCAATGTATGAGCAATGGGATTGTGCAGTTCGAGTGAAGGAAGTAAAATGTGAGTGTTGGATTGATCTTGAGTGCATACAGATGAGTGATGAGGAGCCTTGAGTGTTTGAACAATTTCTTGATCGGAAGTGAAACCAACCTCAAGACAATGAGGGCCTGACATAACCATCAGCTCGGGCTGAAGTGCCTCGACGGTCTGTGGGGTTTCGACTTTGTTGATAGATGGATCCTCATAGACCAGTAGCTTAGACATATTAACAATGAGTGAATCAACATCGTGATCGGATGATGAGGTGAAGAGATCATGACAACCAAGATCAGAAAATTCAGGATGTTGGTCGGCATCCTCATGGTTGGATGAATCACACAGAGGGGTAGATGAAAAGTGAACAAACTCATCCTCTGTGTTTCTGGAAAAGACAGATGAAGGATCAAGTGGATTTTCAATGAGTAACTTATCCTCTCCGTTGTCGAATGATGGACTAACATCTAGTGAGTCCTGCAAGTGATCAACAATGGGTGCATCTGTGGATGAAGATACACATGAAAAATCATGGATGGAAAGTTCACCAAAGAGGTTAGGAAAGAACGGAGGGGACTCAGACAAAAGGGAGTCATCCTTCGCCAAGTGTTGATGTTCAAGCTCCCACTCATACTCTTCATGAATGACAACACATGTTGGTTGTGCAACACCGACTCCGTCAGTGGGTTGTTCCTCGTTCACAACAAGTGGAGAGTCTGGAATGGATGAACACAAGACAACATCATCCGGAGGAACACCTGAGTGCGAAGATGGAGGTCGAAGAAAAGAAATCATATGAGAACTCGAAGGACTCACAACCAAATATGCGCGAAAATTGAGTGTAGTGATGTTGGGAGAGTGTGAAGGATGAATAGGTGTGTGAGCATGATCCTCAACATCAATGGGAAATGATGGAGGTGCTGAATGAGAGGGAGGCGGATAGTTAGTTGAGACTATGCTGGCTCCCACATGAGATTGCGCAGTTCCATCAATGAAGAATGTTAAGCGAGGCTTGATATCAAGCTTCCTCTTGGGATAGGCAGATTTCTTAAGCAATACTCGAGCCAGTCCCAAAGATAAGAAAATTTCATCTAGCTCTTCGGAGCTTGAGAATGCAAGTCATAGAATCACTGCCAAAAATCAATAACGGATTCATATGGAGCCCTCCGTTGTTGTAACAGTTTCCGATCAAGATAGTCTGGATCAAAATGATAGAACGTGTATTCAATGAGATCACAGAAGTGCTCAAAGGAGTGCACAGTGTCAGGCGGTAGGATGAGCACCCAACAAAATGGAGATTCGTGAAGTGTGTATGCAACAAACAAACTGGCATGTTCATTAGAAAACTCATATTCCTCATAAATCATGAAAAGAAATTTTTGTAAGTGCTTAGGCGAGGCCACTTTACCTTCACCATCATACGTGTGAGTGGACAAGAAATCAAAAAGCTTCCCCAAGATGGAGACATCTTCACGATTATAAAAACAACTCGGGGGAAGAAGAGTGAAAGACTCCATGAAAGATATGCAAAGGTTCAAAACCGAATGAGAGGACACAACTTGTCATCAGGCCCTCCTTCTAGCGCCAGAAATGTTGATGATGCTGGACCCGCCAACATGTCAAGGGGATCTCCCTGGTAAGAAGCCCCAATTAGACCTCAGACCGTTTGGTGTATGACTCCAACCAGTGGGTCGTAAGGTAATGCCTTGACCACAATGTCGCATAGAGGCAAGTAAAATAACTCTGTCAGCAGCAAGGGTGTGACTAATGCAGTGAGTCCTGGAAGGTGTATGAGAGGTTCCAACACTTCGAAAGGGGAAGGATGTGAAGGTGAGTTCCAGGTTGAAAGGGATGAGTCCCAACTCGGTTAGGAACACACAACACAAAGGACATGCACAGCATCCGGCAGAGCAGTCCACTCAGATGCAACAGTCACATCATGCAAGGCAAGATAACACGTACAACGCTCATGGACCAATTTGAGATGAGTGTGACGGATGTTATAGAAAGGTTCATGTGAAAGGTCTATCTGATATCTGGCAGATTAGTCAACACAAGCGGTGACAACATTAACAAGATATGCAACACATTAACAACAAAATTCATATAATTGCATGTGAATCAGTTCATACATAAGTACGTAAGTTAAACAACACATATCATTAAAGCAACCATATCAGTCCAACTACAATAACAACATATGCATGAAAATGTGCTGGCTCTTATTATATAAAGAATTGTAAGTCACAATCATACAATACATAAATGTAAACCTGCTAGCCCCAACAGTGGAATGTTACAACGACATTTGCCTGCTCCTCCAAAGATATGTACTATCTCTGTGCAGTGGAAAAGTCAAGGTGCGTTACAATATTGTCCAAGCCTTCTTCAAAATGGTCTTAGTAGAATCTTGGTTGACCAGAAGCCTCTACAATGAGTTATGAGGGACTATTTATAGAAAAGGGTGGGGTGACCCTTGACATTCCCCTTTGTGACAGTTCAACTACCCTCATGACTCTTACCTACTCTATGACTGTTACATCCAACCATTGACACTTGACTTGCACTTGACATGACTCAACATTACAATGCACATGTATTCATGTGAGCAACATGGCTTGAGCAAGCCTAGAAAGACATCACTGACACTTGGTCTGCTGAGATGAGACCAACTCTTTGACATGCTTGTGATGGTGAAGGTGGTGAGCTGATGCCAAGCTTGGTCGTCTGTGATGGTGTGCATGCACCTCATGGTGACATCTTGCTTAAGCGTGTAGAATTTTGTAGAATTTTTCTACAAATCATCTAGCTCTGATACCATGTAGAACTTTTTCTACAAATCAGCTAGCTCCAATACCATGTAGAAATTTCCCACCTGTAGATCACCTAGTAATGCAATGTACTAAAGCAAAACACTTGATCTACTTCTACAAACAATTTAGCGGAAGCTTAATCGAACATGAGCAACATCAATAAGAACACATATAACTGATAAGAAGGAATCAATCACACATAACACAGAAGATATAACTCGGGGAAAGCCTCAGCCTAAAACCCCAACTCTGTATTATCATACATAGGATTTATATAAAGCCTTAGCTCTCACACAGCTAGCCAGCTCTTAGTACAATCCTCACAGATGAAGGTGGAAATACATTAGGATTACACAAAGCCTTAGCTCAGAAGTTATCCAGCTCTCAGTACAATCCATCTGTTGCTCATAGACAGACAAAGGCTTCTCACAAACCTTCTCCTCTTCCCTCCAAGCCTCCTATTTCTATGCATAGTTTTTCCTGGGTCCTCCAGCTGCAACCTGTGTGATTCTCACCTCACACACAACACTGACCTATGAAATAACTGCACAAACCTGAAGGAGATAAATCCTCATCATGGATGAGCTTCCTTTATAGGAAAAATATTCATCCAACTGATAGTACATTGTCCCTTCTTTGATCTCAACTGGGTCTCTGACAGAACTAACATGCAACAGTTATCCATGAGTGAATTCTCAGTTATCTAAAATAATAGTTGTCACATGCATGCAAGCATTAACAAACTATATTTTATTATTTTAACAACTTGTTAAAATAATCTAACTGGACTTGACTAGTTAGAACTAAGTCAACTGATTCTATCATTATAGAACTCATACTTATTCCCTCAATCAGTGGAGGAAATTAAGGATAAATTCCTCAATCAGTGGGACAACTCATGTGCATGCTCACAAAGACTTCAAATTTGAATTTCCTTAACTAATTAACTCAACTGAATTAATTAATTAATATTTCCAACTACTGTTAAGACCAAAATTAATTTTACTTCCTATAGATAGACTAGGGACTGCTATAAATAGGAAGGGACCCAAAAATGCTATTTTTAGAACTTTCTATTTTTAGTAGTTTCACCTCTCACCCAATGTGGCCAATTACCTCATTGGCCAAATTCTATTTTTAGACATGCTATTTTTAGCAGGTCTATTTTTAGCACATTCTAAATTTAACATTTCTTGTTGCACATTTTTCAACACTCCCTCTCAACAAGAAAGGCTTTCTCTCGAACCTGATCCTGTAACTCTGGAATGTTCTGCATGCAACACATCTACCTGGTCCACTTGCTCCAACAACACTTGGAACAAAAACACTCCCAACTGACCACTCTGTTGGGCTAGGAACATACTCTAATGCTGAAGCTCTGCCTGCTACTGACAAGTGCTCCCTCTCTGACATCTGCACTACTACAACATCTCCATGCATCTCATATCATTGCACACCTCTCTGTGCCACCTAGCACTGTGCAAAACACTTGTGCCTCTCGCATTGTTGCAGCCTGCTAGCTATGCACTGTCTTGGGATTCCCTGCACTGTCGCTCTCTCTGCCGCTCCATCCACATCTTTCTCTACCCAATCAGTCAGTCCTGCTACTCCTCATCGGGGCTCCTGTAGCAAAGTCGAATCAAAGAGGTTGGGTACCTCAAGGATCCTGCCCCTCCTCCTTGGGACGACCACTCCACATCGCCCCACCTCCTACCTGGAGGTATGGCTGCATGTGATCCCTCTGCCCACCTGGCTCGAAGTTTCCCCCTATTGAAGGTCTCTGCATGAGTAGATGTCTCTACTCAATCTCCTCTCGGCTTCTCTAGTTGTGGGTATTCCACAACCTCTTGAAGCTGCTACACCAATCGTGGCTCCTCCACAATTGTCTGAGATTTCTTCTGGCTCTGCATGTTGAGAGGTAATTTAATCTCCCTCTCAACCACAAATTATCTAACCTTTGCCTTGCTCCTCAAGGCTTTGCATGCATCTTGTACCTCAAGTGCATACAGGTTCTTGGCTAGCACACCAATCTATTTCCACTTTCCCACCGTCATGAAATTTTCTAGAAAAAGAGCTGATTTTAAATCAGCGATATCTCCCTCATCCGAACTCCGATTCAGCCGATTTTTTTTTTTGATTTTGGGTATTTTTCCACAAGGAATCCAAATCTGCTATTTGTTTCTGAAAATTTTGTACAGAAATTTTCAGATATGCTCTGCAAACTCTCGACCCAAAACTCAAAACTTTGAAATCTCCTCTAGTATATTGTTCTTCCTTGATCACCTGTGCTCCGATACCATGTAGAATTTTGTAGAATTTTTCTGCAAATCAGCTAGCTCTGATACCATGTAGAAATTTTTCTACAAATCATCTAACTCCGATACCATGTAGAAATTTCCCACCTGTAGATCACCTGGTAATGCAATGTACTAAAGCAAAACACTCGATCTACTTCTACAAACAATTTAGCGGAAGCTTAATCGAACATGAGCAACATCAATAAGAACACATATAACTGATAAGAAGGAATCAATCACACATAACACAGAAGATATAACTCAGGGAAAGCCTAAGCCTAAAACCCCAACTCTGTATTATCATACATAGGATTTATACAAAGCCTTAGCTCTCACACAGCGAGCCAGCTCTTAGTGCAATCCTCACAGATGAATGTGGAAATACATCAGGATTACCCAAAGCCTTAGCTCAGAAGCTATCCAGCTCTCAGTACAATCCATCTGCTGCTCATAGAAAGTCAAAGGCTTCTCACAAACCTTCTCCTCTGCCCTCCAAGCCTCCTATTTCTATGCATAGTTTTTCCTGGGTCCTCTAGCTGCAACCTGTGTGATTCTCACCTCACACACAACACTGACCTCTGAAATAACTGCACAAACCTGAAGGAGATAAATCCTCATCATGGATGAGCTTCCTTTATAGGAAAAATATTCATCCAACTGATAGTACATTGTCCCTTCTTTGATCTCAACTGGGTCTCTGACAGAACTAACATGCAACAATTATCCATGAGTGAATTCTCAGTTATCTAAAATAATAGTTGTCACATGCATACAAACATTAACAAACTATATTTTATTATTTTAACAACTTGTTAAAATAATCTAACTGGACTTGACTAGTTAGAACTAAGTCAACTGATTCTCTCATTATAGAACTCATACTTATTCCCTCAATCAGTGGAGGAAATTAAGGATAAATTCCTCAATCAGTGGGACAACTCATGTGCATGCTCACAAAGACTTCAAATTCGAATTTCCTTAACTAATTAACTCAATTGAATTAATTAATTAATATTTCCAACTACTGTTAAGACCAAAATTAATTTTACTTCCTATAGATAGACTAGGGACTGCTATAAATAGGAAGGGACCCAGAAATGCTATTTTAGAACTTTCTATTTTTAGCAGTTTCACCTCTCACACAATGTGGCCAATTACCTCACTGGCCAAATTGCTATTTTTAGACATGCTATTTTTAGCAGGTCTATTTTTAGCACATTCTAAATTTAACATTTCTTGTTGCACATTTTTCAACAAAGCAAACTCTTGCCTCCATTGCAACCAGTGCATTGGTTTCGGTCCCTTCATCCAACTCGCCTACTAACATACGCATGGTATTCTTGGGTATGGTTAAACTGGAAACACATTGATGCATAATGTCCGTGCTGATCTTCAAGTGTGTGCTGGTGGTCATGCGCATCAACTTGTTGAAGTACATGTTCAACCCCAGTTGGACTTGCTTCTTGTCTTCACCTTTGTGAGTGTGTTGAATGGGTTGGATTGCATGCATGTGCTCAACGACATGCATGCTGTTGAATCCCTTGCATGCGATCAACAACATTGCTCACCATGTCTGCTCTGTGTCAGCTGCTGGGATGGATCCTTAACTTGTATGGACACAGTTTCATCCGTGAGTGCACGTGGCACCCACTGTTGTTCTAGTTCCTACTGCAACTAATTCATCTATCTGTGCAGCTTCATGTTCTTCTTGACTTGCTGCTTCAACACATGCAACTCCTTCTTTGTTCCATATTTTGCCTTCACGCGATCTTCATGTCGTGTCGTCACTTCATAACCAGAGTCTCCATAGTTTCTTTCATCATCAATGGACCTGCTTGAGCTCGCAACCTTGTTCCACCTCCGTGTTGTCAACAACCTTCCTCTTACATTCGTTGCATTTGGTATGCTGTCTTTAGCTGTTGTTCATGATGTTGCTGCTGTCATATCTTGATGTCCTTTTCTACGAACAACTTGATGTCTTCGTGGGTAGGCAAGTCCATGAACACTTGATCGACTACATCCCCAAGCGTGCTCTGAACGTGTCCTCGTCTCTGCTCTCCTTGAAATCATTGTACCTGTACTGCTGAGAGGAAGATGAACACCTGCGATAGCTGGGGACATGGAAACACTCATAGCAAGAAATTTGTCATTCAAAAACCAAAATGAACATGAGAACTGACTTGCAACATACTTGGGTGAACGATCATGAAGGTTGCACAATTTCGGTCAGGAGGTTGGGAGACCGACTTCCAAGACTGCTCAAGGCATAGTCTGGGCTGCTGGGAGACTGGCTGACTACTAGAATTACGCAATGCATAGTCCATTCTGGCTGCTGACTACTGGGATTGCACAATGCACAATTCCAGTTGGGAAGAACAGCTGGCCTAGGGACAGATCTTCATAGTTTCTTGGGCCAAGCTGCCACTATCCTCCAGAAACGCGCAAAATAGTCCTGGAGGCCAGTGTCGGGTAGGAATGCACAAATCTAGAGAGGAAGGTGAGCCTTCCTTTCCCAGATTGCGCAATGCAGCCTTGGTGAAGGCAGAGCCCGGGCCAAGGTTGGCCCGACTCATCGACGAGCGACTGAAAGCAAGTAAGTCAGTGAATGCATGGCGACACTAAGTGATAGCAGAAGTGATTAATAGTGTATGTAAAACATGAATGAAAGATTTAGCAAACAGATCAACATGCATGTAGGTGAGGCAATTCACCGGTTGGGCGAACGTCCATGCAAAACAGTTTCATGCATGCGACAACAGTGAGATAACAACGAAAACTGAAACAGAGCTAGGACAAGCTAGTATATATGTAAAGGACAACAAGCATTCAAATAAATCAAGCAAACAGTACTCCTATAAAACACAAAAAGTGACAGAAATGCAGCATAAGGCATGGGAAGCAGGCTTACTCCAAAACAACTGATCTAAATGTGGCAACTGCTCCTAGATGTGATGTGGGATGTCAGAGTTGCAAGGTTGATGTGAGGAATGAGCTCTATAGCATCTGGTTTATGTGTTTTGATAACATCGATGTTGTGACACGCATGCCACAAATCTAGGGGAAGCGACACTTGGTGGGAGGTTTCGGAATTGCTCCTTGCATGTAACCTCCAACTACTAAACATAGATCCCTGAAACAAGGGATGCCTTTGCATGCTACCTTGGGACAAGAAGCCCATGCATGCAAGTATGTTTTTCTTAGTCCTAGAGGGAATCGATCAACATAGTTGTACACATAAGAGACTACTCAATTGTTGGAGAAAAATGCACATTTATGGTTGAGAGTTGTGCTAGCTGCTCAGGAGATTTGCATAATTTCTAGGTAGAGCAACTGACTGCTACCTAAATTTGCGCAAATCCTGGGCTGAATAGCCTACTTCTGGGAAAAATTGTGCAAATCCTACTGGGAGGGCTGGCTGGCAGGTGGGAGGGTTGGCTGGCAAGATTGCGCAATCTTGGAGCCCAGCAGGCTGTTAGAGAGGATTGTGCAATTCCTGGATGGAAGGCTGGTTTCCCTCCAAAAATGCGCAATTTTCAAGGGGAGGTTGCTTAGCCTGCAGCTGGACCAAGTCCGGGTGAGTAGCCTGTGAGGGGAATGTGTGAATTGTGATCGATAGGCTGCCTTTACACGAGGAAAACAATGAAGCTTGAGTACTTGACGAAGCAAGACAAAGTGTTGTGTAAGGTTGGTAGGGAGGCTCCAAAATAGGCTAAGGCAAAATTTTGGAGGGTGGTTGTAGCCGCTACAAAACTTGGCGACACATTAGTAGAACTCCAGTAATCTGCATAGACCTTGTTCCTGAAAAGCAAGTCTAACAACTCCGGAAGTATTGTTCAATTCTTAGCTCATCTTGGTTTCACACTAACTTGATTTTAAGATGTAGCATCTGCCACACCCTTGGTCCATTGACTAACATTCCAAGCCAAGGCAACACATCTATTTCGATTGGGGTTGAGGGGTACATAGATGCACAAGTAGTATAGTCGTCAGAGTCTTAGTTTCATCTTTGATGTTGCTCCACTGCCAGCAGGCCTGGACAGTAACCCAGTGGAGTCACATACGAACACAAGCATGGCTTCACTGCCAGCGAGCCTGGTCAGTACCCCGGCAGAGTTACTTGCATCACCTCCCTACATAGGAATACTTTCTCTTCTTTCGCCTTATTCATTTTTCATTTTGAATTTATGACTCTCTTTTTTTCACGTTGCATAACACTTATTTATTTCAGAGGCGGAAGAGGGATCCCGACTTATTGAGAGCAGAAGAGGTTGTTCCAGAAGAGAAGTAGTTTATTGTATCTCTAATGTGACTGTTAATGTTTTCCTCCTTACCTTACTCTACTTGACTGAGTTGACAAGGGTTAACACAAAAATAATCGACTAGAGAAGGTGACACCAGTTACTGCGCAAGCTTTGTGTTTACACCAAGGTTCACTTCAGACAGTACGTATTTTCCTTCAACATATCATGGACTAAAAGTAACAATCTCATCATACAGAGACAAGATGACAGATAACCAAGTAGTGATAGTTGTATAAGCCCTCTTGTACTTTATCTAGCTCGCTTCAAGAGTCATACATGGTTTCATGCAAAACTAGCCTATGAAAAAAACAAGCGAACAAACTAACAATGAACAAAGCAAAGCAAGAACAAAAGAAAAAATGAAAGAAAAGCAAGCAAACAAACAAGAAAACAAAGCACGTAAGAAAACAAGCATGCAAGCAAACAACTGAAATAAAACATTATTCCTACTCCTACACTAATGGTACATGGGCCTGATCACGTGAAGTGATACTTCCAAAGTAGCCACTGACGCATTGGTAGACCCATGTTTGTGAAGGCTTGGTCCGTGAGAAACCCAGTTGTGCAAACCAGCAAGCAAGAAAGATATAACAATGAAGACAACCACACTTCGTGATTCAAAGTGTCCATGGGACATAAGTGAGTGCATGTGCATGATGGGAAGTCGCGGACTTATCATGGTTCTGTGTGACACTAAGTGCAACTTTGAAGCATAAGAACACTCTTGACTGTGACATGAAAGCACACGAAAGAAACAAAGATAACTTGTTTCGCGCATGAGTGCTTGCAATGTAAGACTTCTCCAATGCATGAGAAATGGGATCATGCAGTTCGAGTGAAGGAAGTAAAATGTGAGTGTTGGATTGATCTTGAGTGCATACAAATGAGTGATGAGGAGCCTTGATTGTTTGAAAAATTTCATGATCGGAAGCGAAACAAACCTCAAGACAGCGAGGGCTTGACATAACCATCAGCTCGAGCTGAAGTGCCTCAACGGTCTGTGGGGTTTCGACTCCATTGATAGATGGATCTTCATATACCAGTGGCTTAGACAGATTAACAAAGAGTGAATTAACATTGTGATCGGATGATGAGGTGAAGAGATCACGACAACCAAGATCAGAAAATTCAGGATGTTGGTCGGCATCCTCATGGTTGGATGAATCACACAGAGGGGTAGATGAAAAGTGAACAAACTCATCCTCTGTGTTTCTAGAAAAGATCAATGAAGGATCAAGTGTATTTTCAACGAGTAACTTATCCTCTATGTTATCGAATGATGGACTCACATCCGGTGAGTCCTGCGAGCAATCAACAATGGGTACATCCGTGGATGAAGATACACATGCAAAATCATGGATGGCAAGTTCACCAAAGAGGCTAGGAAAGAACGGAGAGGACTCGGACAGAAGGGAGTCATCTGTCACCGAATGTTGATGTTCAAGCTCCCACTCATACTCTTCATGAATGAAATCGCATGTTGGTCATGCAACATTGACTCCATCAGTGGGTTGTTCCTCATTCACAACAAGTGGAGAGTCTAGAATGGATGAACAAAAGACAACATCATCTGGAGGAACACCTAAGTGCGAAGACAGAGGTAGAAGAAAATAATGCATATGAGAAATCGAAGGACTCACAACCAAATCTGCGTGAAAATCGAGTGGAGTGATGTTGGGAGAGTGTGAAGGATGAACAAGTGTGTGAGCATGATCCTCAACATCACTGGGTAGTGGTGGAGCTGCTGAGTGAGTGGGAGGCGAACAGTCAGTTGAGACAGTGCTCGATCCCACATGAGATTGCGCAGTTCCATCAATGAAGACTGTTGAGTGAAGCTTGATATCAAGCTTCCTCTTGGGAATGACAAATTTCTTAAGGAAATACTTGAACCAGTGCCAAAGATAAGAAAATTTCATCCGGGTCTTTGGAGCTTGAAACTACAAGTCACGAAAGCGCTACCAAAAATCAATAACGAATTCATGCGGAGCCCTTCATTGCTATAACAGTTTCCGGTCAAGATAGTCTGGATCAAAATGATAAAACGTGTCTTCAATGAGATCACAGAAGTGCTCAAATGAGTGCATAGTGTCAGCCAGTAGGCTGAGCACCCAATGAAATGGAGGTTCACGAAGTGTGTATGCAAGCAACAAATCAACTTGTTCATTAGAAAACTCATCTTCGTCATAAATTATGAAAAGAAAGTTATATAAGTTCTTAGGCCATGCCACTTTGCCTTCACAATCATACGTGTGAGTGGACAAGAGATTGAAAAGATTCCCCGAGATGGAGACATCTTCACAATTCTAAAAACACCTCGGGGGAAGAAGAGTGCAAGACTCTATGAAAGATATGCAAAGGTTCAAAACTAGATGAGAGGACACAGTTTGTCATCAGGCCCTCCTTCTAGCGCTAGAAATGTTGACAGTCTTGGACCCACCAACATGTCAAGGGGATCTCCCTGGTAAGAAGCCCCAATTAGACCTCAGACCTTTTGGTGTAGGAGTCCCAGCAATGGGTCGTAAGGTAATGCCTTAACTGCGATGTTGCATAGAAGCAAGTAAAATAACTCTGTCAGCAACAAGGGTGTGACTGATGCAGTGAGTCTAGGAAGGTGTATGAGAGGTTCCAACACTTCGAAAGGGGAAGGAGGTGAAGGTGAGTTCCAGGTTGAAAGGGATCAGTCCCAACTCGGCTAGGAAGACACAACACAAATGGCGTGCACATCTTTTGGTGGAGCAGTCCACTCAAATGCGACAGTCACATCATGCAAGGTAAGATAACACGTACAACACTCATGGATCAGTCTGAGACGAGTGTGACGGTTATTATAGCAAGGTTCAAGTGAAAGGTCTGTCTGATGTCCGACAGAGCAGTCAACACAGACAGTGACAACATTAACAACATATGCAACAAATTAACAACAAGATTCATATAATTTCATGTGAATCAGTTCATACACAAGTACGTAAGTTAAACAACACATATCATTAAAGCAACCGAAGCAGTCCAACTACAATAACAACATATGCATGAAAATGTGTTGGCTCTTATTATATAAAGAAGTGTAAGTCACAATCATACAATACATCCATGTAAACCTGCTAGCCCCAACAGTGGAACGTTACAGCCACATCCGCTTGCTCCTCCAAAGAGATGTACTAGCTCCGTGCAGTGGAGAAGCCAAGGCGCATTACAATACTGTCCAAGCCTTCTTCAAAATAGTCTTAGTAGAAGCTTGGCTAACCAAAAGCCTCTATAATGAGTTATGAGGGAATATTTATAGCAAAGGGTGGGGTGAACCTTGACATTCCCCTTTGTGACAGTTCAACTACCCTCATTACTCTTCACCTACTCTATGATTGTTACATCCAACCATTGACACTTGACTTACACTTGACATGACTCAACATTACAATGCACATGTATTCATGTGAGACAACATGGCTTGAGCAAGCCTTGCAAGACATCATTGACACTCGGTCCACTGAGATGAGATGAACTCTTTGACATGCTTGTGATGGTGAAGGTGGTGAGCCGATGCCAAGCTTGGTCATCTGTGATGGTGTGCATGAACCTCATGGTGACATCTTGCTGAAGCGAACTATTGTCTCTGTTGTAACCGGTGCATTGGTTTTGGCCCCTTCATCCAGCTAGTCTTCTAACATGCGCATGGTCTTCTTGGGTACGGTTGAACCTACAACACATTGATGCATAGTGTCCGTGCTGATCTTCAAGTGTGTTCTGGTGGCCATGCGCATCAACTTGCTGAAGTACATGTTCGACTCTAGTTGGAATTGCTTCTTGTCTTTGCCTTGTTGAGTGTGTTGAATGGGTTGGATTGTATTCCTGCGCTCAATGACATGAATGTTGTTGAATCCCTTGCATTCGATCAACAACACTACTTACCATGTCTGCTCTGTGTCAGCTACTGGGATGGATCCTTAACTTGTACAGGTGCAGTTTCATCCGTGAGTGCACGTTGCACCCACTTCTCTTCTGGTTCCCGCTTCAACTCATTCGTTTGTCTATGTAGCTTCATGTTCTTCCTGAGTTATTGCTTCAGCACATGCAACTCCTTCTTTGTTCCATCTTTTTCCTTCGTCTGATCTTCATGTCACGCCGTCACTTCATAGCCGGAGTCTCCAAAGTTTCTTTCATCATCAATGGACCTTCTTGAGCTTGTAACCTTGTTTCGCCTCTATGTTGTCAACAAATTTCCTCTTGCATTCGTTTCATTTGGTATGTTGTCTTCAGATGATGTTCATGATGCTGCTCATTGTGATGCTACTGCTGTCATATCTTGATGTCCTTTTCTATGAACAACTTGATGTCCTTGTTTGCGAACAACTTGATGTCTTTGTGGGTAGGCAAGTCCATGGACACTTGATTGACTGCATCCCCAAGCGTGCTCTGAATGGTGTCCCCTTCTCTGCTCTGCTAGAAACAATTGTACATGTACTGCTGAGAGGCAGATGAACACCTGTGATACCTGTGGACATGGAAATACTCATAGCAAGCAATTTGTCAGTCGAAAACCAAAATGGACATGAGAACTGACTTGCAACATACCTGGGTGAACGATCATGAAGGTTGTGCAATTTCAGCTGAGAGGTCAAGAGACCGACTGCCAAGACTACTCAAGGCATAGTCTGGGCTGTTGGAAGACTAGCTGACTACTGGAACTATGCAATGCACAGTCCAGTCTGGCTATTGATTGTTGGGATTGCGCAATGCACAATTCCAACTGAGAAGGATAGCTGGCCTAGGGACAGATCTACGCAATTTATTGGGCCAAGCAGCCGCTGTCCTCCAGAAATGCACAAAATAGTCCTGGAGGACAGTTCCAAGCAGGAATGCGCAAATCTGGAGAGGAAGGTGAGCCTTCCTTTCCTAAATTGCGGAATGCAGCCTTGGTGAAGGCAGAGCCTGAACCAAGGTTGGCCCAACTCGCTGACGGGCGACTGAAAGCAAGTAAGTTAGTGAATGCATGGTGACACTAAGTGATAGCAGAAGTGATTAACAGTGCATGCAAAACATGAACGAAAGATTCAACAAACAGATCAACATGCATGTGGGTGAGGTAGTTCGCTGGTTGGGCGAATGTCCGTGCAAAAGAGTTTCATGCATGCGACAACAGTTAGATAGCAACAAAAATTGAAACAGAGCTAAGACAAGCTAGTATACATGTAAAAGACAACAAATGTTCAAATAAATCAAGCAAAGAGTACTCCGATAAGCGAAAACACAAAAAGCGACAGAAATGCAGAACAAGGCATGGGAAGTGGGCTTACCCAAAAACAGTTAATCTGAATGTGTCGACTGCTCCTAGATGTGATGTGGGATGTCAGAGCTGCAAGGTTGATGTGAGGAATGAGCTCTGCAGCGTCCAGTTGATGTGTTTTGATAACATCGAGGTTGTGATGCGCATGCCACGATTCTAGGGGAAGCGACACTTGGTGGGAGGTTTCAGAATTTCTCCTTGCATGCAACCTCCAACTACTAAACATAGATCCCTGAAACAAGGGATGCCTTTGCATACTGCCTTGGGAGAAGCATCCCATGCATGCAAGTTTGTTTTGTTGAGTCCTGGAGGGAACCGGTCAACTCAGTTGCACATGCAAGAGACTGCTCGACTGCTGGAGAAAAATGTACATTTTTGGTTGGGAGCTGGGTTGGCTGCCCAAGAGATTTGTGCAATTTCTGGGCAAAGCAGCTGATTGCTGCCCAGATTTGCGCAAATCCTGGGCTGAACAGCCTGCTGCTTAGAAAATTTGCACAAATCCTACTGGGAGGGTTGGCTAGTAGGATTGCACAATCCTGGAGCCCAGTAGGTTGTCGGAGAGGATTGTGCAATTCCTAGAGGGAAGGTTGGTTTCCCACCAGAAACTCGCAATTTTCAAGGGGAAGCTTCTCAGCCTGCAGCTGGACCAAGTTCGGGTGAGCAGCCTGTGAGGGGAATGGATCAACTGTGATCGATAGGATGCCTTTGCATGAGGACAACACTGAAGCTTGAGTACTTGACGAAGCAAGACAAACTGTTGTGTAAGGTTGGTAGGGAGGCTCCAAAACAGGCTAAGGAAGAATTTTGGAGGGTGGTTGTGGCCGCTACAATAGGTTTGCATTGTGAGCCCTTAGGGATTTTTTCATCTAGTCATAAAAGTCTAAAGAGTCATTGTCATGTATTGAAGGCATGTTACACATTGTAAAAGTCAAGTTTGTCTTTGTAATTCACCCTCCAAGGCATTGTCACTAGTCCTCGCTCAAGTCAGCCTACAATGAAAGGGATAATACTAGAAAGATGATGTCAGCCTTTTCCAATGATCATGTTGGACTAATAATCATGGAAAAACTACTATATATAGCAGTGCTCGGCCTCAATTGGGACAACAAAATTCAGTCAAGCAATTCTTAAATAACCAAGTGTAAAAATCATCTTAGAAGGAGCCTTAACATCAACAAAGGAATAGGAATTAATAGCGAAGATAATGACATCATTATGGGAGTTTTTTTGGGCTAGTCTACCCTCATACGTGTCAAGATTACAAATATGAAGTTTTCAAAGGGAGGCTGAAGATTGTAGTCATATAAGGGTAATCTAGATTGGGTGAAGACTTCATTGAAGGGAAGCCGAGTAGAAGTGAAAAGAGTCTCCCTCTAGAAAGAGACTATTCAAAGATAAAAAGTTGATCTAGGGTTTCTATTGTGAAGAAAAAAGTTATAGACCTACAAGAAGAGGCTAAAATTCTAAAGGAAGTTGAGAAGAGGAAGAAGAAGAGCAGTGTTGACCTAAGGGTCAAGAGGAGACTTGTGACTTTGCCTTGGAAGGGCTCTTGTGTCAAGGGTATTTGTCATGGTCTTGGTATTCGTCAATTGAAGTTTCTATAAGAGGAATTTGTTTGGGTTTTCCTCTCAAAGAGTGAGAGGTTTTGGCCTTGGCTAACAACCTATATACTGTGTCTCTTGTCTCTTTGTCTTTCATGCATTGGTAATTTCCTTGATGAAAAGAACACAATAATAACATAAGAAAGAGAAGATCATAATCAAGAAGTAAAAAGGCACTCACAAGCAATTATCAAAGTAGAGAAATCACCTATTCATTGATGCCCTATATTTCTCAACATAATCTAAGGGGAGGTACATATCAAATAGCCATCCAGTTGGATATATTTCTCCTTTCCGAAGTGATCTTACATAAGGACATCTTATTTGAAGCGTCCATTTTTCCCTTTGTGGGGTCGGACCATTGGCCGATAAGGTTATAAATAGATCTAAAAGAAGGTCCCTCTAACCACCCCTTTCATTTTGAACAATTTTGATTTCAGGACCCTCCTTTTATGGATTTCCTACTTAAATGTTGGAGGGATCTAAATATCACATCATATAAAATGAAAGTATTCCAACATAAGTTGAAGGTTGTACAAACTAGAATAAAACATTGGAATGAACAAGTTTTTGGAAATATTTTTTAGGAAAAGATTCTTTTGGAATAGAAAATGGTCGAGATACAACAAAAAAGGATTCTAGAGGGCCATTCCATGGAACTAGTATTGACAAGGTTGATCCTCTATGTAGATAGAGACGATCCCTCTAGCCCAATGAGTGGGTCTAGCAACCGAAGTGACAATCAACTAGACATATTCCTAGGTTATAATTGAAAAGTAGAATGAAAGAGATGGCCTACCTCGTTCTGATGCTATTCTGATTTCCTTTGTTGAGGGCCTCGAACCGCTTGTGTCACAGACTTGTTCCTACTTCTCTCAGCATTTATGTACCTACACAAGTGATCAAGAGACAACAAAGCATGCCAAAACCAATAACAAATCCAATAACAACCTACTTAACTGATCAAGGAATGTCAAGCTAAATAATACATGAACATATATATTTTGGGAAGATGAACCAACAATTGTATATTATTAAGAAATAAAGGGAAGCTTACAACCAAAGCCTTGATGTTGAAAGGATCTCCTTGAGTGGTAATCCAAGTCCAAGCCAAGAATTCTCCAAGAACTCCTTCTCCAAGTCTAATGAATATCCTCTAGGCACAAGCTTAGCATAAGGGTGCAAATAGACATAGACCAACCATTTGGGAATGGGAGAAGATGAATTTATAGGCTAGGAGAGGGAGTTAGGACTTCTCCAAAGATAGGATTAGGCCCTCATCTCAAGGAGGTATCTCATAGGGATAAGACAAAGAGGGAAAGATGAGAGGATTTGACCTCATCTATGCGAAACAACCTCCAACTCGCCGCTCTAGAAGCTTCTAGATCACGAAGCTTCTCATCCTCTTTGGTAAAATTACCTTTTTGGGATCATTGCGAGTATGCAAGGGAATAGAGTGATGCCATCACTGGTCAAACACAGTGCAATAGGAGACCATCGTTGTTTTAAGCCTCATAAGAGCGATGACTCTCATTTTAGGAGGAATCTGAGTTGTATACATGGATGAGTATACTGTATAATGGTCATGTTTTGGGAACTTCGGGTTATGTCACAGGGAAGTGCAGGAGGTGTGACAAAATACCGTGTAACAACTAGTAGTCGAATAAGGAACAACACTAATTAAATTGGAACAACGTCGTAAACAAGAGGAATAATTTTGGAGCCAGAAATTGAGTATTTAATGGCTTAAAGAAAGTCAATGAAACTTAATTATTTTTCACAATTCTACGATCCAACACAAACACAATAACAAAATATTTTCTATTATATCAAAAGATGGGGATAGAAAGATATAACACCAAGATATTGAGCAGGAATTGATTGCCTATTATAAGGACCTGCTTACTGAAAATCCATACCAGAGACAACACGTTATGAATAAGTTACTTCAACATATCCAAAAGATAGTAAGTGATAACCAGAACTCTGCCTTGATGCAACCAATTTCATTTTCAGAGGTGGAGATGGTAGTTATGAGTATGCCTAAAAATAAGGCACCATGGCCTGATGGTTATACTTTGGACTTCTTCCAAACCCATTGGAGCATTTTGGGAAAGGAATTTCATGAATTAGTCGAGGAATGGAGATATACGATGTCTTTACACCCTGCTCTAAATGATACCGTGTTTACTCTCATTCCTAAAACCGATAATTCAGAATGCCCTCAGGGTTTCCGACCAATAGCACTTTGTAATGTTATATACAAAACCATCTCATCAATGATAGTTAATAGATTGAAGCCAATCATTCCAACTCTCATATCTCCCACTCAAACTGGTTTTGTGAAGGGTCATTATATTGTTGATGGTATCATTGAGACGCAAGATATCATCCACTCACTCAAATCGACAAAGACGCAAGATATGCTTATCAAAATCAATTTTTCTAAAGAATATGATCGAATTAGTTATAATTATTTATTCCATGTACACAATTGTAACAACCCTAGTGAAAATCCCATGTAATAAAAGTTAATAAAGGAAAAATAATAACCACGGTTAATGGGAACTTATTCCAAGTTGAATGGTGGGCAAGACATCCTAGTGTGGGTGTTCATTGGTTTATTATGGCTAAGGAAATTGGAAAAGGAAATGGGAAAGACTTTGGAAAGGAAAAATGGCATTTTTGGGACATTTGTTTATGAAAATAATGGAAATTAGGAGAAAAGGAAGGTGAAAGGTCACATGTTGCATGTTGTTACGGGTGGAATCGCCCTGGGGTCTTGGGTTGAGAACCCCAACACAGCGGAGGGCATACAGTATAAAGAGACATGCAAACAAGTAGTCCTAATACTTAAACTACTGAAGTAGGAAGAAGAGGTATTACCTGGAGGTCCTACATTTGAGTTCGTTCGTAGGGTCGAAACCCTTTTCTTCTTCCAATGCCTTAAAACTTGCAACTCATTCAAGAAAAGCATATACAACAGCAGTAATAGAAAGCATGTTCATGATATAAGTGTTAGGTCATATAAGCATGTAAGAAAATAAGCATTAACATGAGATTTCATAAGAAAATAATAACATATATGCATAAAGACCATAATCATCAAGAACAAGACAACACGCCTTTATTAATGTAAGCTAATTAAAATACAGAAGAACTACAACCTGAGTCGTCCATCAACTCTAAGCGAAACCATCCTCTGGATCTGTCCTACCAAGGCCTCAAAAATCCTCCTCCATAGGTATACACAATGATGTCATGAAGGGATGATGGACATCTCAAGAGGGAAATAGAGGTTTCCTATGACTTGGGACTGAAGAAGGCACAGGGATATCTTCAGACTTGATCAGGGATGTAATCAAGTATAATATCAATATCTAATATTTTCTCCTCCCTTAGGCCTTCCCATGGAGGTTTATTTATACTTATCCAAATTAGTTTTTTCAGTTGGGAAACAGTTGGGACACGGGCTATAGTAGGTGAGTAACAAGTCAAACCCATAAAATCTATCCGAATTAAGGGAGATTAAATATTTTATAATGTTTTAACACATATACGCGGGTTAGGTATAGGCTGACCCGCGTGTACACGCGCTTTATATAGGGAAAAACCACGTATGGGATTTAAAGCATTGTTTTTTAGAATTTGGACCAAGTCTTGTAGGGAAGGGTTTCCCTAGACCATATCACATAGCATCAAATCTACCAAGGGTGGTAAATGGTGATATAACAGATGCCCCTAATCTATGAGGTCAAAAGGGGTACATGATGGCTGAAATGTATTAAGTAAGGAATCATGCAAAGACCTGAGAGGAGTTCGCCGGATTTCTGCCTACCAAGCCAGTGGAAGATATCAGAAAGAAAGTTGTTTTCTGAGGCAGGCATACCCATGCTCAGAGATAATAAAGCATGTCCACATATCAAATAAAAAAATGGATCCAATATGTATACAAGTATAAAAGGACTGAAAGTACATAGAGGATCATCTGATCATATCCATAGAAGTACATGTCACAATATCACATATAAAGAACTGATCAATGATGCTAAAGTAGAAAGTTGATCACTGAAGTCATAAATCTGATCCAAAAAGTACCAAGTCAAATAGTGGAACAAATGGTACTGCACGCAACTCGGGTACCAACATATAGGATGTTGCTATGATGAACTGTAACATATAAGTTATATGATGTCACTAGCAAAAACATGAGTAACTGGCAATTGATCCAACAAATGTTGATGCATAGTCGAGCTCTTCACCGACCGTCATGGTACACTTCTACACAATGGGAATAAATGATCTGAAGTCGACCACGTGAGACACTTATTCCAAGTTGAATGGTGGGCAAGACATCCTAGTGGGGGTGTTAATTGGTTTATTATGGCTAAGGAAATGGGAAGGACTTTCGAAAGGCAAAATGACATTTTTGGGACATTTATTTATGAAAATAATGGAAATTAGGAGAAAAGGAAGGTGAAAGCTCACTGGTTGCATGTGAGGAGCAAAATTAAGGAAAATAATAGAAAATGAAGAAAATAGAGGCCTTATTGATAAAAAGGCTTATGAGGATCAATTGGTACCTTTTGTCAATTCAGTTTTGGAGCTTTCTCATTATTCTCTCTCTCTTTCTCACTCTTGGAAACAGGGTTTTCTTGGAGCACTTTGGCATTGGATCAAGAAAGGAAAAGAAGGCAAGAGGAATGAAGGAGCAAGCAAGGAAGAGCAGGATCAAGCAACTACAAAAGGATTCTTTACAGGTATCAAATTGCATGTGCGTTTTCCTTATTAGATTTGGCATGCATGGTATTGCATGTGGTTCTTTGTTATTATAGCATGGGTTTTTCCAGGTGTGACAATGTTTTCAACCTAGTCTTTCCATTTCCAGATAGCCATGGTGTGATGGGGTTCTCATGTTTTGGTTGAGCTGGATTTCCAGATGGATTTGAAGTTGAGAGAGGTGGATCTATAAATAATATAACACATGACCTAGTAGCCCATGAACCGAACTGTGGGATGCAGTAAAGCCAAATTTTGTGTTTCCTTAGTGGGCCTAGGAATCCTCGACCAATGATTGGAGGAATATATGGTAAACACTAGAGGTGGTTGCTCTCCATCAGGCATAGTAATCCCGGGATGGGATATGCGGTAAATCCTGGAGAGTGGGTCTCAGTTTGGGTCCTAGTGATCGGGTGTGGATTGTGGTAAAGCCTGAGAGACTAGGAAGCAGGAAAATTCCTCATGGTGTATGTGGAGAAATCTGGTGGCATCCATGCTTGTTTTGGCCTAGTGATTTGGTGGAGACCATGGTGAAGCTTGTTATTACATGTTTATTGTTTGGCCTAGTGGTCCGGGATGGATTACAGTAAAGCCTAGTTTCTATTGATGAGGGTGAGGTGGTTTAGCCTTGGGATGCCCTGGTTGGTTCTTTTGGTTTGAGTCCCACATTCATGCTTGGAATATGACACGAGGGTGAATGGCTGAAGAGAGAATGAGCTCAACTATTTTATGGTCGGGTGGAACGTGGTAGTCCCATCCCGAGTTGGATTTTGCATTCATTAATAAGAGGTTCTTTCCTTGGTATCTTATGTGCAAATGTATTGGTTTATATGTGGATTATATGGCTGATGTATCCTTGATATTTCTATTGTTATTATGTTGGTTATAAGCATGTATTATGATAGTGATGATGTATGGATCTCCTCATGTCTTGATTTGTAAATGAATGAACAATGTATCTATGCCCTAATATATGATAATGCAGCTAATGATAGAAGGGAACAATGCTTCTTAATGATTCTCAGATAAGTATGAGACCCTTATGCTCAGATATGTTGATTAAGCCTGTAGATTACATATTTGTGACATGTTTGACGAAATTCCTATCATGACTAGTAGGGGTCCAATTAATTCCTTGTTCAAGAAATTGAATTTGTATCATTATTTTGTTGTTATCTTTCAGTTCTAAAAGTTTCATTGAGTTCTGGGTAGTGACCGGGGTTCTGGGCCTAAAACAGTGGCACAAATATCGGATTCACATGCACAGGTATGAAGATGAAAGTCCCCAGATGCATGCATACCCATGTTGTGGGAGTTTTTGGAGCCTCCTAGACACATGCTTGTCCATACTAAGGGAGCGTTTGGGGGTTTAATGGTCTAAAAATGTAGTTAGTCTCAGGGGTTGGTTACTTGCGTGGTTGGGATAACTCCTAGAAATTCTGTTGCTGATGTGGAAGGTCTGTATGGTGTGTTTTCGTTGATTCCACTTCCTAAAGGTCACCTAGGAGGTTGAATCCCATTATAGTGGCCTCTCGTCGCATATTTCCTCTGTTGGATGGTTACTTGGGTAGATGTGGGATGAGGGTGTTACTGAGTGGTTGATTCAGACTTATGCAGGAACACAACAAAATACATAAATACCAATATAAACAGATATGCATTAGAAATAAAACTTCATTTCATTAATATCAAAGAACTGAAATATGCTTACATACAAAATAAAAATAAACTAGCTCAAGCAATGGTAGCTTATCTCTAAGAAGTGATGTGGTGGTTACATGCCTCTGAACTGTGTTACAATGAGGCTCAAAGGCCTATTTATTATTTAGAAACAATGGAAAAACCTAAACATCCAAAAACCTAACCCTAGGAGATGAAGCACCAAAATTGTGGGCCCTGTTTGGGTAAATTGGTACATCAACTTCCCGGGGTCATAACTTTGGCATACAATCTCCGTTTGGCTATCATGATACCTCATTTCGAATACCTCAAAGAAGGGGTCGAAAACAAACTAGTTAATTGAATTGGGACATTTCGAGTTTCTCTGTTTTCCCTAAAAACATCATTTAGTCCCTCAAAATGACTCTGAAAGTTTAGGACTCAGAAAATTGCCAAAAATAGTTAGTTGTGCTACAATTAAGGAAATTGAAAAGAAACAACGGTGGGGGTCCAAGAGGAATAGGCGGGTGACCACCAATATCCATTTGGATCAGTGATATCAGAATGAGTTGCGCTCTCATTGGGTCATATCTAATACCATAAAGTGGTATCGGAGTGGGTTGTGCTCTCTTTGGGTCGTGTCTGATACCACAGAGTGGCATCAAAGCATGGTTCACCCCTTGGACTAGATGGACAATGTGTGTTGGTCATGCATTCATGTTGGTTGCATGTGTGTTAATCATCCTTGTGTTGTATATGCTTGTTGCATATGCATGGTGTCGGTCATGGTTATAGTGATGTCGCTATGTGAAAGAGGATGTTGTTGTTGTGAAGTGTGTTCTCATGAGTGTATGATTGGTTATAAGTTGTTTATTCTTGCATATTTTAGTGTACATTGGTATGGTTGTTGTTGTCATGCATGAGGTTATGGTATGTGTAGTTGATATGGTCATGCATTGATGACTGGAATCTAGTTAGAATGATGGTTATATGGTTGTATGCTTATGCATTATATGTACATATGTTGTTATGATTATGTTACACGTGTATTATGTTGATTTGGGTGATCTTGCAGATGAGATATCCTCCCCAAATTTTTCTAAGGTACGTTGGTTTATTGTGATTTTCTTTAGCTGACATAGTATGCCTTGCAGGAAAGAGATCAAAATGACTAGCAGGATGGTAGACTACAAAGATTCTCCCTATGAATCAGATAAGCAATGTGGTGTTGGGCATTCTTTTGATTTAGCAAACACATTGAGAAGCTTGAAGGAAGAAATAAGAAGTTGTAAGGCGGACAATGAAAAATCATGCAAGCACAAGAGAAACAAGCAAAGGTTAATGTAATACTCCTTCAAAGTTTTTCAGAATTGCAGCAACAAGGGCCACTTCGGATCAGCCATGGGCAGGAGGAAAAAACTAATGGGGCATATGGCAGTGGATCTCATGGTGGTCACAGGTTAGATAGAGATCACACAGTTAGAGATGGAAGATTGTTGTATTCTCTAGATAGGAGAGGTGATGGGTACAAGTAATATTCTAGTTATGGTTCTGACAGGCATCATGATCGTCATCATTATCACCCTTACAAGATGATCAGGTGCTCAAAATTATGCTAAAAAATAAAAGTGTTACCATTTTTTTAAACTTAGGTTCAAATCAAATAGCTTATCATTTTGAATCCAACAGTGCGAACGACACTCAAATCAGAGCTCGTTGCAGAAGTTAGAGAAAGTCAAAGTTCAAGTTTGACTTGTCTACATGGCAGGATTGGATGATGTGGGAAGGTCTTCAATGAATGAGGAGGCACCCAATGGCAGGATTCCATTGGCCCTTGCATATCGCAAATTGGTCCCGAGAAGATAAGGGATGCGATGCGATAAATCACAATCGCAGATTGGCGAGGGGAGGACAGTTTATGTAATCAACCCAGAGTTGTGATGTGATGGATTGACTGGGGTTGCAATGTGATGGATCACAGATCGTAACTGAAACTCACGAGAAAAAAATACCCACATCAGGTTATTCACCGATTGTGAAATGTGAAAGGGATCCTGGATGTGATTGGATTATAGGCTTCGGTTAATACTCCCATCGGGTCCGCCGATATCACAATCGCACATCGCCCGCTATGTTTACAGACCTTAAACCTACGAGACTTCGCTAATTGCGATTTGCCATTTTCTCGACAGAATATGGCTTGCCATGTGGAAAAATTGTTGCCCAGTTAGTGGTTTTTGTGGCTAATTTGTAGGATCACGCCGGATGTGGAGCAAATTGTGGAACGAATAGTGGAAAAACTAGCAGAAGTCATAACTTCTTTAGTTTTTCACCAGATTGGTTGCAAAAACAATCAATTCTAATAGTTTTGGCTATTCTAAACTCATTGAGACAGGTTTCAGAGGCATTTGAGTATTGTAAACACACTTTTTTTGTAATTTGGAGCATAATAGAGAGGCTCAAGCATTGGAAGATGGACCAAGGAGACTCAGCCCAGGAAGGGTGAAATCCTCATCAAATCTCTGTGTTTTGTGTTGTATTTTGATATTCTTTGTTGTTATTTGGTTGTTGTTCAAGATATGTTTAATGTTAAATTATTTATAACATTTACATAAGAAAACCCTAATGGGAATCAATTAATTAAGCAAAAATGGTAAAGCCTTAAGCACTTGATAAGAAAATGATAAGCATATTGGGTTTTATTCTGAATGGGAAATTAGCACAGAATTACTAATATGCTCCATTTCAGTTTATGTTGGTATTAGAGAACTGGTTTTTGCTTACTAGATTTACTTGTGCAAAGAAGGAGTATTGTTTGCTAGTTTTCTGTCATGCTAACAAGGTTAAAACTCAAAAGAAGAGAAAGGAAGCTGGTTGAAAGCCCTGTAGTTGGATCAAGTGAAAGAAGAGCAAGGTTGCCAAAGTATTCTACACCAGTACATCCTCAAGTTGCAGAAGTTGCAGTTGAGTCTTCAGAGACCATGTCTCATGAAGGAGAACCTACCATGACCGATGATTAAAGAGCATTCAAAAATGCTTTTTTCGATATGACTGAGATGGTTAAGGTCCTCTATGAAGAGAGGAATAACATATTTCAAGGAGAAAGTTTCAAACCTCCCAACAAAGAAGGCTCTTCAGGAGGAGGTAATGGAAATGGAGACAAACCTCCACCCTCTCCACCATCTTCTTCATCTTCTTCTTCATAATCATCTTCACACTCTTCCACTAATACAACTCTTACTCATACTCATCATCATCCTTCAAAAGGAACTAGTAAATCACCTTTTCTAAAACTTAATGTTAAATTTGAGTTTCCCATGTATAATGGTGAAGTGAATGCAGAGAAGCTTGATAAGTTGATTCGTCAGTTGGAGATTTATTGCAGGATTCAAAACCTTCAAGAGGATGACATAAAGATTCAATTAGCTTCCTTGAGAATGGAGGGTGCAGCACTAGTATGGTGGGAATCAAAGACCCAAGAAGAGATTGAAAAACATGGTAAGATCTTAATTTCATGGAATGATTTAATTGCTACTATAAAAAAAAATTCTACCTTTTATCTCATATGCAAAAAGCTATCATGAATTGGAAAAATTTCAGACATTTAAAAGGTCAAAATGTGCAAGAGTATACTCAGGAGTTTAGGAGAAGAGCTCTTATTCAAAGAGTAGAATTGCAGTCACAAGATACTTTGCTGAAATGCATAGGAGGTTTTCATAAGTATCTTCGACACACCATTCTTATGTTTAATCCCCCGAATCTTGATGAGGTCTGTGTTCAAGCTACACACCTCGAAGAAAGAGGGAAAAATGTACAAGAGGAAGGTAATAAGAAGCCATTCCAGAGTGGTGAAAAAGGAAAGAAATCTAAAGGAAAACAGAAGAAAAATGCTTCTGCTAAGAAATAAGGGGAGAAACCTATGTGCAAGAATTGTTCCAAAGAGGGCCATGATGAAGCACATTGCCGGAAGCTTCATCTTGAATTAATACCGAAGAAATTTAACAATAAAGGGAAATAGAAGACAAACGTTGTTGTACAACAAGACTTGGGTTCCAACTCAAGTGATGAAACAAAGATTGCAGCCACAGTCACTAAAGGAAAAGCCGTGGCAAAAACAAGAAAAGAGGAAGTTGTGGAAAGCACCAATGCAACAAATAACTACAACAATGCTTCAAATGAAGAAAACAGAATTGAGTTGTTCCATATCAGAGTTATTTCCAAACACACCAAGATTGATATGTTGCTTGATAATAGATCCTAGGAAAATTTAATTTCTACAGACTTGGTTAAGAAGTTGAATCTAGAAACCATGCCTCATCATAAACCGTATCCGTTGGGTTAGATAACCAAGGATGCAAATATTTAGGTCACAGGCAAATATGTTTTCAGTTTTTCTATTACTACCAATTTCATTGATGAAGTCAAATTAGATGTAGTGACGTTGGATATTTTTGGAATTGTTTTGGGAAGCCCGTATCTATATGACCGGAAAGTCGACTTCGATAGATTTGAGAAAACATATAATTTGTTCAAAGATGGAGTTGACCATATTGTGAGAGCCCATCGTAGAAAGCTTAATATGTCTTTAGCAAGCGCAGGGAAAATGAAGCGACTGGTCAATTCTAGGAAGAATCTCGTGCTCCTTATGATCAAGCAGAAGAATGACACGGAGCGTGGATCCTTTGCAGGCTGTGATGTGAAACTAAAATTCGAATTGGTTGATGTGGTCAATGAACATGGAGATGTGTTTCAAGAACCAAAGGGATTGCCACCAAAAAGGGGAATTCACCACTAAATTAAGCTACAACAAGACTGTCCACTCCCAAATATAGGTATGTATAGAATGTCAATTATGGAAAGTTTAGAAATTAAGAAACCAGTCCAGGAATTGTTAGATAAAGGTGTAATTTGTCCCTCTACTTCACCATGTGGTTCACCAATTGTTTTGGTACCCAAGAAAGATGGAACTTGGCGCATGTGTGTAGATTATCGAGCTTTGAATAAAATTACCATAAAGAATCAATACCCACTACCCAGAATAGATGATTTTCTAGATCAGTTGAATAATGAAAAATATTTCACTAAATTAGACTTGAGAAGTGGATATCATCAAGTTAGAATAACTGGTTATGTCTTTCAATCTTTGCAATGCTCCAGCTACATTCATGAGAGTTATGAATGATGTTTTAAGATCCTTTATTGATGAGTTTGTAATTGTCTATTTAGATGATATTTTGATATTCAACAAATCATGAGAAGAGCATGTCAAGCATGTGAGGAAAGTGTTGGATGTCTTGAAAAAAGAATAGTTATTTCTGAAGATGTCTAAATGTGAATTCGGGAAAACTTCCTTAGTGTATTTGGGCCACATAGTTGGAGGAGGTGAGCTGAAGATTGACCCCTCTAAAGTTTCGGTCATTGTGAATTAGCCAATACCCAAATCAGTCACAGAAGTAAGGAGTTTTCTGGGAGAATCACAGTACTAGAGGAAGTTCATTGCCAATTTTTCTTCCATAACATATCCACTACATGCTTTGACCAACGTGACAGTTGTCTTCTAGTGGGGAGGCAAATAACAAAAAGCATTTGACACTTTAAAACAAAATATCAGTTCAACCCCAGTTTTAACATTGTCGAATTTGAAACAACCATTTGAAATACAAACATATGCAAGTGACTATGCCATGGGTGTAGTTCTTTTACAGCATGGTAAGCCCATTTCATTTCATTCCTGAGATTTTTAAAGGTGTTGTTATTAACTATCCTACATATGATAAAGAGCTTTGCGCATTTGTGTAAAGTGTGAAGAAATGGAAGCATTACTTAATGGGAAAAGAAACCATTATTCACACCGATCATCAACCTTTGCAATATCTACAATCTCAAACAAAATTGCAGCAATCAAGGCACTTTCGTTGGATGGGTTTCTTACAGCAAGTCCACTTGGTAATCAGGTACAAGAGAGGTATTTATAACAGAAACGGTGGATGCTATCATCATCAGTCGTTAGGACATGTGAACCTTTTAGGACCCCAAATTTTTCTCAGGCTTTAAACAGAGTACCTCGGTATATTGCATGCATACAACTTCATGGGATCTGATGTGTTATCACTCCTCTGGATCTCCAAGGCTGAGGAAGAGTCCACCTGAGGTAACCACAGAACAATCTTTTAACTTGGTAACTAGCCCTACCAAGCTAGAGAGGGCTCTCAGCAAAGGATCACAGCCAAGAGGGCTAGATAGATTAGTGTTTTAGGCTATATGTAAAGTGTAGAGGGTTGTTTGATTTGATTTTGGTTGGTTAGTCACAGGGATGAGTGAATTAGGTCAAAGAATAAACTAGGTCAGGGCAAAGTGAATTTGAATTGCAGACATCTGATGGGGCAAGGTAGGCAAGGTACTTTAAACTTAGTAGTATAGTGATGAGATGGTTTAGACTAGTGAGATGCTAAAAAGAGCATGAGGGTCATGAATTCTTTTTAAACTAAAGAAATGAAACAATCTATGATGATTTTCCCAAAACAAATCATACAAAGATGAATTCTGCTTATAACACCTTGAAAATCAACATATCATAGAGTGAAATGATCATGAGAGGTACAAAACATTCATACATATGAAACAAGAGAAGAAACAAGATCAAATTACGATGCCATAGGAATCCCACCAAAATAGTTGCAACTTCATCCAATATATTCCATGCCAAAGTCTGAAAGCTATTACAACATCCAAGAGAGTACAACCTATAAAATGACTAAGAAAATACATAATATAGGCCTGAAACCAACTTATCCTAGCCTTAGGGGTCGAATCCATGAGAGGAGGAGTAGTTGCAAGAAAGGCTGAACTGATAGCTAGAGTATAGGGTGGTCAAAGTGACTCATCCCTAACTTAAGCAAACTGATTCATTACAAGTCATGTAGGCCATTTAACTAATGTATTTACCCTAGATAACAGTAAAAAAACATAATAATCACATCATCCTTATTAATTACATCAGTAAAACATCAATTTCCCATAGGTGAAAGTCAATTTGGAGAGAAACAGTCAAAATTGGAGAAGACTGTCAAACGCATCCTCTCTTTGTCAAACGCACCCTCCGACTTTAGGGCTACTTTTGGGTGCCTTCCTAGTGTCCACATTTGCTCCAAGATATCTCGTTGGAAATCCCTTCAAGTCTACTTTCCAGATATGCCTTCATTTTTCAATTTGGAGCTCATTTTCCCTATCAAAAACTCAATCTCCAAACACTGGTAAACGCGCAATGCACAGGCCAAAAAAAAGGCAGAAAGGTGGTTTTTGACCTTTTTGGCTGACCAGTTTGCCTCCAAATGCTTAGAAAATGCACAGGGTGCATGTCCTCATCACTCTAAATCCAAATATGCTGGCCTTTTGTTCATCAGATGCCTCAAAAAAGAGCGTATCACCCTAGGTGTTGCGCATTTGACCCTTTGACTATGTTAAAAATGCTTTAAAAAACACAGAAAATCATAACTTGCAAAATTTGTTCAAAAATTGTCAAAATTGGTGGGTTGATGGTTGATCATATGTTTGAGGCATGGAGTGATGCCTTGGCAAGAATATCTAGCCTCCTTTTCTCCTCTTGCTTGGTCAAGGCTTCAATTTTTGCATGGGCTCTTTTGAGTTTGGCTCTTGCAATTTTGTTTCTCATGGCATAGTACTTTTCCATCCTTCTCTGAATATCAATATCCCTTTTGGCCTTGTCTAAGAGGGTCTAAAGATGGGTGTTTTCCCTCTCGAGTCAATGTTCTCAGTTCTCATTTACCATTTTGGCAAATTGCTCATTTAGGGTGAGCTGGTTGGCTAGTTATGCCTCCCTTTGCTTTTCTAGCTCAAAAGCTCTCTTTAGGCCTCTAGTCCTTGGCCTTCTTCTTGGCACCTATTCATCAATTTGTTCACTATATTGTCCATATGCAACCTCTCTCTTTGCTTTGATGAGCTAAATCTCTATGACCTCAATTTTGACCTCAAATTCCCTGTTCTCTTGCTCATAGTATGAAATAATGTATTTGGCCCTTTGCAAGTTGACTTGGAGCCCTCCTGTGAGTGCATTATTCTCCTTGATGACAATGGTTGTGTTCTCACTCTCATCATGCTCATTTGGATCAACTAATTGAAAATCATGCTCTGTCTCATGGAGGTCCTCCTGCTGCTGCTGAATCTTTGCCTCTGTCACTCTTTCCTCACCCTTCTGTACCTACTTTGCCAATGAAGAAGGCAAGGCCCCTCCTACAATCTATGGGGAAAACACTTTCTTGTACCCTCTCTGATAGGTATATGTCAAGGTACCTAAACTAGCCCCTTTAGGCTTGCTTCTTTCACCATGCTCAATATGTTCTTACTCACTACCTTCATCTCTGCCAGGTGAATGCATAGTCTCATGAGATGGTGACGATGAAGGTGATGGTGTGGCTGACTCATCAGATGACCATGGATGATGTATTGGCTGAGGTGGATGAATGGAGGTGGATGGATGAGATGATGAAGGTACTTCTTGGCCATGCTGAATAGGTGGGACTGTGAAAATATCATTGGATATGAAAGTGTCCCATGCAATGTTAAGCGGATCAAGGTGGTGTAGGACTATGGGTCTACCTTATCAAAGGTAGGGACTTTTGGGCGTTGAAGCTCAGACCGCTTGCTCATGGCAGAATAGTTAAGGTAGCGGGCAATGGGAATTCTCCTGACACTTTTGTTTGGAAGGGGTCTCCCTCTGGCTCCTTTTCCATCAAACCTGCTTGGGATAGTCTCCGCCCCCGGGCATCTTGATGAGGGAGTGGTGAAATATACTTTGCATTTGATGATCATAATCTTTCCTTTGGGCAATGAATGACATCTTGTCAATGTCCCGGTAAAGATAGTAGGGCATATTGAGCATTTTGACTCTTGTGAAATGCATGAGTAGCTGAATATGATAGGAATAGAGCCTAGAAAACCTACCCTCACATGTGAAGTACTTCATGATGATTTTCATCATGGGAACATATTTGTCTAGGAGGTAAGAGAAAGGAAAAATCCTCTTTCTCTCATTCTTGTACCTTGGTTTAAGATATGGCTCATAATAAAAATGATCCAATTCTCCTTGTTTAAACCATTTTTCCCCAACATTTGGGATCCTAGAGGCTTTTGATATGATAGCAAGAGATATAGTGAAGGTGACACTAGCAAGGGTTACCTAGTTGTCATGGAGGTTGGTGATGAATAATCTGGTCAACACAGGATGATGCTGGATCCTTTCCACTTTCTCACAAAACTCAAAACAACCCATATGTTTAAAGCTTGTCACAGTGATGGGAGATGCCATGACTTCTCTGGTATTGGTTGGCTCATGTCTAATGATTCTCCCTCATTTCTTAGATAGCCTCCTCTATTGTCTTTCTTCCTCACTCTGAATTATGTTCTCTTCTTCTGCGATGCGTTTTTGGAGTCAAACCCTAGGGAAATGATGAAATGGAATATAGGTGTAGAGAGTATGGAATTATGTGAGGAAATTGAGGAGATGGAAATGGGGATGTGTGATATGAGAGATGTGACGGGGGGTAGTTTTGAAGTTTAGGAATGGTAGTGGGATGCTAGGAAAAGAGATTTAGGAGTGGAATTATGTAACTAGGGCTCTGAACTTGGTATGAATCCAAAACAAAATGAAACACCATATAAATCAATTGTGAAAGAGAGGAGTAATGTAATTCTAACCTTCTTGCTTGTTGGAGCACCTTGGAGGCAAATTTTGATGCTTGGAGTAATGTAGTGCATTTTGGGCAATTTCTGGATGTTCTCAGGCAAAGGCGCAACAAAATGGTCAAATGCACCCTCTCCTTACAGGCGCACAGTGCCCTTAGAAAATACACTGAGTTTTATGGCAAATGCGCAGCACTAGTTCTGAATGCGCCCTCCAGTTTCTAAACATGCCCTCTAGCCCTGTTTTGCCCAATTTCGCCTGAAATTCGAAAATTCTCTTTTGCTGAGGAGGCTTTGAGAGTGTAGGAGTGCAAATGAATGTTGAATTGATGTCTTTGAGGGATTTTATACTTGAATGGGTTTTGATTTATGCTTTGAAAACCCATTTTCTAATGTTTCATGTCACTTTTCAAATTTTCACACTAATGCTCTTTGACTTTCTGACTTTTTCCTTTGACAGGTGGATGATGCTTTGGCAATCTTCATTTTGACTTTTGTTTGGATGCTATTGGTAATGGAATTGAGTAGACAGCTAAAATGGTGACTTATTACATATAATAGACATAAAATTACATAAATGAAATAAAAATTATTACATCTCTTTTGAAATAAAATTTACAAACTGGAATAAATTCCTTACTTGAAATCAAATTTGGAAGTTCAGTAACCATGGTTACATACTTGTAAACCCTTATTTAACTGAAAAAGGGATATTATTTGTTTCACTCTCATACTTTTCTAACCTTATACAGTGAAATGGTGATTTATTGGACCTTGAGAAATTGAAACCTAGGTGACCTAATGGAACCTTGAATGACTGAACTTCAGGTGGACTTGACTAATATAAAACATGATGAAATGAGCCTTTATAGTCAATGGATGCTCAGCAAGACACATGAAGGTGGGCCAGAAAATACAACTTTTTGAGAGGGGAGCGTGATTTTTGATTTTGAGCTACCATCAGTGAGTAAATTTTTGGATGATGACCTAGGTGGAATGACAAAAATTTCAAAATGGGACCCTAATATGATATGAAAAGAGGATTTTTTATCATTGATGGCAGTGTGCAAATACTAACACTAACATCAACCTTGTTGGGGATGGCATCTCCTTGGAGGTGTCAAGAACACCGTAGACTAAGTGCCTAATGATGTGGGCCCAATACGGTCAAAAACTTAATTGAAATGCATGACTAAACGCTGACAACTCAAATGACACAAACTAACTCGAAAATGACTTGAAATTGACTGAAAAAATGACTCAAGACTTAACTGAAAAAAGTACTTACAAAACTTATTAATGGCAACATACCATTGAGATTTGAGGGCTCCAAATCCTGATGAGAACCACCTGCCTACTGAAGAAATTATACAATCATGTGAAGAGAGCCTTCCAATGTAACCAATCCAGCAGATGGTTACTTACTGAAATTCTGCTCTCACTTTTCCCGAGCAAGCTGAATGACGTACATGTAGGCAACTCACAATAACAACTGAAACCAAGTCTTATGCTAACAAACCAGACAACATTCATCCTCTCCAATGCTTGCAAAAGGTTGTTGAAGGGATATTGAAAATCCGGAAGCATTACCTTGTCTTGAGATCCAGCAGCAAAAATACAAGTACTCCCTTGATTTTGATCTGAAAGGACAGTTGGTTATCTATTGATAGGAAGGCATAGGGAAGTATAACCTTCTGCTATCTGAGTGTTGGCTATAAATTCCTCGAGCATGAGAAATTCTGACTCGATTTCTGGCATACTGTCTCTCTCAGGCTCATACTCCTCAAATTCATAGTCTAAGTCATTCTTAAATAGAAAACATTCTTCAAGATTATCAAACATGACAACCCTATCATCTTCATGAAAGAAAGCAATATCTATTAGCTGATTTATAAATCTAATTTCAAGACTGTCCTCATTTTCAAAAGTGGAAGAAGTTTCACTAACACCTTCTTGACTATGTGAACATTGCAAACCTGCATTAGCTTGGGCTGTAACATGACTTTTCAGGAGTTGATCTATCTCATCTTCAGATAGAGGAGAAAGTACTTTTTGTTTTTATTTTGCTAAAACAATAATTTTCTTCTTTCCCTCATAAAGTTTGACAAGGATGTTGAATATCTTCATTAATTTCAAGCAAAGGAGTATATAAATTTTCATGAGATTGTTGATTCATTTTAGGTGATTCCTTTTGACTATCAAGATGTAGAATTCCTTCATCTTCAAGCAAAGAGGAAGCTACTGTATCAAAGTGACTAGCTTCTTCAGATTGTCCTTGAAACTCAAAACTAAAATTTCTATCATTTACCACAGAGTCATCCAAAGAAGATTTTTCAATTACTTGAGCAAAGATCTCGTCTCGTTTTTCATAAAGTGATTGGATTACCTCCTTCTGAAGACATTGTTTTGATGGGGTATAAGCCTCCAGGAACAGAAATGGCTGTAAAATATGATCTCGCACAACTTCATGCTGATCATCACAACTCCAACCCAGATCTGCGTAGGTGACAGGCTGCATGAGGACATGCAGAAAGACTAGTTGGGGGGAGATGTTGGTGGCTGAATTTGCATGTTTTGACCCTATTTCATGTATCCATTTTACACCATTGTTGGTCAATTTACATTCTAAACCGCACAGGTATACCTCTTGTCATGTCTTTATGAATCATTAATCAATGAATCATATTCATAGAGGATTGTTTCCTAAGTGGATTTCTGATTCGATTATTCTTGTAGATTTGGAGGAAGAATGATCAAGACCGTGGATTAACAAATGGTGACCATCGAGTTAGCAGCACTATCCTGGGACATCAACTGCAATGGTAGATCAACCTCTCAATTGTTGGAAATAATACTGAGAGGGGGGGTGAATCAGTATTATCAAGTCAGATATTCCTTTTTCAAATCTAGATGATATACGCTACTTCAGTTAATTAAAACCGCGTATATACGCAACTATGTAGAAGGAAACCCGCGTATATAATGCAAACTTATAATTTATCTTTCAGATGTTGATTATTAATCTGTGTATCAGAATCAAGTAACCAGTAACCAGAAACAGTAAAACAGAGCAGAGGACAATCACACACAAGAACACAAGATATAAGGTGGAAACCCAATGTGGGTGAAAACCACCTGCTGCAATTCGTCTCTATCTTTTGTTAATTAGAAACTTCCTTTTACAATGTATTGGTGCAATCCTTTACCAGTACGCAGGCTGCAACCTACAGAGAACTACAACCCTCTCTCATTCTCCAGCTTCTCCTGGAAGGGAGCTACAACCCCCTTAGCTCTTGTACTAGCCAAGATACTAGTACGTAGGTGTTGGCCTACTGAAGGCTACAACCTTCTCTTTCTTCCAGGGACCTGTTGAAGCCCCGAAAATCGGGTCGACAACAAGGGGGATACCCGCCCGGTCCGGACCTTGGTTGGCAGCTCCTTATCTGTTTGGTATAGCGGGTCCGACTGGGGATAATGGGACCAGTTTCCCAATCTATGAGTGTGTGTGTGTAGAATTTGATGTTTCTGATCTAACAGTTCCTATCTAAGCTATTCTAATTCAAACTTTAATCTAATTCTATGCTATTGTAATCTAATAAACAACACATCTAAATCTATACTAACCTGGGATGTAATTCTTCTATTATGCGATCTAAAGAGATTTCAAATAACAACTGGTAATAAAGATCATTCAGCGATTATAAGAAAGGAAATCAATCAAGATGAACCACTTCGCATAAAAAGTTAGACGAAACAGTTGTGAACAACATATCGCATAATGAGTTATTCATACATTAAACATAAATAAATAGCTATCACCATACAAAAGTGCCAAATGATAACTCAAGCATTCATGCAATAATACATAAACAACTAAAAACTGTATATCACTTTAACATATAAGCAGAAATGGTCAAGAGATAAAAGTACCATTTATGACTGGTCCTACTCATAAGCTTCAAGCAACAATGATTTATCTCTCCTTGCTCTAACATCCACTAAGAGTACAGAAATGGAACATTAGTAGCAGATATCAAATGCAAACATCAACAAATCTTGATCCATTCATTCACCAAAACCTCCTCTGAGGGTGCAAAAATGCATGTTCTGAGGACAAGTTTTTGATAAATTTCTGGACCCTTCTCTAAATGCATGAGAAGGGTATAAATACTACTAACTAAATAACTTAATTACACAGATTTAGGATACGGTTTAAATGACCGCCCTTTTTCTAAGCAAAACTATTTCTAAAAATTAAATCTAATATCTAACTATTTCTGCATTTGCTCCTTAATGTTGCGAGCATTCAATATTTGCCTGCATAGAGTCGGCTGACTGTCTTCCTCTTTTGGTTGAGCTAAGAAAACAAAAATGGTAAGAGCTGGCACCATCTTTTCAGCAAAATCGATGATATACTCGAGAGTCATCCTCTGGCTATGTGGATTTACTGTGTATGCCTAGTAATAATCCAAGTTTCACTTAGTTAATCCTCGAATTGCTTCTGCCTTTGCTTTCAGCTTTATGTTTCCAGTTTATTCTTTACCATTGCTTTCTTGAATTTTCTGGGCTTACAAGTGACTGAGCAGTTAGAGGCTTTGCTTTTTGAGAAATTTTCTCAGCGATGCGCGATTAGCGCTAGGAAACTGCCTCCGTTCTTTGATCTAGGCCTCTCTGATGCGTTTTTCGCCTTTAGCGCCTTTTCCTTCACCGGGTATAAGCTTCAAAATTTGTAAACATACTACTTTCGTGAGCTTCTGACCTTGAGCGTTAAACCGCCTGTTGATATCAACATTGTTCAACTACTCATTCAACCATGGCTGTGAATGGAAGACCTGTAATGGATAGCTCAGCAGCGTTCTATAAATTTGCGGCTCTGTTGCATGCGGTATCCGTTTATGATGGCATCTCTTCTCTGTCTCTGAGCATTGAAACTTTACCCTTTTCCTTCATGGCTTCCAGCACATTGCTTTGTGTTATTTCTGTTTTTCTTTCCTGCAGTTCACACATGAGGAGAGAGTAATGATAATAAAAAAATCAATAGGAAATCTTTAAACTCTACGGATGTACAAAACATGCCATCTGACGTGAACTGACTCTTCGAAAAACAAAACCGTCTTTCATCAACACTTGGCGTATCATTCATTAATTATCATTAAAGCGCGTATCTAGTTCTTGGTTTATGGAAAGCTTTTCTTGAATGTTGAGCCGGGGAAAATGTGCGATGGAATGTTTCTGCGATTCGCATCGCAGCATCGCAGTATCGCATTATCGCATCATCGCATTATCGCATTATCGCAAATTTTATTAAGATGTGTTATCGTAGGGTTGCTCGATCGCGCTATCGCAAGATCGCGGATCGCAGTATCGTGCTATCGCAAGATCACAGATCGTTACAATCGTTAAATGGTTATGTGCTTTTTCATGCGATATTGCGATATGCGATATCGCATATTGGATATCAGCGATTTTTTTTTTTAAGTTTTCCAATGTGAGCGTTTCTTAATGTATGCGATGCGATGGAATTCGCGTCGCACTTTTGCAGTTTATTATTTTTACTCATAAGGAAATGTCCTATCATTCTTTGCGCGATGCGATGTTTTCTTAAGGAGTAAAATACATGAGCCTTAATTGAATTTTTTGAATTTTTTACTAAGGGTCCCCACTTACCTAGTGTTATTGCTAATACTAAATAAGGAGGGGGGTTGTTGCGGCCACAACAGGACCACGTTTCATAAATTTTCAGACTGGATCCATGAACATCAATCAATCATCAAGTATTTCTGCATCAAGCAATCTCTGTTTCACCAATTAGCACTGAATCAAGTAAACACTTCTCTGACAGTTGTACCCAGAACACAGTAACGGTAACCAAACACCAAATTCTGAACCCAGAACACTGCAGCAATAAATAGAGGCAACTAGATCACAATTAAAAGATATACGCTACTTCAACAACCTGAAACCTGCATGCAGATCTATAAAAGATAATTCACTCTTTCAAATATTCAGACACTGATTAACCCAGATTATCAGATTTATAGATCAAGCATGCGCCACATATAACAGATCAAAATCATGCAAAGATATTATCATTCAAGCCAAAAGATTATGACCCATCAATAGAACTTATCCTTCTTTACACTAAGGTTCCTCCTTTATTCAGATCCAGATTTGCACCATAACCCCAATCACAAATATTTCAGATATAGCACTTATTAGATATTCAATTCATTTAGATTGATTGCCTTGCCAAATGATGTCCTTCCTCTTTTATAGTCTTAGGCCTTTCATAATACCACGGTCCAAAACCATAATAACACAATACCATGAACCCAATACTCAGGGTCAACACTTTTGGATGCAATACCACGGACCAAAACCATTGGATCAAAAATTGTCGGACTAATACCATGAGCCAACCATGAAAGTGCGTGAACTTTTCTCTTCATGAAAGGAACTTTTCTCTGCATGAAAGTGTGTGAAGTTTTCTCTATATGAAAGAAACTTTTCTCTGCATGAAAGTGCGTGAAGTTTTCTCTACATGAAAGAAACTTTTCTTTGCATGAAAGTGCATGAAATTTTCTTTACATGAAAGAAACTTTTATCTTCATGAAAGTGCGTGAACTTTTCTCTACATGAAAGAAACTTTTATCTTCATGAAAGTGCGTGAACTTTACTGCACTATAATTTATCATATGAGATGAGTGGGTTGCCATCAAGTACAACATATGTATCATAATGCCAACAATCTCCCCCTTTGGACTTGATGGCAACAATACCAAATCACTCTCCCCCTTTGACATCAAGGGCAAAGGGTGGACCAAGATATTCTCTTCCTTTGCTGTCCATACTCCCCCTGAGTGCCTGCTGAAATTTCTGAATGAGCTCCCCCTTTGTATATGCCAAGGTGTACCAATCTGTCCATGCTCCCCTTGAGTTCATGCTGAAATCTCTGCTCTACTGAAGTGTGCTGTTCATGCTCCCCCTGACTGTAGGCAAGATCTGCAAAAGATGTTCTTCAAGAAGAACCAAGACTTACACATCATAAAAGACCTTCCTATCACCAAAAGACTCAATACACACATCCATCACCCAACCAAGTGGGGATACATCAGAAATTTACATATGACAACCAAATACATGACATCTTCATCCCAGGCATAGTGGGGAAATCAAAATAGGTCGTTACATGACCTTGACACCATAAAAGAGATACATGACAGAGAGACGAAATATCTAGAGCAAGACTTTATGAAAGTCACTAATAATTGATAGCAGCAGCATCTGTCAATCACCATTCAGATCAGCAATCATGATTTCCTTCTGTTCTCCCTCTGCATTTGTTCCACCTGCAACCAACAACAGTTGTGAACTAGAACCAAAAGCTTCTAAGATAATGCCAACAATGCATCATTAGAAGTTTATCTGCTCCCCCTGAACCTATGCCAGATGGTCTCTGTCAGACCCATATCAAACTATCTTCAACCATAGCCTATTCCTACTGATATCCATCAAGCCTCCATATATGCGACTGTCTCTGCACAAACCGGCGTATGCACGCGGATCCTCCTCAGGCAACTTGCATACACCCATTTTTCTCTGAAACAGACAAGTTTTAACAGTAAGATGATGCATCAACTACTCCCAGCTTCTGTCTGAGCTATTCAAATGTCTCCCTGGGCAGTGGTTTGGTGAGTATATCAGCAACTTGTTCCTTAGAGGGAACACATTCCAACTTGACCTTTTGTTCCAACACTTGTTCCCGGAGAAATTGGTACTTGATCGGTATGTGCTTGGTCTTTGAATGCATGACTGGGCTCTTTGAAATGCTGATTGCACTTGTATTATCACATAGGATGGAGATAAGTGGTGTACAAGTGATTTGAAAATCCTGCAAGATTTTCATCATCCAAAGGAGTTGAGTGTAGCAAGATGCAACAGCCACATATTCCACTTCAGCTATAGATAAGGCAATCGAACTCTGTTTCTTGCTGAACCAAGACACTAATCTGGAACCCATAAAGAATGCTCCACCACTTGTGCTCTTTCTTTCATCCACGCTTCCAGCCCAATCTGCATCTGTATAAGCATGTAGAGTGAGATCTGTATCTCTAGGATACCATAAGCCATAGTTTTGAGTTCCTTGAAGATACTTGAAAATTCTCTTTACTGCCTGAAGATGGGTTTCTTTAGGATTTGCCTGAAATCTTCCAACTATTCCCACTGCATGCATGATGTCTGGTCGAGTACCTGTCAAATAAAGAAGACTTCCAATCATGGATCTATAGGTTGGTTGATGCACTGCTGCAGATTCATCATTTGCACTAAGGCTGCATCCTGTAACCATAGGGGTACACACTGGTTTTGAATCTTCCATGCCATATTTCTTCAAGATTTGCTTGAGATACTTGGTTTGAGACAAAAAGATACCACCTTCATTTTGTTGGATTTGCAATCCAAGAAAATATGTCAGTTCTCCAAGCAAAGACATTTCGAATTCTTTCTGCATCACCAAGGCAAAGCTTTGACTCATAGCTTCTTCATTGTTGCCAAAGATAATATCATCTACATACACAACAAGTATTAGCAATTTGTCATTTTCAATTTTTATATAAAGATTGCTATCTGTTGATCCTTTTGAAAAACCTTGTTGATGAAGATATTTGTCCAAACGGTAGTACCAAGCCCTTGGAGCCTGTTTAAGACCATAGAGAGCCTTTTTCAGTCTGCATACAAGATTTGGATCATTCCCAAGAATGAAACCATCTGGCTGCTCAATGTATACTTCTTCTAAGTCTCCATTCAAAAAGGCTGATTTCACGTCCATTTGAAATACTTTGAACTTTTGAAAGCTTGAGAGAGCAAGGAACATTCGGATGGCCTCAAGTCTTGCAACAGGAGCAAAAGTTTCTTCAAAGTCTATTCCTTCTTGTTGAGCATACCCTTTACAAACAAGTTTGGCCTTGTTTCTAATTACTTCCCCATTTTCATTCAACTTATTTTTGAAGACCCATTTTGTCCCTATGACATTCTTATCTTTTGGTCTAGGAACCAACTCCCAAGTGTTGTTCTTTTCGATCTGCTCAAGTTCTTCATCCATTGCCTTGACCCAACATTCATCTTTGCATGCCTCTCTTACATTTTGTGGTTCAGTGGAGGAGAGTAATGCCAAATAGCTTGAAGCTTCTGCAATTGTTCTTCTTGTTTGTACGCCTGCCTCCTTTTGCCCCAAGATTTGAGATTCTGGATGATTTTTTTGAACATACCTAGATGGAGTCTTCTCTTCTATCCTTGTCTATTCCTCTGGTGCCTCTTGAGGTTCTTCTTCATCTTCAGTCTGATTTGGAGGGTAGTCTTCATCCTCTTCGATATTTTCATAATTTACTTGCCTAGGAATGTTTCCTTTTTCATCAACCACCACATCAATGTTGTCAACAATTCTTCCAAGTCTTTTGTTGTAACACTTATATGATTTTCTGTGGGGAGAATAACCAAGGGGAATGCCTTCATCTGCTCTAGGTTCAGGTTTGCCAAGCTGTTCATCATTATTCTTAATATAGCATTTGCTTCCAAAAATTTTGAAATGCTTTACTAAAGGAGTCTCACCATACCAGAGCTCATGAGGAGTTTGAGTGCTGTTCACTCGGACATTTGTTTTGTTGAGAATAACAATCGCAGCAAATGCAGCTTCACCCCAGAAGGTTGCTAGAGTTCCAGACTCATCAAGCATAGCACGAGCCATTTGTTGAACCGTTCTGTTCATCCTTTCCACCACTCCATTTTGCTGAGGAGTCCTAGTTGTAGAGAATTCCCTTCTTATTCCATGTTCTTCACAGAAATCGAAAAATTCATTTGAGGTAAACTCCCCACCTCTGTCAGACCTAAAGCACTTAATTTTGTGATCTGATTCATTTTCAGCCAAGGCTTTAAAAGATTTGAATTTTTCGAATGCTTCGTCTTTGTGTTTCATAAGTCCTAACCAAACCATCCTGGAGAAGTCGTCAATGAATAATATAAAGTATTTTTCTCCTCGAGGTGACCTTGTCCTAAATGGACCACATACATCTGTATGGACTAGTTCAAGAGGCCTGCTGGCTGATCCTTCCTTCTCAGGGAAGTTAGTTTTGGTTTACTTACCAAACTGACATGATTTGCATATGGTGTTGTCTGGAATTTTGATATCTGGAAGACCACGAACTGTCTGGTATTTGCATGCTTTCCTTATTTGTGAAAAGCTTAGATGCCCCAACCTCCGGTGCCATAGCCAGTGTTCATCATCCTTGCTCAAATAGCATTGTTGTTGTCCTTCTTCAAATATGTATAAATTATTTGGAGTTCTTCTGCCTTTGATCACTGTTTTTCCTGTATCAAGATCACGAACACTACATCCATTTGATCGAAATATTACCTCAGTTCCTTGATCGCACATCTTACCGACACTCAGTAGATTATGCTTCAAGCCATCAACATACAAAACATTTCTAGCCTTGACTTTCTCTTTCAACTGAACAGTGCCTTTTCCTTTTATGACTGCAGGGGTATCATTTCCAAAAGAAACTTTCTTTCCTTTTTCTAAAGCACTATATGATTGAAGTTTTTCTTTATCACCTGTCATATGCTTCAAACATCCATTGTCGATGTACCATTGATTTTCCTGTCCTTCTGCATATAAAGCTATCCCACATCTTTCTGGTTGCGGTTCCTTCATTCTCCATGTTCTGGCATTTGAGGTTTGTTCCTTCTGAGTTGTCTTCCGAAACCTGCTCCTGCATTCAGACTCTTCATGACTGAAGTTATTACAAATAGAACGTTCAATTTCACTTTCAAGGGCGGAAAAGTTGTTATAGGTCCTTTTCGTGATTCCAGTCATACTTCTTTGTTTTTGAGCTTCTCTAGTCATGATTGTCTTATAGGCAACACATTGAGCTGCTTTGTGACCAAAGTTATGGCAAGAGAAACATTGGCCAATGAAGAAACTCCCGCGATTATCAAATCTATCAACCAACAGGTTGTAGTTTCTACTGACATCCATTCTTGAGGAAAATTGGGAAGATTTTACCTGTGGCTAGTTGTAGCTTCTGTTTGTCCATAAGATAGCTTGCCCCTGATTTTCTTGATAGTCTTTGTTCGTTCTTGAGGCAAACTGTCCCTGATTTACCTGATGATTTCTATTAGGCCTTTGCTCGTTCCTCCTTGCTGCATCAAGATAACTTTTGGAGGTGGATGCTTGAGATGCTTCTCCATTATATCCTAGACCTGTCTTGATTAGTGGAGAACGCTGCACATTGATAATCTCATCCAGAGTTTCAGACCCTTTAACAAATTTAATATTAAGAGCTTTTGTTTTCAAAATTTCTTTTCTTAGACTAACAACTTCACATTCCAATTTTTCGTTATGTTTTTCTCTTTCATCCAGTTGACGTTGCAGAGAATCAATAATCAAAGAATCAATAATCACATTTTTCTCTTCTAAACAAATTTTGAGATTAGAAATCTCTTCATAAATACCTTCTTCATCTACAACATCCATATAATCATCATCTTCAAAAGCCATTAACAGTTTATAATTATTACCTTGTTCATCTTCATCACTATTTGAAAGTCCATCACTATCTTCATGAGTGTAATAGCTTTTCTTATTTGCATTATGTTTCTTGTTCCATCTAACAGGTTCCTTCCCCTTGTTAATCTTATCCTTATGAGGACACTTGGCAGCATAGTGACCGACTCTTCCACAAGCAAAGCATTTGAAAGGTAACTTACCTCAGAATCTTCAACACCCCGTTGAAGGTTTTTGACAAAATTTGATTCTTCTTCTTCTTCTGACACGTGTCTTGACTCATAGTAGTCTCCTTTGCCTGAAGCCTTGAAGGCAGCTTCTCTCCTGTGTGATGGTCCTCCTTTCCTCATTTCATAAGCAGTTAGAATCCCGTGAAGCTGTGACATGGTAAGGTTTCGTAGATTCTCCTTTTCTTCTATTGCAAAAATTTTAGATTCAAACCTAGCGGACAAAGATCTTAGAAATTTTTCAACCACAACAGCCTCTTTAATTTCTTCACCCAAGTTTTTCATACAATTAACAATCTCATCTACATGAAGGAAATAGTTAGCCACACTTTCATCGTTGTGCATTCTAAGATTTTCATACTGAATTCTGAGGGTTTGAAGTTTTGCTCGTTTTACCTGTTCATCTCCTTCATAGCTCAAAACAGCCTTGTCCCATATTTCTTTTCCGGATTTATACTGCATAACCTTGACGAATTCTGATTGAGATAGACATCCTAATAGGGTATTGACTGCCTTTGCATTTGTTTCATATTTCTTCTTCTCAGCCGGATCTGTAGGAGTTCTTGATGGAAAAGAGTACCTTGTATCTATGATATCCTAGACTTCTATACCAAGAGATTGAAGATAGGCAGTAACTCTTACCTTCCAATATACGAAGTTTGTCCCATCAAAAATTGGTGGCCTGATAGATGCTTCTCTCTCGTAGTTTCTCATGATAATGGATCTTCCTCCAAGTGATCAAGCTTCTTCAGAAGGACCTGGATCTGATACCAATTGTTGGAAATAATACTGAGAGGGGGGGGTGAATCAGTATTATCAAGTCAAATATTCCTTTTTCAAATCCAGATGATATACACTACTCCAGTTAATTAAAACTGCATATATACGCAACTATGTAGAAGGAAACCCGCATATATAATGCAAACTTATAATTTATCTTTCAGATGTTGATTATTAATCTGTGTATCAGAATCAAGTAACCAGTAACCAGAAATAGTAAAACAGAGCAGAGGACAATCACACACAAGAACACAAGATATAAGGTGGAAACCAAATGTGGGTGAAAACCACCTGCTGCAATTCATCTCTATCTTTTGTTAATTAGAAACTTCCTTTTACAATGTACTAGTGCAGTCCTTTACCAGTACACAGGCTGCAACCTGCAGAGAGCTACAACCCTCTCTCGTTCTCCAGCTTCTCCTGGAAGGGAGCTAGAACCCCCTTATCTCTTGTACTAGCCAAGATACTAGTACATAGGTGCTGGCCTACTGAAGGCTACAACCTTCTCTTTCTTCCAGGGACCACGTTTCATAAATTTTCAGACTGGATCCATGAACATCAATTAATCATCAAGTATTTCTGCATCAAACAATCTCCTTTTCACCAATTAGCACTGAATCAAGTAAACACTTCTTTGACAGTTGTACCCAAAACACAGTAACAGTAACCAAACACCAAATTCTGAACCCAGAACACTGCAGCAATAAATAGAGGCAGCTAGATCACAATTAAAAGATCAACAACCTGAAACCTGCGTGCAAATCTATAAAAGATAATTCACTCTTTCAAATATTCAGACACTGATTAACCCAGATTATCAGATTTATAGATCAAGCATGCGCCACATATAACAGATCAAAATCATGCAAAGATATTATCATTCAAGCCAAAAGATTATGACCCATCAATAGAACTTATCCTTCTTTGCACTAAGGTTCCTCCTTTATTCAGATCCAGATCTGCACCATAACCCCAATCACAAATATTTCAGATCTAGCACTTATTAGATATTCAATTCATTCAGATTGATTGCCTTGCCAAATGATCTCCTTCCTCTTTTATAGTCTTAGGCCTTTCACAATACCACGGTCCAAAACCATAATAACACAATACCATGAACCCAATACTTGGGGTCAACACTTTTGGATGCAATACCACGGACCAAAACCATAGGATTAAAAACTGTCGGACTAATACCATGAGCCAAACATGAAAGTGCGTGAACTTTTCTCTTCATGAAAGGAACATTTCTCTGCATGAAAGTGCGTGAAGTTTTCTCTATATGAAAGAAACTTTTCTCTGCATGAAAGTGCGTGAAGTTTTCTCTACATGAAAGAAACTTTTCTCTGCATGAAAGTGCGTGAACTTTTCTTTACATGAAAGAACCTTTTATCTTCATGAAAGTGTGTGAACTTTTCTCTACATGAAAGAAACTTTTATCTTCATGAAAGTGCGTGAACTTTTCTCTACATGAAAGAAACTTTTATCTTCATGAAAGTGCGTGAACTTTGCTGCACTATAATTTATCATCTGAGATGAGTGGGTTGCCATCAAGTACAACATATGTATCATAATTCCAACATCAATCAACGCATTTTTATCTTTAAAATTTGTTTTTCTTTGGAAACCACTATGTAATTGGAGGCAGATAGTTGTCGTAATTCTAGGAGTTGTTAGTGTTAACAAATTGTATAAGTAGAGTTACAGGGCTGTGAAAGCCAGTAGTTAAGATCGCAAGGGAATTGCGTTAACTATGAGTTTGTAACAACATACTTTTTAATGCCTTTTTTATTAATGAATTTCTAACCTTCTGAGCATTTCGTGACTTCTTGATCTTGTCATAGCCCTGATCAGGGAGTTGGGCCCACTCTCTTGACCAGGTGCTGTTGGAATAGATGTGTGCATAGATTTATTTTGGTTGAGTTATTTATTGTTGTGAATGATCATCAATGTGTTTCTATGAGTCTTACCTTTTTGTTACTCTTATTGTTGTTACAGTTATTACTTCTTGTTATTCTTATTTGTTGTCACGGTTATTGCTTGTTATTACACATTGTTAAGTTTATAGTTGAATGTTCAATGTTGGGTAGGGAAACTATGGCCTTCATATACTTTGCATGATAGCCTTGAAATAACTCATAAAGCCCTGGGTTGACAATTAATGTGGAATTGGGTGAATTTCGTGATTCATATCTGAACACCAACACCAAGATTGATTCCAACAAACAAAATAGATAAAAGCGAAAAAAAAAAAAGTTCGACATTAAAGGCAAATTTACAACAAATGACATGGAGAAACCTAAATAAGTAGACATTGATTTTCTTAAACAAAAAAGATAAATAACTAAAAACAAAAAGGTAATTTTTACCCGAGATATGCGAGCAATCTAAAGGTTAATCCGATGATAAAATAGGTCTCTGAAGAAGCATGACCGACGTCTTGCTTAACCAAATTTCAGTATGTTGTTTTGGCATTCTTTGGGTGTAACATCGCCCTTTCACAAGTTTCACTTTAATTCTGCAAATAGCTAACATGTCCACTACCTTCAACATTAAAACTCTGAATCACAAAGTTTCATATAAAAGAGGCCCAAAAGGAGAGAAAAGGTTCAAGTATAGTACAATTCAGAGCATTACACAGTACGCAGTCTAGATTGTTTTATTTTATCTGGTTTCTTCTATTGCGATATGCCGTTATATGTTGCATTTAGTGCATATGTTAATTGGTAATAACTGTAGTGCCCTCCTCTTCTTACCAATCATTCCAACCCAATATCAAAAGCACACCATCTCCTATTTCCTCCCTTCATTGTCTTTGATGTCGAGTCTCCACAACTTTGATCATGCTTGTTATAATAGGGATTCAAATCTAAAGGATATTTGATGGGAATTTTTATCTTTTGTTCTTATAAAAATATGTCAACACATGTTACATTTCACTGTATGATGGAGATAATTGTACATTGTTTCAAGTAGGTAGGAACAAAGGAGAAAATGAAATTAAATTTCATAGAACCTGAATAGGGTAAAATGTTCACAAAACAAAGAAAGAAATAGCACAGAAACTCACCGTGCCATGGCAAGAAGGGAAACCCTTAGTGGAAGAACGTCGGTGATGAGTAATTCTCTAGAGGAACCCGTAATGAATTTGGAGCATGAAATTTCTATTACTACCCACAGGTGTACAAATCCTCTCATTAACTAGAAGTTTGGAAAAAATAAACAAGGAAACCTTCTTCCACAACAAAAACCCAGTAATTATACTTGCCAAAATATATTCGAGTCTGAATAACTGCTTAATTCCAAATGGAAATGGCTAAACCCAAAATCTAAAGGTCGTAATTTAATAAAACCCTCAACAATGTAGTAACCTGGAGACTGACAAAGCATTATAAGGTTACTTGTCGAAATCCATGGCAGAAACTACCCTGTGGAGGGTTTGAAGGCAAAAGTCTCACCAAAGAGGTTGAGTTATAGAGAAAACCTTATACTTCTGCAAGAAAATTGAATGCCAAAACTTCAACAATGTCAAAGGAGGAAGCTTGGTGGCATACTCAATCTTCTCCCTATTAAATCATTCATTAAAAAAATTATAATAGTTAAATGATTAGACATTTCAAAATTATTATTCACGATCAAATATATTTAAAAAGATAACTTGCTCTCTGGAACAATCAAATACATTTAAAAATTTAAGCGTACATTCATTGATAAGTTGGCCAACCATACATTCAAGGAGTCACTGATAAGCTGGCCAAAGTTCTTAGAAGGAAAAATCATGATACCTCTTTCAAACCCCTAATAACTATCAGACAAGAAATGAGATCTGTAAAAGACATTCTTGATCACCTCCGGCACAAAGGGGTTTACAAGGTCATTTGTTCTTGTGGAGAATGTTATATTGGTGAGACATGGAGATCCTTGAAGATCAGACTCAAGGAACATGGCGTCGGCATTAGAAATGGCAGATCCAGATCTTCAACTCTTGTGGAACACTCATAAAAAACATGCCACCATGTTTACCTTGAAGGCACTAAAATTCTTGCCAAGGAAAAACATCAATATAAGCGTAAGATCCGAGAAGCCCTTGAAATCATTAAGCATCCTCACAATCTTAACAGAGATGGGGGCATGGATATTAGCAGAAGCTAGATCCCCCTGCTCACACAAGAAACCATGTCTCCCAACCATGATTTAACCCCCTCCCATATCCCTAGCTCCCTCTTGCGCTTTCATCCTCATTCATCCTTTCTTCCGTTCCCTCTCCTCATCATTCTCTCCCTCTTAGCACTCCTTATCCTTCCCTCTCTCTTGATCCTGCCTTAGCTTGCATATCTCCCCTACCCTTGTTTGTCATAATAATAGCACTATCCTCTTCTAGAAATTAAAAACTTAAGAGCACATAGTGTTAATTTAATTATTACATCTAATACAAGATAATAACTATTAACTTTATTATTATTATTCCTTACTATTATTAGTGTTAATTATGTAATTAACACTAATAATAATAATAATTAATTATAACAATAATTATTATTATAATTACAATTTTTAATATTAATAACAATCTCTAAAAATCAATATATTATATGGCTAAAATCTTTAAAACCTATAGCAACGAAGAAAATATATAAAATAAGATTAATAATTATTATTATTGTCATCATTAATTAGCTTTAAAGCATATATATAATAATAGTGTTATTATTATTATTAATTAACTTTAGTACTAATCATTTGCTAATAAAATAATATTTAATGATAACTAGTATTTAATAATATCAAACAATATCTATATCAAGAAATATACTTTAATAAAAAATAATTAATTAAATTAAACTATTATTTATTTCCTAAGATTAAAATTTATTTATTTCCTAAGACTAAATTATTTATTTCCTATAGTTCAAATTATTAAACAGGTCAGCGCTTTCATTTTCATTCCTTCTATATTAATTACTTTCCTTTTGCGCTCTTCTCTGTAGGTATTATCCTTATGATGAGTCTTTCTTATAAACTCGAAACAAATAATGACAATATTCCAAATTTGCTTAACTTTCTAGCATAGATCAACTTCCTAACATATCTATGAAGCATGATGAAAAGTTGTTTATCTATAAGTACACGGATGAAAAGTTGTTTATCTATAACTACACTATTTAGGAGCTCAGTCTATTCATGCTATGTGCATTTGTGCATTTGTTCATGTCCTTCATAAAAAGACTCATATGATTAATTACTCATTACTCATGTGACAAGTCTTATGTTGGTGAAACAATGCATTCAATCCACATAATATTTAAAGATAATTGTGTTGATCTCCTCCATGACTATTTGTGAAAGTCTACCTTAACAAAACATATATATAGCATAATTTATTATATAAATGTTAAAAACACAAAGGTAATCACCAAAATTAATCATCATTCCAAAATCTATTTGTGAAACGCTGTTGGAATTGGAAATTACCTTAATAAATTACATAGATGTATCAAAATAACAAAAAATACAATGCAAAATATAAAGATCACCAAACCCATTATGGAGTTACATGGCATTGTGATCTTCTACAATTCCTATAAGATGATCTTTCTCCTTTGATTTCCTATCTTTCCACTTCTCTTGGTAGAAAATCTACTTTGCAACATCAGATCTCTTCAATAGCACTTGTAGCATTTCTCTCCTTTTAATTAAGATTTAAGTTATTAAGATTATCACTTCAAAATAACTTAATAATTTTAAAAATATATAGTGAATTGCATATATTATTAATTTCATATAAAGTAATCATGCTGAATAAATATAACTTTATAGCAAAAAAAATTCATAATGTTACAAAATTTACTGTGACAACATATCTTAATATAATATAGAAAATAACCTATAAAATTAAAAATTGTGAATTTTTCAATATTCTTTATATCCAATTTAGTACAACTTCTCCAATTTAACAATCCTATTGACATCTCTTTCCACCTTTTGGGGCAATTGCTAGTAATAATAATAATATCAACAACAATGTTCACTATATTATTAATATTATTATGATATGATTGAATATATTATTATTAGTTAACCATTATCGCACTTGGTCAACCCTATAATAATAGTATTATAGGGTTGACCAACCTTATTCACAAGTCCTAATGATAATGATAATAATAATAATAATAATAATAATATGAGAGTTTGTGATTAAAGTTAAATATTTAATAATAACATGAGGGTTTGTGAATAAAGTTTAATATTTAAATTTTTTTAATAATTTTTAATAAAAACAATATCAATATTACTAAAGTTGAGGATGACTACTCATAATATTAATATTAAAGTTGATATCATTATTATTATTATTGAATATTTTATTAATAGCTTATCTTAATCTAACTTGGGCAACCTTATGTTTACCATAGTCAATAATAATGAACCTTATTTTTTTATAGTCATCCTTAGTCAATGTAACTCATCGATATTCAATTATAGTTAACCATAGTCAACCAAGATCAACCTTTGTTGGTCGTAGTCAAGGTTTAAAAATGTTTAATAATAATAATAATAATATTAATATTTTTTTTAACCAGAATGAGTATAGTTTATATTAAAAAGTCACGCCCATTCGCAACAAAATCGGGTCTTTACATCGGTTTTTCACTACTTCAACAAGCTGATACAAATTTCTTGGTCCATCTAGACTATTACAGTAGCTATGTCTATCCTGGTTACAAAAATTTCCCATTCTGGGATATCTACAACTATAACTTCGACAGAATTGAAGTAAGAGATATATACATTTATAGTTCATCATTTTAATAACACAAAAACAAAAACAATACAAAGATGGTCAGATATCCATAGGGGCTGGGTTGTTTAGATCCAGTCCCTGGGAGGCCTCTTCTGAATCCTTGGGATTTCCCTGGTCTGTCACATCCTCCACATTTGCCTCCAAACCATCCTCTATTGCATCCACCTTGAGCTTCAAATTATCTAGCTGGTGACGCAGAGCATCCACTTCGTCCTCGAGCTGCCTGATACGTTCCTTTTTCTCAATTTCCCTTTCCTGCATGTTCATATTCTCATGCATTTGCTGATGCATGCTGCGTTGAAGTTCTGACAGTGCTTCCCGCAGGTCCCAATGATCTTGGACACAGGTGAGACAGGAGGGTCTGTATCTGCCACCTTGCATCGAGGAACCAGCTCTCAACCCACCTAACCTCAACCTGTGGCTTCCCCACATGCCTGACCATGAACTGTCTTCAGACCTCTGCATGTTGGCTTCCAAAACCACGCTTTTTATCGTTCTCCAGAAATTGGCACTGTTTTCCTCGATCTCCCATAGCTAGGCACCCTCTCGCACCCACAACAGAATGCCCTACTCCTCGACGAGAATGCATTGTCCCACCTCACTCCTACTCCAATTCTCCTCCCTCTTCTGGAGAGAATTACTGACCCACCCAATGTCCCAAATCTAGTCTAACTGCAAACACTCCAAACAACCCAAGCCCAACACCTGCGACCAACCAATTATGCTCAGGATTTCTTAATTTTCCTTCCAAACCTCAGACAAACAAACCTTCCTAGCTTCATTACTACTCTTCACATCATAACGCCCACCCTTGACTCTAGCCATCAGGCTTTCACAGAGGCCACCGTCCCACTCTCAGACCTTATAACATACAAAATCCACATACCTGTATGAACTTTATACTTGCTGCCTGACCTAGGAGATGAGCGAGGAGATTGTTGCAATCGAGATCCCATGAGTATTCCATCATAAATCCACCCTCCTCCATTAAATTCCCACTAGGCTCCTTTGCTCTATCAGTCATTCCCACAATTCTCCCATGAACGAGCCCAACCTCACTAAGGATTTGAATTAAATTTTTCTCTGTAAAACTCAAATCCCTACATGCGCCTGAGGTGTTGCACTGCCCATTTCTCCAAGAACCAGGGCCAAAACGATGAGGCTGCATGTTGTGACTTATTCGTGAAACATGTGTGGTACCAAATTTCCATGGGACGCCACATTTCGAGCGAGTCTGGGTGTTCGACTTGTCACGAGTCCAAATGGTTGGCAAGAGCTTGCAGAGGGTGATGCGATAGGGGGAGAAGGAGTTCAGGGCAAAGGTTATAGTGTAGAGGTGAGGGTTAGAATGGGGAGGGGCCATAGGGAAGGGGGAAGGGGAGGGGAATGAGGGAGGGGAGGGGGTATGGGAGAAAGGGGAAGGGAGGCGGAGGGGATGGGGGAAAGGATAGGGAGGGGGAGGAAGATGGCAGGAGAGAGCTAGGGGGAGAAGGGTGGAGCTTCATTTCATTATGGAATGATAGATTCAACTTTTCCACCTCCATTTCTATCCATTGAGGCTTTATTTCCGGCCTACACATGACACTCTTCAATTTATTAAGGTATTTTTGTCATGCTCATGACATCGTTGATGACACATTTTTCCTCCTCCAGATGGCTTGCCTTATTGGCTTGTCTGTCAGCATCATGATTATTTCCCCTCAAGACATGATAGAAGGTCACCGAGTCGAAAGCAGGGATCAAGTTCTAGGCTCTCATTATGATTTGATTCAGTGTAGAGATCTTAGCCTTTGAAGTATTAATCATATGCCTTATAACTATCATGGAGTCTCCTAACACCTGAATCTTTTTTATCCCATTTCTATGTGCCAGGATTAGTCCTAGGAGAATTCCATAAGCCTCAGCTTGGTTATTGGTCTTTCAGCCTAGCCCCCAAGCATAACTATATTCAATGATTCCTTCGGGATTAATGAGAATCCCTCCCCCTCCTGCCACCCCAATATTAATAAACTTGATTATTAATAATATTAATAATAACAATATTAATATGAAGGTTGACATCATTATCATTATTATTATAATGTTATGATTGAGTGTATTATTCACAATAATAATAATAATAATAATAATAATAATATTATTAATGACATTAATATTAGCAGTATTAATATTAGTAAAGTTTATCATTACATTAATATTAGGGTCTGTGAATAAGGTTTAATATTTAATAATAATATTATGGTATGTGAATAAGATTTAATAAAGTTGACTAATAATAGTAAAAATAACAATACAATAATAGTGTTAAGGTTGACTATATAAGGCGACCATTATTAGCTACTATCACCATATTTTACTATAGTTGACCATAGTCAACTATTTTAGCTTGTAGATAACTATAGTCAACATGGTCAACCATCATCAACCATAGTTGACTATGTTAACAATAGTCAACCATGGTCAACCATCAACTTTAGTTAGTTATCATAAACCATCGTAAACAATGGTCAATGATGGTTAACCATGACAAACCATGGTCATCTCTGGTTGACCATAGTTAACCTTGGATAACAATATTCACCCCATGATCAACATGGCAAACCATGGTCAACCATGGTTAAAATGGCCAAACATGCTCAAGCTCAGTCAACAATGGTCAACATTAATTTAATATTTTCAATTTATGTATCATTAATGTGTTTTAAATTAATGGTTGACCATAGTCAACATTGATCAACCTCATCAACCATGATCAAACTCATCAACCCCTTCAATCATTGTCAACCATAGTCAACAAATCCACCCGCACAAATCCGCTATCAACTAACACAATTACATTAGTAAATGTGGTTGATATACATCATTTTCCACCTATTATACATTAATCAATATATAAAAATAACATTGATCAACATATATAAATCACATTTACTAAAATAATTGTGCTAATATATAACATCATTAAAATTCTTATTCTATAATATCATTCACTATAAATTAAAAAATCATTAACCCAAACTTATAATCCTGAATACAAATTGCAAATTCAATATTATTAAATTTAAAAAAATAGTTAAACTATTATTTTTTAATTTTCATATAAATTATTAGAATTGTTACTACATTGGTTATAGGAGAGAGCATAGTTGGTAATAATTCAAGTTTAATTTTTTTAAAATTATTAAATTTAATTAGATATAGATGAATTTTTTTATTAATTAATTCCTATATAAATAATTTCTATTTAAGAGTTTAGACTTCTGCGATCTATACTTGATTGTTAGAGATTTCAGCAAAATCACATAGAGAATCACGATGAACCACACTAGTTGGTTCGAAACGCGTCAACAAATGATTCTCTATATAATTTTGCTGAAATCTCTAACAATTTATATTTAAATTTTTGTTATAACTTTGTCCCGATAATAATTGAACCTAAGACTCTTTCCACATAATATATAACATCATTAACACTATTAGTTGCAAAATCATTAACGAAAATTATACTCATTGGACCTAACACTCTATTCATTCATTACAAGTTGCAAAGTCAATGTTATTGATTCTATCAATCTTTTTATATGATAGTTAAATTATTAATTTTTAGTTTTCATATAAATTAGTATATGGAGTTTATAATTGTTATTGTATTGGTTAGAGTGTCGAGTAGAGTTTGAAATAATTTAAGCTTTAATGTTAAGAAATTGTTAAATTTAATTAAATATTTTTTAATTATTTAATTTTTATAGAGGAGTCTTTAAATTTAATAAGATATAAAATGTTTTTTATTAATTCATTTTTATTTTCAATAATATGTTAATTTATTTAAATAATAATTTTATATAAAAACATCAATATAAAATATGAATATATATATGTGGGGAAATTATATCTAGTTTTCTATTTCTTTCACATGATATCAATCTCATATAAACTTAACTTATTATTCGTGACATGATTTCCTATATTTTATACCTATAAGATTTACTCTCCTCCATGTTAAAGTTTATATTTTAATTTTTTAACTACATATAACTTAATGTAGGTCGAAAGAATATTTTTACGTAATATTATATTTTCAGATACCAATTTTTCTTTACATTATTTAATTATTATATATATATATATATATATATATATACAAAATTTATTTAATTATTATATATATATATATACAAAATTTAATTTTTTCAAGTGAATTTTTTTTATGAATCTACATTATTTAATTATTTTGTGTATATATATATAAATTTATATTTGCGCGAGTAAAATTTCAACTTTGATAACGAATGTACATAGTTACACATCACATTGGGCTCTAGAATGAGCCTTTTGGCTCAAAAATCCAAATGTCACATACCCATATAAAAATGCCTAAGTAACAATGGTAATAATGGAAAATTTGATGAATATAAATTGATCATTATAGTATTTATATTTTTAACGGTGTTAAAAGCATCAATGTAATTTTAATTTCTTTACAAATATAACCATATGTTTTGTCCTTCTCAATTTTCCAACATTTGGTATGAGAGGTAATAATTGAGCTATTATTATTTTATTACAATTCGAGTCCTTTAATTTACTGAGCATTAAACTTCACATATGATCTGTCATTCGAATGAATTGCGATGGAATTAAATGCTATCTTAAATCCTAACTCGGTAGTATCGCTACCCTAGATTTGGCAGTACATGTATCTGGAATCTTCAGAGTGTAACCCAACTGGCCATAGTAGCCTCGGTATGTGCTCCACATCTACAACAATCATGAAAGCTTCACATCAGACGGTGGAAGGGAAAACTCGTCGTTCTATGTTTCTCAACGGCATGGTTTCCTTGGCATTTTTCTCGCTTCCAGCAAGGTGAACTCACTCCAGGCCAGAATTCCAAGTCCTTCGCACAGGTAGGGCTTCACTATACTACTGCCCTTTGATTTTCTTTGTGTTAAGGGTTTGCTCCATTACAGGTTTGCGAGTTTACTATATCTAAGCTAAGAGTCTGCTCCTTTATAGGTTTTCATGTTTCCCTGTCTGGCTCTCTACCCTGGAGATGAAAATTAAACCACTGTTCTTTACCAGGTATGGACTATGTGTTCAATTGCATATGCAGGTTGTTTCCTCCATTAATATTCTAGTTCTAAATTTGCGTATTTTCCTTGCCTAGGTAATTGCTGGAGGGTTTCGTCGCCCTCCCCTACCTGGAATGGATGTTGAGGTCCGAGTCTGCTGCTTGTCTTGTCGAGCCTTGTGGACTTCAGCCAAGCGTGATTTCTGGGTAAAATGCATCGACCAAGTTGTGAATCTTCACCTAGGGTTTAGTACTAGAAGAGGAACTTTTCCATTTCTTGAAATCTTCAGTCAAGTCTGATAGCTCCAACCGTATCATTTTAAGCTTGCTTCTTTATGTTATTAAATGAATTCTGGTTGTAATAAACTATTGTTGGCATTGGTTTCATTCCATACTTTTAGGAGATAAATACTTTTGGCTGGGTTTATCAACCGGCTTGATTCTAGATTTTATCTAGTGTTAGGCCAAGAATTCCTTGCAGAACTACCCAGAACTGTTAAGCTCTATGAGGTCTACATTTTGTGGTGAAACCCTCAATAATATGGATGGATTTTTTTTTCTCTATCAGATGACTTTGGTTCTCCGGTTTGCATCATTAATTTGCGAGTCTTGTATATTAACAGTGTTGAGAGCTTTAAAGTTTAATTCATCTTTTAGACTAACTGTTATTGAGATGTTTTGCGCTTTTATTCTTGCGTTGAGTTCAATGGTTACCTCGTGTATGTTGAATACAATGGTTAGAATGGCTCTTGTCTCATATCAGTGCTAAAACCGTAATCTCTTCCTATGCAAATCGCATATTCGTTCTTTACAGATTCTGTTTTCATTGTAATTTTTAAGCAGTAATTATTATAAGCTCTATTTGTCTTTTGCGGTATTTACTCACATATTTGGATTCCTATTCTTTTTCCCTGTAGGGACAAATGTCTAAGTTGTTTTCCTTTATGATTATAAGTTAAATTTCCAGCCAATTCCCTAGCTACAGGGTTATATAATTGTTCTTTAGTTCGTTCACTGAAATTGTAAATATTTTCTTTATGCAGAATAGTAGAAATAATTTCTTCATTTAAGAGAACAAGTTGTCCTTTAATTTAGCATAATAAATCTTTCAACCATTTATAAGACTTACCACTTATACAGCATCGGAATATACTTATCTGAATATTTGATAAATTCTTGTTGACTGTCTGATACCATACCTTAGATTTCTTCTCGTTTTCCTTGCAAACGTGAGACCAACTATTCTAGCCTTAGTCTTCCCCCGATCTATTCCTCACACGCAGAATTTAGTTTTAATACTAACGGTCTTAACTTGTCAAAGCTATCTGGTCCTAACCAGATTTAGTTTCACGAACCTATCTAACATTACAACGCAATGTTCTCATTCTAAATTTTAATCTTTTTCCTCTTTCTTGATCTTAGGTACGCATACCATCTTGAGCTCTTCCTTGAGAATAAATCTCCAAGGAAGTAGTTAGGGATACGTAACCACCTATCCTAACTACCTAACATGTGAGAAATATATAATTGTCATTATTACAACATTCCATTTCCTGCATAGCGTAATCAAAATAAATAAATATATAAACTTATAATAGTATTCAGTTTGTTTAATTGCAGTAATTAAATATTTGCAAATACTGGGGACATCACATCTTGCCCCCCTAAGGTTAAACATCATCCCAATGTTTCTCTACTGGAAATAGATTTGGAAAATTCTTCCTCATAACCTGTTCATCTTCCCAGGTGGCCTCCTTTGGCCCAAAGTGCTGCCATTGCACTTTAACTTGGGTGATAACTCGTTTCTGTAGCATTACTTCTCTTCGATTAAGTATACCTAGGCGTTTGACCAAGAACTTGCCTTCTGGTTTGACCTCCACACAGTAAAAAAAAAAATAGTCAGCCTTTTCCTTTGGCAGTTAACCTTGCAATTTGTTTATAATATATTATGTTCCTCGGGAATTCATCCAAATTGCTTGTATATCTTGCCAATTGATCATATGTTTAGGATCATATATGTATTTTTTTAATATAGAAACATGAAAAACATTATGCACACGTATATGGCTAGGAAAAGCAAGTTGATAAGCCACTAGTCCAATTCGAGCTAGAATTTGGAAAGGACCGCAAAATTGGGGTGCTAATTTAGCGCACCCTCCCCATTACAAGGTACTTTTCTTGGCTTGTACACAAACGTAAACATGATCTCCAACTTGAAATTCCTTAAAACTTCTCTTCCGGTCAACAAAATTCTTTTGTTGGTCCTAGGTGGTTTTTAAATTGAAATGTACTCGAGGGTGTCCTGCACTTGCATCCGTATAACACCTCAAATAGACTCATTTGTAGGGACGTATGGTAGCTGTTATTGTAGGCAAACTCCACCAAATGTATATAATCCTCCCATTTAGATGGTTGCTGCATTACATAAGTTTGCAACATATCATCCACTATTTTATTTACTTACTCAGTCTTCCCATCCGTTTGAGGGTGGTAGTCAATGCTAAAATGCAATTGTGTGCCTAAACCTCCAAATAAGGCTTTCCAAAAAGATAATGTAAATTTTACATCACGGTCAGAAATTATGACCTTTGGTATTCCGTGTAATCTAAAAATAGTTTGCATGAATATGTTAGCAATTTGAATGGCCTTGTAAGTTGACTATACTGGTATGAAGTGAGCAGATTTTCTCAATTTGTCTACTACCACCATTATTGAGTCATTTTTCTTTTTAGACTTAGGTAGTCCTGTAATAAAATCGATGGAAATAGTTTCCCACTTCCATTCCGGAATAGGCAATGGGTGGAGTAGTCCAGCTGGGTGTCGGTGTTCCGTTTCACTTTTTGACACTCAAAATAACGAGCCAAATATTCAACTACTTCTTTCTTCATCTCGAGCTAGAAATATTCCTTTCTGAGTGCAGTGATTAATTTCTGATATCCAGGATGGCCTGCATAAGGAATTTTATGATATTCGTCTAAAATCAATTGTTTAATATTTTTCTGATTAGGCACATACATTCTTCCTCTATAAACCAGTATACCTTCTTGATTTACCTCATACCCTAGCGGTTGTTCATTGTTGTCCAAAATTTTAGCTTGTTGCCATAAAAATTTATATTCAGGATCATGTATTGCTACTTCTTTAATCCGCTCTTTGAAAGTGGTACACACTTCACTGAAAAAGACTTCATAAATGCATTTTAATTTCCGACTTAAGGCATCCGCGAATCAGTTCTCCTTCCCTTTCAAGTGCTTGATTTCAAATTCAAATTCACTCAGGAAGGCGACCCAACGATCTTGCCTATCATTCAGAGTGGGCTGATTAAAATAACTAGTTAAACTATGATGATCAGTCATTAATAAGAATTTCTTACCCATAAAGTAATGCCGCCACATCTCTAATGCGTGAATTATTCCCGTTAGTTCTAAATCATAGGACGAGTACTTTTCTTCGTGCTCCTTAAGTTTTCAAGACTCATAGGAATAACCCTTCCTTGCTGCATTAGTATGCCTCCTACACCATCCTTGCTGACATCTGTGCAAACCACATAATTTTTATTCAGATCTTTAATGCTCAAAATAGGTGCGGTGGTAAGTAAATGTTTAAGTTGATCAAAACTTCTTTGAAAATCCATGGTCCAATTAAAATTTTTGCGTTTCTTTTGCAGAGAGGTAATGGGATATGCCACCCTGGAAAATCCTTCAACAAATTTCCTATAATATCTAGCTAGACCCATAAATGATCTTATATCAGCCACGTTATTTTGCACTAGCGATTCCATTATAGTTTTTATTTTCTCCAGATCTACCGCAATTCCATATTTGGTAATAACATGCCCTAGGTACTGGATTTTCTCTTTAAAGAAATCACATTTGTTGTACTTGTCGTACAGTTGATGCTCCCTCAAGGTTTGCAGGACAATACATAGGTTCTCTCTATGTTCTTCCATGTTCCGTGAGTAGACTAGTATATCATCAATAAAAATCAATACAAACTTATCCAAATATTGATGAAAAACATTGTTCATGAGACACATGAAGGTCGTAGGACCATTAGTTAGCCCGAAGGGTAATACAATGAACTCGTAATGCCCATAACGAGTTCTAAAGGTTGTTTTAGCTATAACTTCTTCCTTTATTCTAATATGATGGTAACCCAAATAAAGGTCAATATTGAAAACATAGTCTCTCCCTTCATTTGGTCAAACAATTCATCTATACGACGCAAAGGGTATTTATTCTTGACTGTTAATTTATTTAACTATCGATAATCCATGCACATTCACAAGGTTCCATCCTTCTTCTTAACGAAAAGCATCGAAGCTCCCCAAGGTGATACACTTGGGCGGATATTTTTTTATCAAGCATTTCTTGTAGCTGCATTTTTAATTCTTTCAATTCTGGTATGCTCATGTGATAAAAATCACGGGATACCGGGGTAGCTCTTGGGATCAAATCAATGGTAAAATCTATATCCCTCTTTGGAGGTAATCCCAGAATTTCTTCAGAAAATACATCTGGAAAATTTTGTACCACAGGTATACTTTCTAAAGAAACAAATTCTTCCTTTGAATTAGTATATCCTACCTGTATTGCATAATTTTGAAATCCTTTTTTGATACATTTGCTAATTGAGAGGGTGTTACTGGTTTTAATTTCAGTGGTCTTAGTATACCCTGAATTTCCTGCCTTTTTCCTTCTTCATCCATGTAGTTGATAGTTTTTTCTTTACAGTTAATGAGGTACCAACGCTTCTCCAACTAGTCCATACCTATTAGGACATCGTATGATCCTAAAGGCAAAACATTCCAGTTTTCCATAATAGATTGAACTGCTAGATTTAGAGGGAAATCGCTGACCTTAGCCAACACCCTCCTCTTTGCTACCATGGCTAGTTGTACTAACCAGGGGTTCTTAAACTTAATAGCTTGTAAGCAACATTGTTCTACCACTTTGGGACTAATATAACTCAAAGTAGCTCCTGGATCAATCAAAATAGATATAGTTCGGTCGAAGATCTTACCTTCAAATTCTACCATTGTTGGTTGGTATTCCGCCTGATGATCTTCGAGGGCAGTGTTGATTTTAGGAATACTCCTTGCCACTTCTCCCATGATTGATGCTTCTTGAATTTGCGCAACTTGATCAGTTTCCTTATGGTACAGACAATTTTTGACATAGTGTGGTCCTCCACATCCCCAACACTGTACTAGAGGTCTAGTTGTTGTTTCCACTTCAGTTCTACCAGATTGCTCATTTGTCTTGGACTCACTAGGAAATTTGAATCTGGGCTGATTTTTGTTCATATTTCTATTTGCTTGACCTTTATGGGGTCCTTTGTTGACAATAGTCTTATTCCCTTTGCTGCTAGAGGTAAACTTAATTCCCTTTTTATCAGTCCATCTCTTTCCTCCATCTCCCTTTTGTCTATTTTTTTGATAGCATAGACGAGCCTTTCGTATAAACTCATCCAAGGTCTTCAAATTATCGAATTCGAGACGCTCTTTCATGAACAACAGTAGGCTGCTTATAAATCTCTGCACTTTTTCTTTTTCTTCTCGTATGTAGGGAACATATTGTAGAATGGATGTGAATTTCACTATGAATTCATCCCTAGTTAACTGACCCAGTAAAAGGTCATGAAACTCTTTTTCCTTCTCATTTACTTCACATACTATTTTTACCTCTCCTGACCATAATGTAGCTTTTCCTTGCAGCTGAAAGATAGCTAAGCGGGCTTTTACAGTATGATCGTATTCATACAATAGGAAATACTTATTCATATTGATAAGTCAGGCTGCGATTGCCTCCTCCTTTTCACCATCAAAGAGGGGAGGTTTTATTTTACAGAATTATCCTTGTAACTCTATTTTATGTTGTTTATGTGTTTTGTGATCTAATACATTGTCAGACTCTTCCTCTTGATTGTCTTCGTCACCTTCTGTTTCCAAATTCTCAGTTCATAATTCTTGATCACCAATCAAGTTTCTGTGCTTGGGACTGGCAATTGGTTGTCGCTAATTCTGTCTATCCGACAAACTCTTCATGATATCTTCTTGTTCCTGCATTAGCCTTTTGTTGTCTGCCCGTATCCAGGCCATCTCATCCTTTAGTTCTGGTATAGTTTCCAAAATGCTAGTGTTAGTATTGTGCGACTCTTCCCCTAATTGTACCCACACCTCGGGATTGGCTTCCGGAAAAGATGTTGGTCCTGTTCCTGTCACGGGTCTATGTGGTTTAATTCCAATCCTCCTCATGTTGGCTTCTTTTCTTTCTTTCTCTCTCTGTGTACATCACAAATGTTGTTATTCATTCATTCTCTAGAGGCCTTGGCTTTGCAACCTGAGCGCTTTGATACCACATGTCACATACCCATATAAAAATTCCTAAGTAACAATGGTAATAATGGAAAATTTGAAGAATATAAACTTATCATTATAATCTTTATATTTTTAATGTTGTTAAAAGCATAAATGTAATTTTAATTTCTTTACAAATATAACCATATGTTTTATCCTTCTCAATTTTCAAACATTTGGTATGACAGGTAATAATTGAGCTATTATTATTTAATTACAATTCGAGTCCTTTAATTTATTGAGAATTAAACTTTACATATGGTCTTTCATTCGAATGACTTGCGACGACATTAAATGTTATCTTAAATCCTAACTGGGCAGTATGGTTGCCCTAGATTCGATGGTACATGTATCTGGAGTCTTTGGAGTGTAACCCAGCTGGCCATCTTAACCTCGGTATGTGCTCCACGTCTACGACAATCCTGCAAGCTTCACATTGGACGGTGGAAGGGAAAACTCGTCATTCTATGTTTCTCAACAACATGGTTTCCTTGGCATTTTTCTCGCTTCCGGCAAGGTGAACTCGCTCCATGCCAGAATTCTGAGTCCTTCGCACAGGTAGGGCTTCACTATACTACTTCCCTCTGATTTTCTCCGTGTTAAGGGTTTGCTTCGTTACAGGTTTGTGAGTTTACTGTATCTAAGCTAAGAGTTTACTCCTTTATAGGTTTTCCTGTTTCTTTGTCTAGCTCTCTACCCTAGAGATGGTGACTAAACAACTATTCTTTTCCAGGTATGGAGTATGTGTTCAATTGCATATGCAGGTTGTTTCCTCCATTAATATTCTAGTTCTAAATTTGCATATTTTCCTTGCCTAGGTAATTGATGGATGGTTTCATTGCCCTCCCCTACCTGGAATGGATGTTGAGGTCTCAGTCTACTGCTTGGCTTGTTGAGCCTTGTGGACTTCAGCTAAGCATGATTGCTGGGTAAAATGCATCGACCAAGCAGTGAATATTCACCTAGGGTTTAGTACTAGAAGAGGAACTTTGCCATTTCTTGAAATCTTCAGTCATGTCTAATAACCCCGACCGTATCATTTTAAGCTTGTTTCTTTATGTTATTAAATGACTTCCGGTTGTAATAATTGTTGTCAACATTGGTTTCGGTCCATACTATCAGGACATTCCACTTCCTGCATAACTTAATCAAAATAAATAAATATGTAAACTTATAATAGTATTCAGTTTGTTTAACTGTAGTAATCAAATATTTACAATTACTGGGGACATCACACCAAAGCTTGAAAAATAGAAGACAAGTTATGATAAACCTGATTTAAATGTTTTAAGTTTTTACTTTTTTTTTTGGGAACATATTTCTGTTCAATTTTGTTGAAAATCTAATAAGTATTGGTATTAATTATGAACTTAAGTTTTAAAATTTGTATAATTGATATACTTTAACTAGCTATTTTTAAGATGCTGATTTCATTTACATATTAAAATACACTAAAATAATTAAAAAAATAAAATCTTACCAAATATTATATCACAAGATTAATCCTATATATGTGAGAGAAATATTGCACCTACCAATAACACATTCCAAACCTATGAACCAACTCATGAACCACCATAATAAAGATACTTCAAAGTCAAATTCAAATTAAGGACAATATTCAAATGTAACTATTCAATAGAGCTATTTGTTGATTTTTTCCACATATAAATTGAAACTAACTTTTGAAATACTTAAATTGTGGAAAACTCACGATTCAAACTTGTAATTCCAATAAATATAGACTAGATTTTTTAGCCAATTAAAGCAGAAAATATACCTAAAAACCACCCAACATAAAAAACAATGTTCGAAACATTTATTTATTATTTAACAAAAAACCCTAAAGGGGAGGAAGGTAATGGTTGAAACATTTATTTATTATTTAACCAAGAAACGAAACCTAAGGGGAAGGAAGGTCCTTCATCATATCTGTAGTCTCCTTCATCTACGGAATGGCCGGTTAATAGAAATATGAATGCCCGGTAGATCCACAGTCCCGTATTGGGCAACAACTTTGCCTTTCCCGATATTAACAGTTCCTTTTCTATTTTAATTTTGATCTGCCCGACCTGCTTTTCCATTTAGACTTTGATCTGCCCGACCCAAACAACGATAAACACACGGCAATTCCTATTTCATAGACTATTGAATAGTTAATGCGGCCTGACATGCAGGCATTTTAACTTTCGCCCTCCCTCTCGAGGCTGCTATTTCGATGGGCGTGCTTTCACTGAAAGGGCGAAAGTTAAATGCCTGCATGTCAGGCCGCATTGACTATTCAATAGTCTATGAAATAGGAATTGCCATAAACACACCCAGCTGACAACGATAAACACACCCAGCTGACAGTCAAACGAGCCAAATACATGCACCTAATTGCATTTGGCCTCCCCATAAATAGGGTCTAGGGATAGTATTTAATTGGTCAATATTAATGAAAATAGGATCTAGGGCTAGTATTTAATGGAAACCAATTTTTACTAGTAGGATTGAAGTTATTCACCGTAAGATTGAAGTAGGTATATTATCTAGTCGTGGGTATATACTACTTCTATGTATTAATGGTTCTATAAATTAGTAAATATGCCTTGTTGTATTTAATTTGTCATATATTTATGGAAATTATGGTGTAGAATGAAAGTACATAAATTATACAGATGGAGAAATATGCCTTGTTGTATTTAATTTGTCATATATTTATGGAAATTATGGTGTAGAATGAAAGTACATAAATTATACAGATGGAGAAGACAGTGAATGAAAAGTAGAAAGAAAGGTATATTATCTAGCAATGGGTATATATTACTTCTATGTATTAATGGTTGTATAAACTAGTAAATATGTCTTCTTGTATTTAATTTGTCATATATTTATGGAAATTATGGTGAAGAATGAAAGTACATAAATTTTACAGATGGAGAAGATAGTGAATAAAAAGTAGAAAGAAAATGACATAAAGAGTATAATTATACATCACTACTATCGAATTAATAATTATTAATAATTAAATTAAAATTGTGAAACCCCTATTTTAAAATAAACACACTCATCAAAATCTTTTAAATTTAAAAAGTGGTAACTCCTAAATCATTTTAAATTGTTTAATTTGGTATCTATGAAATATTTTCACGTAATTTCAATGTCATGATATGTAAACCAATCAAAATCTTTTAAATTTAAAACTAAATAATTTTAACTTTTTTGATTTGGGTATCCGGCAAATATTTTATTACTAATTTCGATATTGGTGAAATATTTTTTTATTAATTTGGATTATTTACCTACCTTACCCATATGAATTAAAATATCAAAAAAATTATTAATGCAATGTAAATATTGATATTATTGAAAAAATATAAATTAAAATGTGGGCCCATTGGACATTTATAACATGCCAAAAAAACACAAAAAAATAGCTAAATATAAAATATATATAAATATAAATATAGATATAGATAGTTTTGGTTAAATAGTTAAAAATAAAATATAATTATAGTTAAATATAAAATAAGTAAATAATTTAAAAACTTATTCCAGAAAGAACAAATTAATATAAAATAGTTAACATATGTATTCCAGAAATGAAAAATTGAGGGATTTTGGCAAAAATATAGAATATATAGTTAACCATGAAATAGTTAAATAGTTAAGTATAATTATGTATAAAATAGTTAAATAGTTAAAAATAGTTAAAAAAAAGTGTTTCAACAAAACAAATTACCAAATTCTGACCAAATTGGGTAGACAATGTAGTTAAAAAAACACCAAAAAAGAATAGTCAAATATAAAATATAAATATAGACAGTGAAATTTAAATATAAAATATATATAGACAGTTATTTTAATAAACGTGATATATATTAAGGGGTTTCGATAAAGTAAAAAATTAGAAATAATATATTATTTTTTATTAAATCTCGTGCTAATAAATATTGTGAAAAATAATATTAAAAATTTCTCTACATGAGATTTTTTATTAATTTCTTAATTTTTTCTTAGGAGGCCACTTTTGCATTGAAATTTCCTCTAATTATATTATTTTTTAACAATAACAATAAATAATTTTATAATTCCTTCTCCCACTTCATTATTTTATGATAAATTGTCATGATAATTGGAGCTAAGAATGTTTCCATATAATATATAACATTGTTAACATTCAGATGTTTTTTGGAGGTAATGGAGAGCTCAGGTGGTGGAGCTCGATTCAAAGCTTTCATCTATTAATATTTGCAGGAACTATAAACAAATAACAATTACAAATTTATCTTCATTCCTCCTACACAAGGATATAGTCCATGATGGCTATAGGGGCATGGGGAGGAATTCCCTCCTTTCACAAAACCCTAGCAGGGAAAGGTATCCAGAAAATACATTTACATGGCTCTAAGGAAGGGACTTCTAGCTTGTCTCAGGTTCCAATCTTGGGTGATAAGTGGCTAGAGGGTTTGACAGGAAAGTGTATACCAAATGCCATCACAAATCCTAGATTTACCATACCTTAAAAATGCTTGGGAGATCGCCTAAAGCAGATGAGAGATCACGCTTTTATATGTAAATTCATTCACATTTGGCCAACTGAAAGGGAACTTGAATGATGGATTCAACAGCATTAGCAACCTAAAGGTGAAGTTGATTTGAGGTTAGGTCCAAAGGGGTTCTTCACAGTCATCTTCTCCAACCTAGAAGACAAAGAACATATTTTTGAAGGTGGTCCATACCTTTATAATAATGCAGGTACATAATATGTCATTGAGAAGCCTATTTTAACCAGGATAAGGAAGAATTTATTACAACTCCTGTCTCGGTCAGGCTATATTCCCTTCCTATAGACTTCTAGATACCCGAGATACTAGAAGCAATTGGACATGCACTTAGAAGGTTTGTCAAAGTCTAAGAGGTGACTTAGTGTGGAAGAAACATGTCGTATGCACGATTATGTGTCTATATGAATATATCCCACCCTTTAACGAAATTGATAGAATTGGACCACTAGGGTTTGAAGGCAAAATTCTCACCAAAGAGGTTGAGTTACAAAGAAAACCTTAGACTATCGCAAGAAAATTGGACGCTAAAACTTCAACAATGTCAAATGAGGAATCTTGGTGGCATACTCAATCCACTCCCTATTAAATCAATCATTAAAAAATTTATAATAGTTAAATGCTTAGATATTTCAAAATTGTATTCACAGTCAAATACATTTAGAAAGCTAACATTTTGTCTGGAATATCGAATTCCAGACCTATGCACATGATGTCTTCAATGAAATTGTAATAATCACTTACACAATGGATAAGTGATACAACTCTAAAAGATTATGTTAGATTGATTTCGAGTGAGTAAACTCTTTGGAGACTTGTAAGAAGGTTCCATAGAAGAATTCACTAAAATATCCCAGAGTAAATGTAAGGGATCTGAGACATAAGATACTGCACTTTGGATGGAAATGAGCAGAGGAGATTGCCTTATGCGATGGTAAGGCCAGTCGGGGTAGGTTAGATCGTAGTAGTTTGACCTACCTGGCATAGATCCCATAAATAGACATATGCATGCCCATAGCTATGCTCTCCACAGTCGAATTCCAACCAAAATGGGTGATGAAATTAGATACATAGGGATGCAAGAGAATGACGAGTAGTGGCACCCATGATATTATTTAACCTCGATTTGTGACTCGCTCTAAATATTCCCATGGAAGGCTTGCACCATTGCTTGATAAATCTCGATAAGATCCAGAGGGCCTGCCAACTGGTGTAGATTAATTAACGTGCAAATGGATGACTTGAGAAATGCATGGTGACCTCCCAGTGGCTATGGATAGATGACAAAAGCTTGAAGAGAACCATTCCCTTAAAAAACACCTTCGGCATAATTATTAATTTTTAGTTTTCATATAAATTAGTATATGAAGTTTATAATTTTTATTGTATTGGTTATAGTGCCAGATACAGTTTGTAATAATTTAAGTTTTAATGTTAAAAAAATTGTTAAATTTAATAATATATAAAAGATTCTCTTTAACTCATTGATTTTTATTTCCAATAATATGTTAGTGTATTTAAATAATAATTTTATATGAAAATGTGTATGGGGAAGTTTTATCTATTCTTCCATTTCTTCTCATGATATCAACCTCGTTTAAACTTATATATATATGATTAATGGAAATGAGAATAGATTATCTATGGTGAATATTGAAGTGATTCATTTTGTCGTTTTGTATTTGGGTTGTATTGTAAAAGCACTTTGGGAAGGGTGTTTCCTATGTTGTTATAGTATGTTAATTTTCATGTTAAACATGGCTAAAATGGCTCTTATAGGGTTTATATTCTTTGAACACAAGTGAAATATTACAACTCCCGTAGTTGACACTACGGATTTTGACATAATAAAATATTTTTGAAAAGCATGCAAAGATTATTAGATGAGTTGCTCTTGGTGTTGTTCTTCTACAATTTGTAATTATTGTAATACCATATATGTTGAAGCACTATGGTTCATATGCAGAGAAATGCATGTCGAATTAGATTGGGAGATGAAAGAACATGTGATTCATTGAATCATTTGAATATACCTAGATGAGTTGAACTGCATGCTCTCAATGTTATGTGGATCTACACCTAATGTAAATGTGGAGCGTTATTTTTTATATGGTATGACCAATGCTTGTGCAAGTTCGAACTGCTAGTGTTTGAAAATGACATTGCTCTTTATGGAGCATGGGCAACCTATTGAGATTCAATTTTCTGTGTTTGTTTGTGCCATGAGATATGAGTTGACCCTGAATATGGCAACATGTTTCAGGTAGAAATTAGTAGATAGATTGCATATGAATATTCTATTGAACCCAATTGTGTCCAACATAGATCAACTTCCTAGCATACATATGAAGCATGATGAAAATATGTTTATATATAACTACACTATTTAGGAGCTTAGTCTATTCATGCTATGTGCATTTGTTCAGATTGCCATAATTCTTACAGTAATGGATGGATGGTATATATATGTCCTTCATAAAATGACTCATATGATTAATTACTGAGGTGACAAGTCTCATGTTAGTGAAACAATGAATTCAATCCACATAATATTTAACGAGAATTTTGTTATCTCCTCCATGATTATTTGTGAAAGTCTACCTTAGCAAAACACATAGTCAAGGGTTGAGTTGCAGTCGTCTACTTGGGCCCCCTCTGCAGGTCTGTTGGGCAATTTATTGGGCTTAAATTGCTGCATTAAATTATCGACCAGGGAAACTCGTAAGCTTGTGATGATGCTAGCACAATATATGCAGGAGTAGGCAACTAACTCTATGTCTAACTAAATTATTTAAGATTCAATACAATATGCAAGGGAAGAGGCTCCTAACTAAGGAGGTCCTGGTTGTCCTTCCCTACAGTATCATAAAGAAATCATTGATTACATAAAACTAGAAACTTGAAATGAAGACAAGAGAATGAACTTAATTGTTGTTCAGATTCAAGTAGAGAGAGAGACTAACTTAGTCTCTTGATTGTCTTCTCATGTACTAATCCAAACTAAACTAAGATTCATTCACAAGCATAAGAAATGAAACAACTTGAAACATAAACAGAAAAGAATGAATTTCAATTACCATATAAATCAATGGAGAGAGAGCCTAACTTAGACTCTTGGTATCTCCTCATATGATACTTGAAACATAAAAGCAAAAGAATGAATTTCAATTATCATGCAAATCAAATGGAGAGAGAGCCTAACCTAGACCCTTGGTTATCCTCCCATATGCTGATAAGATTCTAATTTAAAACTCATTCATCAATCACAAACAAATCCTCAAACATCTAAGCAATTAAATGAAATAAGATCTAATATGAAATAACATGTTTCTCTCATCCTTTTAGAGTGAGCTCAATTCTCTTAAGAACAAGACAAATTATTCCATATACTACACTAAGGAAACTTATATCTAAAAACTACATAATGGAAATAAAACTACATAATGGAAATGTATGAAAAATGAAGCTTTATTCTATGCCATCATAAGTTGGATACAATGCTCTAAGAGTCCTCCCTTTGGAATGGAAGAGGTACTCCTATTTATACAATGAGAGGAGATAACAAACTCATAATGATGATCCATTAATCTCTCTTTTAGTTCCATACATTTCTCAACCATCTAGACACATAACCCTATCCTCCATGATTTCCTCCATGAGGTCCATGATCTTTTCCATGAGGCTTATCTTATCAAATTCGAATTTGATCATTCAAGGCCACATAAAGATGCCCTAGAAGCTTCCTTTGTACCTACACATGTCAACAAACTCATTCTAATTGTTAGGTATAAGTATAAGCATCTTATTTTCTAAAGTTTAGCCATAAATTCACTTAAAAATGTTAATAATTAATAAACTTTGGAAAAGCATAGTTATAACCCAATAATGAAGTAAATGGAATGATGTGGAGGTGGAATGGAGGTGACATGAAGGTAAAATGTGAAGATATTGGTGAATAATGGAGTGAAAATAGGGACCATTGTGAGGCCCAACAAGGTCCTCGAACCCCCCTGGTCGGGCTTCAGCCTCTCTAACCTGTCTGTTAGGTGAATTTGGTGGGGGATTTTCTCATTGCGAGCGAGTAGACTATCTGTTGGTGCCCTCTCGAAGCCCGATTCAACTCTTCCTAGGTAGTGCTGGCTTCAATGTCATAGCCTTCCTAAGCGACGTCGCTGCTTGCAGAGATTACAACCTTCAATGTTCTAGTTGCTTTAGCCCCAACGTTCAGTGAGTAGGGTGAGTCTAAGTTTGTGAAGAAGGCACAACAGATCGCTAATATTGAGATTTGTGCTCCTCAGGCCCCCTACCACACCCTGTAGCTAGCTCATCGGGGTTTCATTGGCCAGTTTATGGGCCTTGCCATCCCTTAGGATGGTAAAATCCTGGATTGAGAAGAATTGAAACCTCTTATTAAAGGAGAGGTACTCTCCTCCTTCTGTGGAAAAGGCTTCTATAATTTGTACTTTGAGAATAGATTGGATAGAGATTTAGCATTCAGGAGTGGTCCATATTTTATGGAGGCTCGGGGGCTATATCTGGATCGTTGGAGTCCTAGATTCAACCCAGAATGTGATATTCCATCCTCAATTCTGGTCTAGGTGAAGTTTCCTTAACTCCCCCTTAACTGCTGGAATGATGCAACTTTCAGGCTCATTTGGAACTCCCTGGGGAATTACATTGACTACTCAAAGCCAAAATATGGTCTCTACTCTTGCACGACAATTTGTTTGGAGGTGGACTTAGAGAAAGGTCTCCCAACAGCTGTCAATCTTTTCATGGATAGTTGGATGCACGTGTAGGAAGTCGACTATGACCAACTGCCCTTTAAATGCAAACTATGCCATGAGTATGGGAACTTTGCTAAGGGTTGTCCAAAAGGTTCAGATTCTTCAGAAAATAATTATGGGGATCCTAAAGAGCATTGGTAGTAGGTTAAGTAGAGGAAGCCCTCAAGCATTCGTCCCTTGTGGGCTCCCTTGGATCTGTTCTAATCTCTAAAGATGTTGGTCCTGCCCACCTGCCTCCCTCAAGCTCGTCGACTAAGGGTGGTTCCGGTATGGTGTCAGAGAATCGGTTTGGGGTCTTGGACTCTGCTGCAACTGTTGAATGTTCTGTACCCCACCCCGCCCCTTCTTCCTCTCAGGAGGCCCCTGCCTCTCGGTCTTCACCCCTAGTACAGACCCCAAAAAGTCATAAAGTGGCGAGCTCTAGCCTAGACACTCGTAGCAATTCCGAAGAATCATCGAATGAAGAGGAGGAGGTGGAGGGATTACATACATCAACGGAGAGGAGGAGGTGGAGGGATTACATACATCAACGGAAGGTCTAGGGCCATTTGTGTAGCTGATGAAAGACTAGGTAATGCAAGGATGAAGAAACCATAAAGAAAAGGCAAAAAATCAGGAATTAAAACAAATAAGGAAGTCAGGAGGGAAAAAAGAAGAAGAAAAAGACAAAGAGTTTAGAGTCCAACACACTATCCATCGTCAGCTAGCAGGAGCAGGGAACAAAGGAGGGGGGGAAAGGAAATAATACGAGCCTTGGTAAGGGGTCGAGGAACATAAAAAATTGATTAGTGAATATATTCTCCTGGAATTCTAGGGGATTGGGAACAACAAAAACAATAATGGAAGTGAAATCCCTAATCAGAAAGGAAAGACCAGATGTCACCCTCCTTCAAGGGACTAAACTAGATGAGAAAACTCTCAACTCAATCCAAAATAAGATCTGGAGTAGCAGCAATTATGAAACAATTAGTTCAAGAGGAGCATCGGGAGGCCTTTGCACAATCTGGAACCCTGTGAAATTTCAATTAGTAAGTGCTCTAAAAACTACTCACTGGATAGAAACTACTTTTAATTTTATATAAAAGCAACAACTCTTCACAATGATCAATGTCTATATGCCCACTCACTTTCGGGAAAAACAAGATTGTTGGAAATCCTTGATGGAGTTAAAGGGTACAAAGTATGGACATAATTGTATTCTTGGAGGATATTTCAATACAACAATGGGAATTCATGAAAAAAGAGGGGGCTCCACTGTTCATGATGCCCTACATGAGCATATGGAATATCTCATCCTAATTTTGAACCTCTTTGATGTTAAGCCTCAGAAAAATTGTATACATGGACCAATAAAAGAGTAGGAGTGAGCCACATAGCGGCTTCGCTAGACCAATTCCTGGCTGCTGAGAATCTCCTAATCCTAAATTTCAACCTAAAATCCTTTATTCTACCATGGTCCGGATCTGATCACCGGTCGATCAGTCTGATAATCTCCTAGCCCGTGGATTTGGATCCTATCCCATTTCGATTCCCCTATGGTTGGAATTCCCCAATTTCTTGGAGGTGGTTTCCCTCTCTTGGTCGGGGTGGATCGATGGAAGCCGAATAACTATCTAGGAAAAGGTGACATTAAAAAGTGGATAAAGGAAAACAAAACAAATATACAAGACAATATTAAAGAGATGGAAGAAAAACTTGCATTAATCCAGGGACAAATGGAATCAACTATGGTAAAAGAAGTAAAGCTATTTAAGAACCTCCACACAAACCTTAGGAGGAAGAAGAGTACTAGAGATTAAAATATAGAAATAATTGGTTGAATGCCGGTAATAGAAACACAAAATTCTTCCATAAACAACCCAAGTTCAGAGAATCGAAAAACAATATAACTCGGATCAATTATGGGGGGGAAACTATCAAGACTTTTGAAGAAATTAAGAGTCTGAGCAGTGGTAGAGCATTATGAAAATTTATACAAAAGAGATCAAACAAGTGATCTTGAAAGCGAATATTTATTTCTAGAAGGTGTCCTTGAGATGGTGACGGAAGAAATGAATAGAGCTCTGATATCCCCCCCTGCGGTCAAGGAAATCAGGAGGGTCATTTTCTCCTTCCCCTCTAATAAGGCTCCTGGTTTGGATGGATTCACAACCAACTTCTATCAATCCTTTTGGGAAGTCATTCAAAAGGACCTATGCATATTGGTGGGATATTATTTAAAATTCTTCGCCATGGGGGTGGCATAAACTCTTCCTTCCTCACTCTCATCCCATAAGAATCGAATCCCTCCTCCTCTAGATTCTGTCCAATTTCCCTCTATAATGTCTCATACAAAATCTTCTCAAATTTTTTGGCCTCTCGACTTAAGCCACTCTTGCCCTCTTTGATCTCTTATAACCAAGGGGGGTTTGTCTCAGGTAGGCAAATCTTTGACAATATTATCCTTATCCAAGAAGCTCTTGATTCTAGATGGCATAGGGCTTATCAAGATGATCATAAAGTTAGACATGGAAAATGATTTTGATCGTGTTAAGCATGGGTTCCTGATAAAAGTCCTCAAGAAAATGGGGCTAAATGATACATTCATTAGATGGATCATCCTTTGTATTCCTTCCCCTTGGATTTCTCCTCTAGTTAATGGTTGGGTGGCAGGCTTCTTCAAAGCTTCGAGGGGCCTTCGTCAAGGGTGTCCCCTCTCCCCTTTCTTATACATCATCATGGTGGATGCCCTGAGTAGGAAATTGGAACATGAAAGAGCAACTCTCAACCTTCTGGGCATAAGGTATAAAGAAGGTATCAGAAGTATAAATCATGGGTAGTTTGCGGATTATACAATTTTAATGCGTGGAGCCTCGGTAACAGTTGCTCGACACTTCCAAAGAATTTTAGACAGATTCCTTAGTGTGTCGGGGGGAGCCACTAATGATAGTAAGAGCCACATCTACAACTGGAATATCACCAAACAAAAAGAGAAGAAAATCAAAGAAAATGTGGGGTTTAAAGCGGTTAGAGATTAGAAAGATTTTAATTACTTAGGGGTCCCTATATTCCTAAGAAAGGTTGCTCGTAATGCTTGGCAAAAGGTGCAGGATAAAATGAAAACAAAAATTGTAAATTGGGGAGGGATATGGCTCAATTATGCAGGAAGGGAAGTTCTAGTGAATTCAGTCCTGTCAGTGATCCCTTTGTATCATTTTACTGCCCTACAAGCCCCCAAGAGAGTTTTACATCAAATGGGGATGTATATAAGGAAATTTATGTGGGAAGGAGGAAGAACAGAAAGCAAGAAGTATGATTTGGAAAATTGGAAAATGGTCAGAGCCCCGAAACAACATGGTGGCTTGGGAATAAGGGACCCGAGGTTAGAAAATCTAGTAATGGGAGGAAAATTGTATTGGAATATGATTACGACTATGAATCAATGGTACACTCAGGTGATCAAGGCTAAGTATTTAATTCAGCAAAATGACTGAGTGAGAAGAGTGGACCCAGGTTTGGGCTCCCCCATCTGTAAGTTGATCAATTCCTCCATGGACACCATTAATAAAAGATTAAGCAAAGTATTAGGGAATGGAGCCTCCATCAAGATTTTCTCAGATTTGATCCTGGGCCTCCAACCCCTGGGTTGGGATCTTTCACTGGTGGATCTGATATCTTTCACGAGACAAGGAGGGGCAGAAAATTTGGACCAGATATGAGATTGGAATCAGGAAGGAGGGTGGAAGGGATGGAAGATAGAATCCCAGAGGCTCTTCTCCACCAAAGAGATAAACTAATAAATAAACTAAGAGGATGTCCCCCCATTTCTCTCACAGTTACAAATAAGCGGGGATGGAAAAATGCCAACTACAATGTCAATGGAGGGTATTCAAACTTGCTCTTTAATTATGAGGTTCTGCCTAAATCCTCCATCTGGAATAAAAGATGGAAAACAAATGCTATTTCAAAGGTCAATTTTTTGTTGTTGGCTGCTATCGCATAAAAAAATCCTCACAACAAAGAACCTCCAGAAGTGGGGCCAGATTGGCCCCTCAAGATGCCTATTATGTGAATCTTCGGGGGAGTCTATTCCCCATCTCTTTCTCCACTATCAGGTGGCTAAGGAAGTTTGGTCGGTGGTACTTGACCTTCTATTCAGCAGAACCTCATGGTCGTCTAACCTCAAGATGTTATTTAGTTCTTGCCTCAAATGCTATTTGGGCTCCCTTCAGGCCAAAAGCAAGTTAAAATACATCTGGCCTGCTCTTCCTAAGTATGTAAGTTGGAAAATATGGCTATTTAGGAACAAAGATATATTTAAAAAGACTCATCCTTCTACTAGATTAACTGCCATGTTAGCCCTTTCATCATGTATGGAATTACATAGACCGAAATTGGACCCCTCCCTAGATGACTTTGAATCTACTTGGTTGGCGCCATGGGTTGGCACCCCTACTACTCAGAATTCGACCAAGGGTAACCCCTCTAGTGCCCAGTGGATTCTAAGATTGTCTTCTGAGGGGTTGGTGGAATGGATAAGATATTCGAATCAATGGACCCTTCAATTTGATGGAGCATAAAAGCTAATCCCGGGGTTGTTGGAGGGGGAGGGTTTCTCATTAATCCTGAGGGAATCATTGAATACATATATTCTTGGGGCCTAGATAGGAAGACAAACAACCAATATGAAGCTTATGGTTTGTTTTTCAATCTAACATTGGCTCAAAAAAAGGGCATCAGAAAGGTATTAGGAGGCTAAATATTGATCATAAAGCATATGAACCATAGTTCATTGAAAAAAAATATGAACCTAAATCAAATAATTAAGAGATCTCAAGTGTTGATTCCCTTATTTTAGTTTGTGTCATATTTTCATATCCTAAGAGGGAATAACCAAGAAGAAAATAAGCAAGCAAATTTGGCTTGCCAGTTGAACACAGAAAAAAAGTATAGTGAAAGAGGTTGAGGAAACAATATGCATTCCCTAATATTTTTCACGGGTTTCAAATATTGGTCTAAGGATGACATTCTTGCTTCACCCAGGAGGTTAGAAAGTGTCAACAAGTTTGATTTTTCAAGGTTGGTTGGTCTTAATCTTTCCTTTCTCGCCCCCCTCTCTTCATTGTCTCCCCTTTCCCTCCCCACAATGCCCCTTCCTCCCCTCCCCTCTTCTCCATTATTACCTCTCCTCCCTATCCTTCGTCACCTTTCTTCCTCCCACCCCCTTATTCCACTCACTCTTATTTCTCCTCCTCTCCTCCATTTTGTTATGCCCCCCTCCCCCTTTTCTTTCAGTCTCCTGCTTCTTGGTACTTGTTGCGTCGACCCTTGCTTGGCCCATCCTGTCCTTGTGCCTCATGGCAAAGGTTATCTTAGTCTGTTGTAGCAATGTGTCTGCGTCCTTTAGGAAGGTACTGCACTTGGGCTCAGGCGATCATAGTTCGTGAGAATCTAGTCCCCACGACATGATTTATTTTGCAAAGGCCGACATTCCAGTACAGTCGAAGGCAGGTTAATGGGAGATTGGGAGAAACATTTATTTCCTCTGCTTAGATTTACTCTAGTCGCTTGTGGGAAGAAATTGTGGGTGAGGATGAAGGAACCAGAGAAGAGCTAGGAATTTATGGTTGTTAGTTGGGAAATTAAGGAGGAGTGTGGGGATCCCAGCTCCATGAGTACTAGTCTTCAGTACATTATCAATATCCAGTCTTGCACCTTCTATTTAAAGAGTAATGGTTTGATATGCTATTATGGGTTAAGTCTTATCTTTTCTCAGGTGGCCTCTGCAAAGCCCTGGCGGCCGAAGCTTGGGACTCTGAGCATGTGTTTTGGGTTCTGTGTCAAAGCGTTGACATTCAAGGGGGTCCCTTGAGGAGTTTGTTGTCGCAAAGGGAACGTGAGTGTCAATTTACCTACGTGCGTCAATTTACAGAGTGTTGGTTGCCTGAGAGAGGCCAAGAATTGTGTGGATAAATAGCATCGGGTGGGGTTTCTGGAGCTGAACTTCGCGGGAATTCTGGAGTTAGGGGCCTGTGGTCTATTGGAATTGTGGGATGGTGGCATTCTAGAGTGGGGCATCTGTGGCATTTGGGACAACACCATGAGCGTGCATACTTGAGAGGACAATTGTCTAACCGGCTCCTAGGGTTGTCGTAGGCCTAGGACAGGGAGGTTCAATGATGAAAAATCCAGAGAAGGCGACAATAGTAACAAGGCCTGCAACGACTGTGTGCAAGAGCATTTGATGATCTGGGAAGGTTTGGTAATTTTGCAGCGATGCATCCAACAACAAAAATTTGAGACTCCAGCTATGTAGGAGGAACAATTGGAAAAGAAGGAGTGCATTCGGTAGTTGGAAAACGAGGTGGATGCATTGCGTCAACAAATTGAGCTATTGAAGCTCAAGATGGAGGAGAGCAACAAGAGCAAGGAAGAAGAATTCACTGGCGTGGACTTGAACAATCCAAGGCCAATGGAAGACTAGTATGTTCACTCACTTAGTTTTTGCAAAATATTTTTGAATGACACACTATAAATGTATATATTTACTATGTCAGTTATGTTGATTGTATAGTCATAGGATACCAGAAATGAGAACTGTTTGTAAGAAGCATGGGAAAAACTATCTGGGAAGGGATGGGGAACAATGAATGTATCAGAAGCCCTTAGCAGGCTCGAAAATATAATGTAAAATCTTGATTATGCATGTGAACGGGTGCGGCTTATATATTAAAACCCTTAAACTCCTTCCTCATCTCCCGGCATAAGACTCCCCGGTGGCCACATACCACTGGATGAAGGCATTCAAGCCCAAGCCCAAGTTTGGATCAATCGTGTTCAGCAGGTTCCAATCCCTACTGGCCTACCACCTCCAACAACCAGCTCGCGAGGTAGCCCAGGTTCCAGTGACTATTGGTTCACGTGATTATTACTATGACTTGGACAGAGAGCTACCCATTCTAGTTTAAAAAAACAAGTAATACAATGAAAAATATAAAGATCAGTAAGCCCACTATGGAACTATGTGGCATTTTGATCTTCTATAATTCCTATAGGATGATCTTTCTCTACTCTCCTATCTCTCCACTCTTCTTGGTTGAAAATCTACTATACAACATCAAGTCTCTTCAATAGTACTTGCATTTCTCTCTTTTTAACTAGGATTTAAGCTATCAGGATTAGCACTTTACAATAACTTAATGATTTTAAAATTATTAGTGAATTCCTTATTAAATTTTAAAAATATTAGTGAATTCCTTATTAATTTCACATGATAAATAAATATAACTTAATATATTTTATAATAAAAAATTTCATAATATTACAAAATTTACTGTGACAACTTATCTTAATATAATATCTAAAATAACTTATAAAATTAGAAATTATATTATTTTCAATATTCTTTATATTCACACTCTAAATTCATATAAAATTAAAACCTTTAACTTCATTATCTAATGCCATTTCTTTAAAAACCTTTAATTTCATATCTAATACAATTTCTTTAATAAAAATACCTTAATAAAAAACATTAAACCTGACAAGACTACATAATATTTACGCCGTAAGGCATTTCCCTTTGAAATGAATTGCCCCAACCGCTGCCGTGTCCTATTGTTGACCGTGGATTTGTGGTGTTAGACGATTGAATGAAGTCTGATCGTTGATCCAACACTGATCCAAAACTGAATGGTTAACGAGGAAGCGGGACGGACGCAGCACCAGTGAGCCATTCGTTTCGCAGCTGACATGTGCTTGGCTCGCACTGCCAACGAGGGCTCTGCCTAGACTCGAGCTCTGGACCTCCGCCTCATGCGTAAAAAAAATACCATCATGATGATGAAGTAGAAGAAATCCTCCCTCATAACGCTGGCGAGAAAAATGAAATCGGCATCTTTCCATCGAAATGTTGTAACTTCTCAGGTAGGAGTGGGAGTGACCGAGGCCTTGAAATGCGAAGTTAGAAGTCTTGAATTCCTGCAACCATGGCAGAACAGGTATTCAAGCTCTATTCCTTCAAGGCTTTTTATGGTTTGTTTTATGTATTTTGGATTTTTTAGGGTTTCCGCAGAAGAACAAGCGAGTTTCTGGAGTGGAGAAGATTTTGGTTTATTGAGCTCTTTCAGATTCATGTTGTTTTATGGTAGCTATTGTTTTTCTTACATTTGTTTGGCCCACAATATCTAGTTTTTATTAATGAAACCCTTCTTTTTCATCCTGTCTCTCTTCCTACGAAAAACGTGGGATTGGGGCTTAAGCTATTTGTAGCGGTTTTGTTTTGTATGACTCTAGCGCTGATCAAGGTGACATACATTGCAATTACCAGTTATTTCACATTGAATTGTTGTCTGCCCTATTTAGAAAATGAGAAGGTTGCATTGTTTGTGGACAACATTCTGCATAGTCCCTCGTTCTGGCTATATGCAATAAAGCAAGGATCCAGGGCTTTAGTCGTTGGGGCATTCACTCCTTGTTGAGATTCACTTGAAATAGGGCTAATGTAGGGATTTGTTTCGTTGGCAAAGTTTTGTATGGTGTTTGTTTTTGTGTGGAATGGTTCAACACATTGATTAATGGCCTAGATTTGATAAGTGTTTACTGGTTAGATCCTCAGTAATCTGGGGTGTAGAATGGCCAAAAGCTATTTTTGGTCCCTTGTTAGTTTGGCTTGTAGGATTCGCGTTAGACTGTTTGGTCCTTATTTGGAAACTTTTGGAAATAACATAAATTAGTAGACAAAGTTTCCATGATGCCAACTTTATTAGGATCTTGTTAACAATAAAAACAAGATATTCCAATGTGTTGGTGGTTTGAGCTAGTCTTTTTTTCTCCAGTTGTCTTACGAACGGCCAGCTCAGGATTTGCCCAAGACTTTTAATTTTTTTAAACAATGGGGATTTGAGTTTAGACTTTAGTACTTTTATCAAACGGGGTTCTTGATTTTGTCATGGTTCTTTTGCGTGTTTGGAGTTGCAAGCTCATGTTAAAGCTATTAATCTCAATGCAGGGTATGGGTATATATGTAATATTGGGATAGGCTCTCCGATCATCCATTCTATTATTCTATCCATATGCTCAAATATTGGTAGATGGGTTTATTTATAAAAAAGAAGTTAACCATAACAAGCCCTTTTAATAGAAGTCAAACGCCTTTTTCCAATATTCTATGCCACTCTGAAGCTTGTATTTGTGGGTGAACAGTGAAAACGTTCTTGTTAGTATTGTCATTGTTATTAACTAACGTGACATCTCTAATACAAATTCCTTGTATTGTTTTCATAGACTGAGAGAGCTTTTCTAAAGCAACCAAAAGTATTTCTCAGGTAATCATATTGTAGTATTATTTGATTTTATTTCATGTTTAGAATCTTTTGATTTGCTTCTCTTGTGATCCTTAATTTATATTGTTGAGTTCTAAGAAGTCTGGGAAGGGGAAACGTCCTAGAAAAGGTGGCAACAGGTTTTGGAAGAATGTGGGTCTTGGCTTCAAGACCCCCAAAGAAGCTATTCAAGGTATGGTGATTAAATTCTGGGAAGATTTGATTATTGCGATATATTTTGTTTGTATATATTATTGTGAGTTTAATTGTTGTTTCTATTAAATTATCCATTTGAATGCCAAAATGCTTCCTTGTAGCAAGGTTGCACGAGTAAGAAGACACACCAGGTATAGAAATGGTGTAGTTGTTATGAATTCCCAAAATATTGTTTGTTAGTATGGGGGTATGGTTGAATGAACTCATAATGGTTGAGATCATATCTGCTCTACTAACAACATATATTGGGAACTCGATGGGACAAGAATGCTTGATTGTGGCAACGAACATCTTGTGACTATCTTAGTGCTACCCATTACTTGGAGACATTTTAGTTTCTTATGTGGGCATCGACCATCTTGGTGTTTCTCCTGAGAAGACTGAAGCTGCATGCCACCTGCATGCAAGGAAATTACCATGATTCCACCCATAAGACTGAAAGTTATCACCTTCTGGAAAGCAGGGATCCTGGTGCCATTTGAAATGTCTTTGTGCTTGCCAATTTAAATGTAACTGACTTGATCCATGTGTATTGGACTCTGGAGAAAATTCTAACGCTGCCTTTTAGTTGTTTCCCATAAATACATTTGAGGTTGAAATACATTTTAAGTCTTCATATTTAAGACAGAAAATTGACTCCATCATGATAAAAACACAATTAAACCTGTAAACAAGAGCCCTTTATAATTTAGTATAGACTGGAACAGACTTCTCATGCCCAATACGTGCATCAATCACTTACCAGGCTCGCACTATGCTGTAGATCTTCAACTATCAATCCATATGAATTAATTGAATGTAGAATCACATTTCTTTCTTATTGTTTACCAGAATATATAGTGTCTGTGAAGTTAGGGAAGTAGTTGTTGTGATTCAAAAATAGCTATATGATGAATCATCCAAATTGATACAATAAAAAGCCTTTTTGTAGGATGTTTTGAATTCTTTGAACACATGTTATGTAGGTCTCTGTAGCTGAAGAGCCCCTGTTTAGTAAGAATGTTAGTGGTAAAAGTAGCATGCCAGGTATGGAAGTGTACCAAATTCTAATAGCATAAGTAATGATGCAACAGTCTTGTCTAAAGCTTTTACAATATATCTTGTGTTCTAAGACACCTTTTGAGCATTTTCGAAGAAGATAGGAACTCTCTTCATCATAGGTTTGCCAACAAGACCAACTTGCAACAGTTTTATCTCTTGCATCTACAATATATCTTGTGTTCTAAGACACCTTTTGAGCATTTTCAAAGAAAGTAGGAACTCCCTCCATCATAGGTTTGCCAACAGAACCAACTTCTACTATCTGGTCAATCAGTGCCAAGGCAATTAATTAAATTCGCTACCAGCAAGGAACTTAGCAAGAAATCATCAACTGCAAAGATAACCCCATGCTTGCCATGTATCAGCTGTGGCCGACAAACAATCATTCCAGATGCAGGAAAATCATCTGCGGGGTTATTGTCATAAAAATAATACAGACTTGGTTTTCACTTTTAATTATTTATTTACAGAGAAAGATGGTATTCTTTACAAACTCGATTTTCGCTTTGAATTATTTCTTTACAGAGAAAGATGGTATTCTTTACAGACTCGATTTTCGCTTTGAATTATTTCTTTACAGAGAAAGATGGTATTCTTTACAGACTCCATTTTGCATATCCGATCTTACCTGAAAGATTCAAAGCTTTGGAACTAATTTCAAGAAGCTATGCGCTGATTAATTTTTTTATTTTTCCTTCATCATTAACATAGGATAATAAAAGCAAAATTAAGAATCTTAAGAATAATCAAGATGTCATTCTTATGATTAGTTTTTGTTTTTTCTTGATTCTGATACATGAACTAGAAGTTGTGGAATCATCTTGGTTTTATTTATTTATTTATTATTTTATTTTTATCTATAATTTTTATTTTTGTCTTTCGGTTTCCACTGATTCGTGCAAATATTTTCTGATTGGTGCATGTTATTTTATATTGTTGCAGTCTTTCTCAACTAGATTGTCAATACACGTATTTTTCCGTTATATGTTTTTGGGTCTTTCTCCACTGGATTGTGTGAACTAGGGTTTCTTGGTTTTTATGTAGGGACCTACATCGAAAATAAGTGCCCATTCACTGATATTGTTTCAATAAGAGGTCGTATATTAGCTGGAACATGTTACAGTGCTAAAATGACACGGACAATTATTGTCCGTAGGGACTATCTCCATTTTGTCAAGAAATATCATAGGTAACTAGAGAACATTATAGTGAATTGCAATTATATTTCTATACAGTTCCATTTAAGTAGTAATTTTTGCATGTTTGCATACTTAACAGATATGAAAAGAGACATTCGAACATACCAGCCCATATTTCACCCTGTTTCCGTGTCAAAGAAGGGGATCATGTTATCATTGGGCAATGCAGGTAAATCTATTTATGGGAATATCCACTAAAACCTGTGACTCTTTTTTGTGTTTTTATTGGTTGTTAACATTTTATATGATTTGCTTGTATCAGGTCCTTGTCCAAGACTGTAAGGTTTAATGTTTTGAAGGTGATTCCTGTGGGTTCTAGCAGTGGTTCTGCAAAGAAAGCCTTCACTACAATATGAATCCGTTTTTTTTTCTTCCATTAAGTGTGATATAGTGGGCTTCGACAGAGTTGAGGGTTACTTACTATTTTATCATTTGGTCAAAATCAATTTTGTTAGTTTAATCCTTATTTTGGTTACTGTGTTGAATTTTGAAAAAGATGTACGGTGCATGTTTACTCTTTGGTAGTTGAAAGTCCACCATTCTTGGATAATTTTGTTTTGGTTTTATCATCCAGTAAACCTTTGAAGGCATATTCTTCGAATATATATATATATATATATATATATATATATATATATATATATATATATATATTTTCCACTAGCCAAATATGACGATGTCATATTTATTTTATTATATATGGCAAGGAGTTTCGCTTTTAATTATTTCTTTAGGAGGTGACATTCGTGTGCTTTAAGCTGTTGACTTGGTGATAATAAATATTGCTATCAAATGATCAATACACCTAACTTTCTCAGCATAACTTTGAATTTATGAAGGTGCCTAAGACAATCTAGTTATATGTGATGGTTGCCAATAGTATTTCATGTGAAGATGTTGAAATTTAATTCACACAAGAGGTTTGTAATGTGCGTGGATTTTAAACTATAGGAGCTCCAAAAAAGGATTTTTGCTGAGTTTTTTGTACTGATCGAATATCAAGGGTTCTGGGCGTTGTGAATCCTCGTCATTATTTTGATGCTTATTCCATTTTCTATATCACTGGATGCAACTGTCTAGGCTTATTTTGGGGGCTTATGCGAAGTAAAGTTTACGGGCATTCAAGGGTCAAGGGTCCTTTCGAATTCTTTACTGGGCCACTTTAATACAATAATCTCTTATTCTCAGATGAAAAAAGAAACCATACAAGCAATTTTAGCGAATGCCCAAAATTTTTGAGATGATTGAAAGATGACTGAAAATAATGAAATAGTCATGCCCTGCGATTTTACTATATTTAGCCGATGTGCGTTGATGAGGCATTGTGCAATTAAATCCAGTTAGTATCAGTATGCATGGCCGTGTGAGAGAATCTTACAAAGGGGATGGGGGGTTCTGATATCCAAATTTGATGTCTAATAATGTGTTAAATTAGATTATTTCTATAATTACCAAATTAAGATGATTGATATAATTGCAATTATTAAAGCATCGAATATGTCTTATAAAGAAATTATTTCATATTGTTGTGTATAAAGAAACTTTTGTGATTGAAATTCTTTACTTTGTATAGATTATTTTAACTCGTGATTAATCAAAGGGCGAATTGTTTTGGATACTTGTGATGGAATCAAAATATGATTGTATAGTCATTATATTCTAGGCTATTTTGGTCAGAGGGAATTGTTTTGGTAATTTGTTATGGCATCATGTATATATATTATATATGATAATACTCTTTTATTGACTGTTTGCCTCGATACTTAATTATCGACCAGGGAATCATAATAAGTAGAGCTGATGCACTATATGTGCTGACAATAGATAAGTTCTGTTGTCTGCTGCACTATGGTTTAGATAGTGAGTATTACAAACTAACACTTCATTTTACAAACTGTAATTCATTTCGCCACACAATTAATGAAAAACTGGTAATTTGTTATGGCATCATGTATATATATTATATATGATAATACTCTTTTATTGAGTGTTTGCCTCGATACTTAATTATCGACCAGAGAATCATAATAAGTAGAGCTGATGCACTATATGTGCTAACAATAGATAAGTTTTGTTGTCTGCTGCACTATGGTCTAGATAGTGAGTATTACAAACTAACACTTCATTCTACAATCTGTAATTCATTTTGTCACACAATTAATGAAAAACTGGTAATTTGTTATGGCATCATGTATATGTATTATATATGATAATACTCTTTTATTGAGTGTTTGCCTTGATACTTAATTATCGACCTGGGAATCATAATAAGGAGAGATGATGCACTATATGTGCTGACAATAGATAAGTTTTGTTGTTTGCTGCACTATGGTATAGATAGTGAGTATTACAAACTAACTTCATTCTACAAACTGTAATTCATTTTGTCACACAATTAATGTAACAATTGCTATCATATTATTAATGAAAAAAAGGATTACAATATCAACGCTACCAATCTCCATTTATAGGCTCATGAAATAACAAGATGGATCTAACTTCGTTTCCTGTTACTCTTAATCAATTCAATGCATTTAAACAAGACAATCAAAATTAGTATAGGAAATATAAGTCTTCACTAGTGGCGCATGTAGGTGAATGGTGAGATCTCAAATTTTATCTGACGTGTACTTCAAACAATTAATCATTAAATCTATAGCACAAATACAATTTGAACTACGAAAGCATCACTCGTAAAATAAAACTGGAAAGACTAAACTATTTAATAACTTAAACAAAGGGAAAACTTGCCTTGATGGCTTCGGTGGGCCCTTGCCGATCTACTAGGTAAGCTAAAGACTTACAACGTTAAGAAGTAAAATAACACATTGATCTTAACAATTGTTGTTCATATTGTTAATGAAAAAAAGGATTACAATATCAGCATTACAAATCTCAGAGTGCTTTGTTTCCAACCTAATCTCCCTTCTTGGATCTCTCTGAAGACTAAGAGATTAACTATTAACCATTCAAGAAAGATTTTGATTAACCTAATTGTTCGACATACCTCTCTTTTATAAAGAAGAGCGTCGTAGCATAATCTGTGTAATGAAATTGAAATTACATTTGTAACTTTGTCCTCATGACACGAAGTGCATGAGGAGGAAGTGGATCTTGGGTAACCAAGTGAATGAGATGTCTTCAACAACTTCATTGGTTCCATAGTGGATTGTTTGCTAAAGCACTAAGTCTGAAGATGAAGTATGGTACTGGAATCAGATAGTAGACAATGGAATACAGGTACCAGCATTGAACAAATAATATGAGTATTGGAGTTAAAACGATAGAACAATTGGAGCAGTTGGTACCAGAATCAAACTGTGGAGCAATTTGGTTACTAGAATCGAACAATGGAATGGTTGTGATGAGCGCATTAGCCAAAATCTCGGGTGACGGGTCAAGTGTTGGATGAGTGCACGCGTGGTGAGAAAGATCGTTGAGAACACAACTATTGCTCGAGTACTAGATAGGTGCGTAGGTGGTTGATGAGTGCAAGATTGTCGAATGAGTATTGGACGAAATACCGGATCGCTGAGCTTCCCGAAACGCTGAACTAGCTGAGTACCAAAATGCTGAATTGATAGAGTATCGAAATGCTAAACGAATATGGAAGAGTAGAAAATCTAGAGATTTATGAGAACCAATCAGAGAAATTAGAGTAAAAGATCAAATAATGATATTTTTACTATAAGAAAACATAGAAATTGCATATTAAATAAGTTATTGTAGCATATGCCGCTAATCAATGCCAACGGCATGTTCGTGTTTATTTCAAAATGATTTAATGTATCTAACATCATCTACAACATAATCTAAAAGAGAACCCATCGATCATAACAAACCATAGCAGCTAGATTCTTTTAATGTCTTAAAAAACACCAATGGATGCAACTTTGCGAGAGAAAAATGGCATTGCCACAGTAATATAAATCATAGCAGATATCTTCATTCATATATATATATATAATGAGTATGTACTATAGAGATTTATTTATCTCAATGATAACTTGAGATTCTTCCAGTTATGACAAAAGAGTAAAATATTTAAAACAGAGCATGGACTATAGAAAGTAATATAAATCATAGCAGAGATCTTCATTCATATATATATAACGAGTATGTACTAGAGATTTATTTATCTCAATGATAACTTGAGATTCTTCCAGTTATGACAAAATAGTAAAATATTTAAAACAGGACATGGACTATAGAAATTTATCTGAATGATAACTTGAGATTCTTATCCCATGCTACATACGATTTCAGTGTATGTAAATGAAAAATTAATAAATTAATTTAATCTTAATTTTGACGGATTTGATTACCTATTCTTCCCCACTCTATGCTATTCTTCCCCATTCTACAGCTTACGGGTTTCTTTTACAACATAAAGTACAAATGCTAATATATTTTCAGATTAGTTCAATCTTTCTATATAATATAAAATTATCACGTAACACTGGTATATAATATCATTCACCAGCTTAGTCATTCACGACTAAGTCAGATACTATTATTCATAGTGTTTTTATATGATATATCATTAGTCTGATCACCTAGTTTCAAGCATTGGGATCAGCCAGATTTAAAGTTTTCTTCGCCGAGCATTGTGGGAACATGGACTTATATTTAAAATACATGAACAATGTGACATGTGCAAACAATGTGACTTACAGCAATTCCAAAGCTTCTCTGTTATTTCAATATTTAAAACCAAATTTCAGAAAGTACATAATACTCGTTGGATTTACCATAACAAATGGCTTAATCAAATAACACTTCCAAACTTATATCCAGTTATTCAACTTGGAAAGATAATGTTATTTAAAATTGAATTTTTTAGGTTGTAATCCGCCCATATAATTTTAGGTAATTTTTTTAGTTTAAAACGTATTTTCAAATACGTAAATAGATTTAGCGTTTTAAAATACTCAAATGGTATGGAGAACATATTTCAAATCTATGATCCAACAAAATTATTGTTAAAATTTGAACAAAATTAATTATAAAGAGATAAAATTTTAAAAAAATTAGATAACAAGTAATGATAAACCCTAATTTAAATGTTTTTTTTGTTTTAGTATTAATCTAATAAAAGTTGGTGTTAATTATAGACTAAAGTTATAAAATATGCTTTTATAGACTAAAGTTATAAAATATGCTTAACTAATATACTTTAAATAGTTATTTTTAAAATGTTGATTTTATTTATGTATTAAAAATGCATTTTAAACAAATAAAAAATAAAATTTTACTAAAAATTTATATTACACGATTAATTCTCTATCTGTATAAAATTGCACCTACCAATAACACATTCCAAACCAGTGAACCAACTCATAAACCCATCAACCACGACAATAAGCATACTGCAAATTAAAATAAGCATACTGCAAATTAAAATTAAAATTAAAGACAATATTCCAAACCTGCTCAGTACAACTATTTGCTGATTTTTCTGACATACAAATCGAAACCAACCAATATTCCAAACCTGCTCAGTAGAGCTATTTGTTGAGTTAAAACTAATTTTCAGAAATATACTCTAAAATATCCTGGAAACACTTACATTATAAAGAACTTACAATTCAAACTTAAAATTCCAGATAAAAAAATATACCTAAAACAACAATCTTCCAAACCAATTCTTAGATTATCTACCACATAGATGAACCACATTTCTTTATTATTTAACCAAAAAAGGAAACCGAACTGGAAGGAAAGTCCATCATATCTGTAGTTTCCTTCATGATAGCTCATAGCTCATAATATCTTGTATTGCCTTTCCCGGTATCCTTTCCTGTTTTAACAGTTTCCTTTCCTGTTTTAACAGTTTCAGCTTTGCCCTGCCCGTCGTGGTTACCATCAAGCGTTTCCGTCACCTGAACAACAGTTGTTTTGAGCCTTTTGCACCGCATCAACTCAGTTGTTTTGGGCATTTTGCACCACATCCACTCTGGGTTTGCTTTTGCGGCAGCCCACAGCGGGTTTGCTTTTGCGGCAGACCACGGCCATTTTGCGGCAGGCCACTGCCATTTTGCGGGTTGGACATCCAAAGAGTCATAAAACCCAGGCTTCCCAGGCGCCATTGTTACGATATTTTTTTCACCCCACCACCACAACGATAAACTCCCAGCGGACAGTGCCGATTTTGGGAGCAAATGACGCAAACGCGTGCACCTACTTGCATTTGGCCTCCCCATAAATAGGCTCTAATGCTATAATTTAATTTGTAAAATATTAATGGAAAACTAGCGCGAAGAAGGAAGGAAGGAAGAAAGTGGAGAAAATGAAATTAAAGAAAAAATGAGAAGCAGGTTTTACGAAGAAGGAAGGAAAAAATAAGGAGCACGTTTTATATGATATATGTATTAAAAAAATATTAAACAATATATAATATATAATAAATATTGAATTGATTTCAAATATTTTATATTGCCGTTCCCAGTAGATCCAGTCTTGTATTACCTGGATAAATCTCGATAAGGTCCAGAGGGCCAGCCAACTGGCGTAGAGTAATTAATGTGCAAATGGATGACTTTGAGAAATGCATGGTGACCTCCCAGTGGCTATGGATAGATCACGAAATCTCCAAGCGAACCACTCCCTTAAAAAACGCCTTCGGAGTCATTGAACCTAACACTCTATTCATTCATTAAGAGTTGCAAAGTCAATGTTATTGATTCTATCAATCTTTTTATATGATAGTTTAATTATTAATTTTTAGTTTTCATATAAATTAGTATATGAAGTTTATAATTGTTATTGTATCGGTTAAGTGTCAAGTAGATTTTGTATTAATTTAAGTTTTAATGTTAAAATAATTGTTAAATTTAATAAGATATAAAAGATTCTCTTAATTCATTGATTTGTTAAGGTTTTGCAAATGGGGTAGCAAGCTAAGTGGGCTTGATTGTGGGGAAAACTCCACAGTTAAGCGCGCTTGAGCCAGAGGAGTTCTGGGATGGGTGACTTCCTGGGAAGTCATGGTTACCGGGTGCAAGCCCCGGAAGTGATGATTGATGCTATGTGATTCATTTCACTAGTTTCAATCCCACTTCTTCACCCCTGTGAGCATCACCCGATGCAATGAGTGCTAAGTGAACTATTCAAAAATCATGACTAATTATGCAATGAGTGCTAAGTGAACTATTCAAAAATCATGAGAAATTAGTCAGTTACGACTACCTCTCATGGAACAGTTGAATCCCAAAATGATATCTAATATAATGCACTGCGTAAACCCCCATACTTAAATTCAAAAAGAGTCAAGGGATCTCTACTTGAATGGTTCATGAGGCACAATACTTGCTTAGGTTTTGCAAATGGGGTAGCACCCCTGTGAGCATCACCCGATGCAATGAGTGCTAAGTGAACTATTCAAAAATCATGAGAAAAATTAGTCAGTTACGACTACCTCTCATGGAAATGGTCATACGTGAATGACTTACTTAACGCAGTTGAATCCCAAAATGATATCTAATATAATGCATTGCGTAAACCCCCATATTTAAACATGTTAGTGTATTTAAATAATATTTTTATTGGAAAACGTGTGTGGGGAAATTTGATTTATTCTTCCATTTCTTCACATGATATCAACCTCATTTAAACTTATATATAGGATTAATGCAAATGAGAATAGATTGCTTATGGTGAATATTGATGTGATTCATTTTGTCATTTTGTATTTAGGTTGTATTGTAAAAGAATTTTGGGAAGGGTGTTGCTATGTTCTTATAGTATGTTAATTTTCGTGTTAAACATGGCTAAAAATGGCTCTTATAGGGTTTATATTCTTTGAACACAAGTGAAATATTATAACTCCCGTAATTGAAACTACGGATTTTGACACAATAAAATATTTTTGAAAAGCATGCAAAGATTATTAGATGAGTTTCTCTTGGCGTTGTTCTTCTACAATTTGTAATTATTGTAATACCATATATGTTGAAGCACTATGGTGCATATGCAGAGAAATGCATGTCAAATTAGATCGGGAGATGAAAAAACATGTGATTCATTGAACCATTTGAATATACATAGATGAGTTGAACTGCATGCTCTCAATGCTATGTGGATCTACGCTTGATGTAAATGAGGAGCGTTCTTTTCGATATGGTATGACCAGTGCTTGTATAGGTTCGAACTGCTAGTGTTTGAAAATGACATTGCTCTTTATGGAGCACAAGCAACCTATTGAGATTCAATTTTGTGTGTTTGTTTGTGCCATGAGCTATGAGTTGACCCTGAATATCACAACATGTTTCAGGTAGAAATTAGTAGACAGATTGCATATGAATATTCTATTGAACCCACTGGTGTTAAGCATAGATCAACTTCCTAGCATACCTACGAAGCATGATGAAAAGTTGTTTATGTATAGCTACACTATTTAGGAGCTTATTCTATTCATGCTATGTGCATTTGTTTAGATTGCCATAATTCTTACAGTAATGGATGGATGGTATATATATGTCCTTCATAAAATGACTCATATGATTAATTACTCATGTGACTACTCTTATGTTAGTGAAACAATGCATTCAATCCACATAATATTTAAAGAGAATTGTGTTATCTTCTCCATGACTATTACTGAAAGTCTACCTTAACAAAACACACATATAGCATAATTTATTATATAAATGTTAAAAACACAAAGGTAATCACCAAAATTAATCATCATTCCAAAATTTATTTGTGTAAGGCTATTGAAATTGAAAATTACCTTAATAAATTACATAGATGTGTCAAAATAACAAATAATACAATGTGATCCAATAAAACTAAACTTGGTGAGCAAATATACCACCACTACATGCTAGCTAACAAGTCAAATTCAAGTAAATATATCTAGGAAAGCTTTGAAGAGATATTTGAGAGTGGCAACGGTTAGCTAGCGATGGAGTGAAGGGTTGAGTTGCAGTCGTCTACTTGGGCCCCCTCTACGGGTCTTCGGACCCCCTTGGTCAGGCTTCGGCCTCTCTGACCTGTCTATTAGGCGAATTGGGTGGGGTCTCTTCTCATTGGGAGCGAGTAGACTATTTGTTCATGCCCTCTCGAAGCCTGATTTTTCTCCTCTTGGGTAGTGTTCGCTTCTTCAATGTCGTATTCTTCCCGAGAGGCATCGCTGATTACGGAGATTGTGGCCTTCAATGTTCTATTTGCTTCATCCCCAAAGTTCAGTAAGTAGGGTGAGTCTAAGTTTGTGAAGAAGGCAGAGGAGATCCCCAAGATTGAGATTTGTGTTCCTCAGGCCGGCTCTCGTGCCTTGCAGTTAGCTAATCAGGGTCTTATTGGTGAGTTTATGGGCCTTTGGCCATCCCCTAGGATGGTAAAAGCTTGGATCGAGAAGAACTGGAAACCTCTTTTTAAAGGACAGGTAATCTACTCTTTCTGCGGCAAAGGCTTCTATAATTTGTACTTTGAGAATAGGTTGGATAGAGATTTAGGATTCAGGAGTGGTCCATATTTTATGGAGGCTCAGGGGATTGTTTTGGGCAAATTTAGTGTTTCTACAAACGCCTAACCCTATAGACCTAGTAGCTAGTCTAGAAACAACACACAAAGTAATTCGTCGCTTTTCCTATAATCAACAGATAAGAGGAGGAGGAAAAGAAACCAACCTGTAACTTTCACTTGATCCCTCTCTCCTTGGACTGATTTCACCGCTCCTTTCCGTACTTAACTCGCTTGGAAAGTACTTGCACACAAGCCGAGACAGAAACCCATCAAAGCATACAATAAAGATCTGTTAATTAAACATATCATAGAATTCAGAATACGATATACATCATATAAGAACATGAATGGAAAAAGCCTTGAATTCTTTATTGATAAAAGGAAAGATTACAACCCATGAATATTCATGCTTGATTCAGTGTCTTCCTTCTAGTTTCAATCCATTCTCTCCTCATGGAGAAACAATTCGACATCATTACAATACTCTCACTAATATCATTCAAACAGCATTTCCTTAGCTCAAGAAATTCCAACCTAGACCACCCTTTGAATGCTTGGTCAATTTATAGCTAAATGGAGGAGGTTAAGACATTAATGGCCCTCATGAATGCTCTACCAAAATAGGGAAGTGGTCCCATGGAGGAAGGGATAATGGATTAAGGTTCATTCATCCTCTTCCTCATCCAAATGCGAGCTTAATCAACCTAGAAACTTCCAGAAGTATCCATTGGATGAGGAATCCAATGGATTCATTTAAAAGATTCGATGAATCTCGCTCAACGTAGGTGAAACAAAGGCTAAGTGTGTTGCAGTGCACCTAGTCAGTGTAGTTCCTGCATTGCAATGCAGGAACTACACTGACTAGGTGCACTGCAACACACTTAGCGTCAGTGTAGTTCCTGCATTGCAATGCAGCCTGATAGAAGGCTACCTACGCTGATTTCCTTAGGGGCATTTTTTGGATGAATGGTGTCATGGAAACTCTTAAGAGGAAAGCATGGTGTAGTTTGACCTCATTAGGGAATGAAAACAATTGAATTAGGGATTGATGGACCCTAATAATACGGATTTGGAAGTCGAGGGTAATGTGCCCAAATTGACTTGTAACAGTTTCCCCCTAAAGCATGAAGTCGAAAATAAACATGTCGAGTGAGATGTTTACCATTTGGAGAGAAGGTTTCGAAGTGGAAGGTGACCTTCATCAGTTACAATACAAATATCATGATACTTTTATTTTTTCCCATGAACTAGCTGAGAGAAGGCATACCCATGCTCAGCTTATAAACTTTCATTACATGTACAAATATAGTCGTCTACAGATATAGACCCATTAATGGATGACCATGAATGTAAGGCCATTTGTACATTTGATATAGTACTCCTGAAAAATATATCGCAGCCCGGATGGATGAAACTAGATCCAGGGTCTTCAATCTCGTCCAATCTTTCACTCAAGTACAAGTCTAACCATGTGAATAGATGATCTAAAGTCAAACATGGAGAGAAATCATCTGATTACCAGCCAATGATGTATGCAAGTATCAAGGTACTGAAGGGGTGTTTCTAAGTCAAATTCTTGGATGATATGCTGATGTCGACAAGAAGCGACTCGTCGCAGGAGGGCCTTGATGTATCCCACATCAACGACACGAAACGAGGTAAATGATTTTGGAGATGAAACATCAACTAATGACACAAGGTTCAGGAATGGAAGGCATGAAAATGAAGGTTTACTGTATTGTAAAGGATGAAGTTTTTAATTGAATGACTTCTCTTGAACATATCAGCAACACTGAAGTGAATTAGTAGCATTTACCCAAAACAAAGAAATGGATGGTATGATAGACCAACGGTGTGATAACCATCAAGCTAAATGACCCAACCCACATAGTCACGGTGATGAGGTGAAAATGTCATGTTCAAGAGTGACATGCTACCATAAAGTGTTCTCAGCTTTTTCCCATTTTCCCCAATCATTTCTGACTAGTACCTCTTTATTTTTATAAATCTTGAGGAGGATAACATATGCTTGTTGTATAATTCCACCCTTCAGGTGAATCCATCGCTATTTGATGTTTTAACGAGTCTAGAGAAGGTGAAACTCAATCTTGTCTAAATGGACAAGTTTTTCGCTATTTAATGTTTTTAATGAGTTTAACAACAAAGATAACTCGGTCCTTTTCACATTTAGAGAGTCTGAAAAGGGACTAAAAGGAAACTCCACAAGTTCTTTTTCATAAATTTGTCTCTCAAGTCCAAAAAAGCATAAAACAATACAAGAGAGAACCTATTGATCATGTTTGACCAACAAGTACCTTTTTCGTAGTTAATCTATCTCAGCCCGAAGAAGGGGTAAAACTATACTGAGTAGATATCGATTCTAATCCATTAATGAGCTAGAAATGACAAGCGCTCGGCAATCTTTTCATGTTTAGAGAGTCTGAAAAGAGCTTAAAGAGGACTCCGGGGGGGTTCCTTTTTCGTTTTTAACAAAGCTCAAAAAAGTGATAAAAGTTTGCTTTGTGGTCAAAGATGTTCAATTTACACATAAGCATGTCATAACTGCTTGTCAGTTGTTAATCCTGCTCAAGATGGCATCAAAATAGATTAAAAAATACATGTTCATGGATTAAATAAATGAAAAATAATGTTTATTCGACTAATGTGCAAGAAATAAACATAAAAACTGGTTCTTACCATTCATTTTCACCATCCTGTTTTTACCTTTTGATGTTTGGAGTAGTTTTTTCCTGAAGTTCACCAGTTGATTGCAGAGGATTTAGGGGATCATTCCTTGAGCTGTTTGGACCGGGTAGGTACTAACTCTGTTCTCTTTCATTTCATTTTATTTATTTCCTATTTTAGTCAAGAACATTTTAGGGTTTTGAGGTCCCTAGGGTTTCCTTTTCCAGTTCAGGAAGTGAAATGGTAATCATATGGAGAGAACGAGAGCATGAAGAGCAGGATATCATAGCCTTGAATAATTAGGGAACAGTCAAGGTCCTAAGAAATTGTGGGTTACTCAAGTATTTCCAGTTATCCAACATGCGGCAGCAGATGGATCTTCTACGGTTCCTTGTTCAATAATGGGATATGACCGATCAGTATTATCACATTCGAGACAAAGAGGTCCCTTTTACCATCAATGATATATACTTCCTAATTGGACTATTGAGGCGGGGTGCCCCCATTTCACTAACAGGACTTGCCCATGGGGGTAGACCAGTGAAAGATTATGTGCGACAGTTCTGTAGGTAGGGTGCCCAGCCTAGCAGAGACGAAAGGATACTTATCAAGGATGTTAGTGATTACCACTAAGGACGATCCTTTTTACCATTGCCAGATTGGCTGGCAATGCCACGCTTCATTTGGCCAACAAATCATACATGCAGTATGCTTTACAATGTTTAGAGCCAAAAGTGTTCAACTGGTGTAGAGCTGTCTTTTCATATGTGAAAGAGCAACTAACCAAGGTAAAAAGAGGAAAGATCAAGAATTTCGGCTATGGATCGATCGTGATTTCTTTTGCCTTGGATAGAATTCCTCTCTTGCAGCCATAACTCATTTCACTGGGTGTATCTGGATCGAGAGACCCATAGATGCAGAGGTGAACAGATCTTATGGCTAGGCATGGTGCCCATTCTTCGATCGTATTTACCCCTACATTCTTTGAATGGTTCAATCTACAGGAGATGGCTTCCACAGAATATCCATATTCAAGAATGGATTTCCGTAGCGATCCAGAATTACCAATACTAGTTGGAGCAATGTGGGGTGCTATTGGTAAATTGTTTGACTAAGTGTTTTTAAACTTTTAAACTTTTTGCATTTTTTGTTTTCTTGATTAATTCCAAGACTAAACAAAATCAATTTTTTCTATGTATACAGATGTTGGACCTGTTCAACCTGTGGGGAACCCACAAGATGTAGCTGGACCAGCACAGAGACCTGTAGGGAGAGCGGTTCTCCGAGACTTCGATTCGACGAGACTCTAGCTGAACTGCAAGATCACATAGAGGGATTAACCCTGGGTATTCCGGATGTCCGGATCAAGGAGCTACCTATGCGACTGCAGCACCACACCATCGGTGTACTGGGTCGTTGGATGAGACTCTTACGTATGATAGCACAGGCAGTGACCTACTATCATGAGCAACACTAGTTTACTAAGATATTTTTTCTGCATACATTTTAGTTTTCGGTCAAATGACCAATTTTTGTCTTGGACACAAACTATTTGTAAAAAAATTTTACAATTATCTATTTTACTTTCAAGGTTTTATTATGGTTGAGTGATGTAATCCTATTCAACTGATGATGCTAATTGAAAATATTTACTTTACATATGTTCCAAATGTCTATTTAACACATAATTTGCTAGAGAGTCAGTTAATGTATTTAGATTTCTAGAAATATGTTGATTTTGAATAAACTCAAAATACCTTTCCAAAATACGAACTCTAAGGAACATACGATGAATTGCTGGGTTTCGGACAGTATAAACGCCAGTATCTTGTAGTACAACGAGCTGTAGGCATCGCCTCAGCCCATTTGGTAAAATAGTCAACTGCGACTATAATATACCCAAGCCCCCCAGTCGAGGTGGGGTTACATGTCATAAAATCAATGCCCCCTTTAGCGAATGGTCAAATAGTGACTACTGGATGCAAAGGTGCGGGTGGTAAGCTAGTTTTCCGATCAAATATTCAACATGCATGACAACTTCTGACGGCAATTATGCAATCTTTGAATATTGTTGGCCAAAAGTAACCAGCACGGAGAATTCTCTCTGTTGTAGCATATCTAGATAAATGTCCACCACAAGCACTTGAGTGACATTCATTCAAAGCTTTCTCGACCTCCTCATGAGTGAGGCACCTATGTAAAATTGTATCGACACCACGGCGATAAAGCGTGTCACCAACGATCAGATAATTTTTGGCTTGGTATCGGATACGTCACTGTTGAGAGCGAGAGGTATCAGGCCGGAAAGCTTGGGTCTAGAGATAGATCAGTATATCCCCATACCATGGATTTCTTGATGAAATGAGAGACAGAGACTCATCCAAGATTGATGTTTCTGATGTTAAATCGTTGGAGGATGAGGGAAGATCGGAAAGTAGTTCGGCAAATAGGAGAGATTTCTTTGACTTAGAATTAATGAATTCCAAATCAAATTCCTGCAATATAAATATATACTTCGAATATTTCCCCCCAGCAATTGACGTGACAAAATATATGTCATAGGGTTGCAATCGGAGATGATTGTATTTTTACGCAGGAGAATATAGTGGCGAAACCTCTGCACAGCTTGAACGGCTACCAAAAGTTAAATTTTCAACATAAGAATATTTTCTTTCTGTATCATTGAGATTACGGCTCAAATAATATACTGGATTTTCTATTCCATCTTCTTCTTGGACTAAAACCATTCCGATGGTTGTATCTGCAGTGGCGAGATATAGGTAATAGTCTTGTTGATAGTTTGGGGCATACATTAATGATGCTCTAATCAAGGAATCTTTAAGAGCACTAAAGGAAGCTTGCGCAACCTGATCCCAATGGAAGGCACCCCTTTCTTTAATAGACAAGTAAAACCTTTAGCCATTTCAGCATAGTTTGGAATGAACCTCCTCATAAAGTTTGCCTTCCCTTGAAGTTTCTGTAACTCTAATAAATTTGAAGGTGGAGGCAAGTCAAGTATTGCCTGAACCTTAGTTGGATCGAGTCGAATTCCATCTTTTGAGACCACGAATCTAAGAAATCAACTAGAACCAACACAAAACACGCACTTGTGCGGTTTAAGCCTTATTTTCTAGTGTCGAAATCGCAAGAATATTGCTTTAAGTTGTTGCGGGTGCTCAATCCGCTTTCATGAATGAGCAGGCAATTCATCAAGATATGGTTGTAAAATGTTCTTAATGTCATGGAAGGCATAGTTCATTGCCCTCTGAAATGTAGCCCCTGCATTCTTCAAACCAAAAGGTAACTTCCTATATGCGAATGTGCCCCATGGACAAATAAATGTAGTTTTTGACTGATCCTCTGGGCAGATATTGATTTGATTGTAGCTGGAAAATCCATCCATGAATGAAAATATTTCACATCTGGCACATTCGTCAATAATCTGGTCGATGAAGGGTGTAGGATAATTGTCTTTTGGACATGCTTTATTTACATCCTAGTAATCAACACACACTCGGATTGTTCCTTGTTTTTTCATCATGGGAACAATATTTGATACCCAATCAGTAAGAGGTACAAGGTAAATGAAGCTAGCACGCAAAAGTTTTTCAACCTCTGTCTTAATAGCAACAACTTTCTTTGGATGTACAGGTCGAAGTCGCTGTCATACTGGTTTGACATCAGGGTACATTTTGATTTGATGTTCAACAATGCTTGAATCAATGCCTAGAATCTCCTCATAAGACCATGCAAATATATCTCTAAACTCACGAAACAGAGCACGGTAAATATCGAATTCCAAAGGAGAACAAAATTTGTCGACATGAATTTTTTCTACATTGTTAGGCTTGGTTGAGATGTCTATAGAAATGGTTTCTTCTATGTTAGAAAAATTATGCTCAGAGTCTACCAAATCTATTCTAACAGAATTTGAAAATAAATCTACAATTGAAGGGTGTACTAGCTCATCTGAATAATCTTCACTGGAATCTGGAATATGGAAACGATGATGATAATATTCCCATGGTTCTTCTCCTATTATCATTGATTGGATGATTTCTTTGTCTGCAGAATATATACAAGAAAAAGGATTTGAAGAAGTACCGTATTCAAGTGAACGATCTACCCATTCAATCCGCGAATGTGGATTTGGAAATGCCACACAAGCAAGAAAAATTGATTGTTATGTGAGCTCGATAGGACTTAGTGGCATAACCTCAGTAAAACTTTTGTCTTCAATACTATTGGTGATCCTATTTAAATCAAATGAAGTAGAGGATAACATATTACATGTCTCAACTCTCGCAACTTCCAAAATTCTAGATGTCGGAGGAAGTGTGAAAGTACCCATTAGGGAGGGATCTTTGAAAATACCTACACCAACAGATTGAAGTGAAAGCAGTGGTCTGTTAACAAACAGAATGCTTCCCGTAACTTGAGAACTAAGGCAAAAAATGAGGTTTGGTCTATAACTATTATTCCACCTTTATGAGGAAATGCAATCGTACGAAAGTATGTGGAAACAATAGTAGCCATAGCATAAACCCATGGTCATCCAAGTAAAATGTTGTAGTCAAGGGGTCTGTCAACCACCTCAACCTCAATAGTTACCGTTTTTCCCCCTAGCTCCAATTGCAAATTATTCAAAATCCCACATGAAGTATAAGTTCTTCCATCAAAAGCTTTCAATGTGGTTGGTAATCTTGAAAACGTAGGATACCCCAGTGTTTTCCAGTAGCTCATTGGCATAATATAGGTAGAAGCTCCCTCATCTATGATAGTTCGATGAATATTTTTGTTGAGAGCTTTAATATGAATTAGAAAAGATAATTGTGCTGGTAACTGTGGTGTATATCCTGAGTGATTAAAAACCACAATATTAGAATCTGTTGGATCTACTCCACCTATTGTCGACAGTAAAGCCTGCTTCTGGGAGGGGCAATTTTGTAATACCTCAAGTGTTGACATAGCAGAAGGAGACTGAGCAAGATATTCTACTATGTTATAATTTTGTGCAACTCGAGCTCGAGGGTTAAACGTTGATTTGTGCACAACTCCCTTAGGTGGCTTTATTGTTAACTCCGGTGCAATGGGTAGTGGAATATTTTCTGATGTGATCGAAGTCGAAGAACTAGGTTGATCAGTTGCCTGATTATTTGACGACGATGGCAGATTACCATAATCTTTACTACGTGTTTGAACCAAAATTTCATCTTTAGGTTTTGAGATGGATAACATTAATACCTGGGATGAGGAAACATTTTCAGTTGCAACCATATTGGTATCCGGGTTTGGAAACAGATCTGTCAACACTGCGGGCAGTAGAAATTTTAACAGCTTAGAAACTTCCGAGCGGTGAGGAAAATCTCTCGTAAAGTGCTTGTCATTACATAGCATACATGGATAACGAGGTTTCTTTCCCGGATTAGAGGAATCAGATGATTTGTCTTGAGGAGGGTTTTCAGTTTTCTTTTTATTTTTCCCTTTCTTCTTGCTTCCTGGTTGCTTTTGATTCTTACCTTTGTCAGATGACACATCATTAATCTCGAAAGCAGGAACCTCAGATACATTTACAGTTTGATTTAAAATGGCAAGCGATTGACCAAATGGTTTACTTGCCATTTGTGTTGTCGAGGAACCGATCACACCGTCTCTAGCATGAGAGTCCCTACTTGATGGTGGAGGTGGAATGGATTGATTTAGGTGTGGTGCATGTGGAATTTTGTCATAGAGCATGCCAGATTGTGTGTAAATTAAATCCAAGTATTGGGCACGAGCAATCACTTGCTCTTCTGTAACAACTCCACCTTTAGCCACATCCTTGGTGATAGATGGCAATAAGGACTTAATGAACCACTCAGCTAAAAGCTGATCAGGAACATAGGTTTTAACCATTCGACGACGATGACGCCACTCATGAATATGATCTGATATGTGAGTAGAAGTTGTTTGTTTAAAGTTGGTCAAAAGTTCCATTCTAGTTTCATATCTGATGGGTAACTGGAAGTGGGTCAAGAAGGTAGTGGCTAAATTGGTGAAATTATTAAAAGAAGCTCTCGGCAATTCAATATACCACTTAGCAGCTGAACCAGTGAGCATTCTTTGGAAAAGATAGAGTCTTACCAAATCATCATTCAAGGAGTTCGAAGAACACCATAAATGAAAAGTCATGACGTGATTTGACGGGTCTTCTCTAGGATTTCCATTAAACTTTGGAATATCGGAAGGCAACTTATGAGGAATTACTGGCCACCATGGTGCATATAAAATTAGATCATTGGTAAGCCAGTTCAAATCTGGTAATTCTAAAGTTGCCACAAATGGCAACTGCCGATTCAAATCAGGTTTAGCATATCTGGGATAAGATGGAATTGCCTATGCCATAGGCCTTTGCATACGCGCATAAGGTGGATATCCTTGATAAAGCAGTTGGACATATGCGGCATATGGATTAAAACTAGGTTGATCTTGCAATTGTCTATAACCGGGTTGGGCTTGATACACAAGACTCTGATACGCTTGATATTTTCCTTGCCTAGGTTGAGCTTGAAAAGTAGACCCATACAAAGGTTGGACATTCTGAAAACGAGGTTGTTGATACTATGGCTACCAAGGTTGTTGGGGTATCGGTTGTGAGTTTGATATTTCCCCCCAACGCCAATTTGACCAGGCTGAGGATAGACTAAACCAGTAGTAACTTGAGTCACTTCAGTTAATGGCACACTAACCTGAGGTAATTGTACCCCAGAAACAAGCGATTGTTGCATAACATCTTGAGAATTTTGGGTTTGCTGACTCGAAACTTGTGGTTGTGAGGTAGCGGAACTAACTTGTACAACTTGAGATACAACGGGTTGAGTTTGTATCTGCGGTTCCATAGTTACGATAGTTATAGTCGAAATAATCGGCTCAGTTTGCATAGGTTGTGTTGGATACATAAGCCTTGGTTGTAGTGGCATAGTTGGTTGCCACTGACAGACTCTCATTTCAGGTTGACCTGAATACAGCGGGACATAACCATAGGGTTTTCCTCCTTGATAGGGAGGATGCAGTGAATAGGCATATTGCTAACCATATGGTGGCAATCCAGTGTTAAGAGGATATATGGGTCTTTGTTCATCGAATTGCCTAGTTTGATACTGGTAAGCAGGATCAAATTGTTGTCCTTGATAAGAAGAACCAGGTAAAATTCCTGATGATGACATGGGTGATGACCATGGCAAAGAAGAAACCCCTGAGTGGATTCCAGACATAGACTGGTAACCAGCCGGGATGGACGGCTGTCCATATAAATGTGACTCAAGTGTGGTAGAAAACATCGAAGAAGTAGCAGCAAAGGATTCTACCGCGGCTACATCAAATGAAGCAGTCTGGGATGTTTGCGGTTGTTCTGCCATGGTTAACTGACCCAAAAGTTGACCTAATGCATCAAGTGGTATCTCAAAGGCAGTAGTAGAATGAGGAAGAGATTGAGAATAAAGATACAAACCAGGTCCAAAAAGATATGGAGTCCCGGGGATAGAATCTTCCTCAACTTCCTCCTCTACAACAATTAATCCAGGTGGAAGGATTTCACCGTCAGGTCTGAAATATATTTCTGGTGTTAAAGATGAAGTTTCAGGAACTACAGATGACTGAGGCATTTTAGTAACAACTTCGGAATGTTCGAGGTCAAAGTCCAGATGTTCTGGTAAAAGAACTTCAGTTTCAAGGGAAGGTTCGTGAACGACTTCTGGTTCAGAAATGTCTTCGGTTTCAACTGCTATAGGTTCTAGATCAAATTCCAATTGAATCAGTTCAAGCTTTGAAGTAATTTGTGGTTGATTAACTTCAAATTGTGGATCAACTTCAGTTAAATTTTCACTTTTTTCCGTTATAGTGGCCTCAGGTAGTTGAGTAACTTCTTCTTGTGTAACAGATGAACCAGAAATAGTTGGGGTAACTAGAGGCTCAGTACTAGCCATGATAGGTGGCTCTAGTAATTCAGATGAAGTACCAAAAACTCTTGATATACCAGACTTAGTTTGATGAGCCCGCCTTGAACGAATAGGAGTCACTTCCGGTGGCAAGGGCGGTTTTCTCGTAACACTCCTCGAACGACGAAGTGGAGGTTGATCTTCCTCCAGAATCGCTGAATGTTTCTATCAACCTAAACTCAACTAAGGAATAAGGATGTTATTCGCGGTCAATTAATTTTTACGACACTAGAACACAACTTTTCTTTTTCATTTTTAAAGAGTCAAGAAAAAACAAAAGATGACTCTAGTCACTTTTGATGTTTAATGAGCCTGAAAGGACAAGTGCTCAGATGATCCTTTTCTTTTAAGGAGTCGAAAAGGAATGAAAGTGACTGCTCTGGAGATTCTAGACAAGAGGGTTTACCAAACTAATCACAAAACTGCAATATACACCTTGGTGATAAATGAAAGAGAAATTACCAAGGATTTAACGTACGGCAATCAATATTCCCAATGTTGTGTTTGGTGCATTGCAATCAGTAAGGCGATAGACTCGACTTCCTAGGGATAAAGGATTTCAACCTATTAGAGTCTCCCACTATATACTTGACAGTACAGGGAGCATAAGTCCGTACTAGTACTTATCGAATCAAAGAGGAGGAATCACCCAACCTTAAGGAAAACGACAGCCGCTAGGTTTAAAGACGCTGGAACACATCTCTAGCCTAGACCTCTAGATGTTTTCATTAAGTTCCAATGTGTTATTAGATTAATTGATGTGAAATTTAGGTTGATCTTGCTTAAAATTTGCCTTTCAGGGTTCACCACGAGATGTTTTTCGAAATTCCTAAGAATTCAACTAGAATGAGAAGCACTCTTTCCATTTGTTTTTAGAAATGAAAATCCTAGCTATAAGGGATAGAGCATACAAGTACTTTTTGAACAAACAACAAAGAGCACAAACTAATGCAATTCCCTAAACCATTCCTTTTGAACACACAAACTCAAACTCTAAAATGCAAATTGCATGTATTTCTTTTTCTTTTCAGTTTCTCTTAATGTGAATGATGCAATAAGAAAAACTAATGCACAAATGATTCAAAACTCTTTTCATAAAAAATGTTGATTTATGACAATTTATTTTAAAGGGAAAGGAAGACTATACGACACTTTCAACTTTAAATAAATGAAGATTTTCGACACTTTAAACGAAAATACAAATCAAATGCACAAATAGATCAATCGATTATTTATGAAGGAAGACTTTACGACACTTTGTTTTTGACAAAACAATTGATCAAAACTACCTTTCGACAATGGACTGCAAATGATAAAACAAATACATAAAAAACATCCAACAATCCAGTCTAAATCGGGTCGAAATAAGGAAACAAAAATTGTTTTCAGAGACAAGACTTCATTTACATTCAACAAGCAATTCAAACTGTTGAAAATTGACAAAAGTTTTCAGTTCCTAGATGGGAAAACTGACCCTAAAGGGATCAGCGCAGGTGATAGTTAGAGAGAGTGCGCTGAATTGCACTAAGTATATGCAAGAAGTGCACTACAACGCACCATGTTAGTCACAAAAGTGCGTTGATTATAGCAAGGCAATTTTATGCTTAAATTTGTCTCAATTTTCAGTGAATTTGGACTTGAATTCAATAAATGACAGGAAGTACAGTATGTCAAAGTGCTTTAAGAGATCGATAAGCTACTACAAGGGATAGGATTGCTCCCTAGAATGTTGCCAATTTGTTTTGGGCAAATTTAGTGTTTTTACAAACGCCTAACCCTCTAGACACAATAGCTAGTCTAAAAACAACAGACAAAGTAATTCGCTGCTTTTCCTATAATCAACAAATAAGAGAAGGAGGAAAAGAAACCAACCTGTAACTTTCACTTTCTCCCTCTCTCCTTTGACTGATTTCTCCACTCCTTTCCGTACTTAGCTTGCTTGGAAAGTACCTGCACACAAACCGAGACAGAAACCCATCAAAGCATACAATAAAGATCTGTTAATTAAACATATCATAGAATCCAGAATATGATATACATCATATAAGAACATGAATGGAAAAATCCTTGAATTCTTTATTGATAAAATGAAAGATTACAACCCATGAATATTCATGCTTGATTCAGTGTGTTCCTTTCAGTTTCAATCAATTCTCTCCTCATGAAGCAAAATTTCAACATCATTACAATACTCTCACTAATCTCATTCAAACAAAATTTCCTTAGCTCAAGAAATTCCAACCTAGACCGGCCTTTTAATGCTTGGTCAATTTATAGTTGAATGGAGGAGGTTAAGCCATTAATGGCCCTCATGAATTCTCTGCCAAAATTGGGAGGTGGTTCCATGGAGGAAGGGATAATGGATTAAGGTTCATTCATCCTCTTCCTCATCCAAATGTGGGCTTAATCAACTTGGAAACTTCTAGAAGTATCCATTGGATGAGGAATCCAATGGATTCATTTAAAAAATTCGATGAATCTCGCTCAACACAGGTGAAACAAAGGCTAAGTGTGTTGCAGTGCACCAAGCCAGTGCAGTTCCTACATTGCAATGCAGCCTGATAGAAGGCTACCTGCGCTGATCTCCTCAGGGGAGTTTTTTGAATGAATGGTGTCATGGAAACTATTGGGAGGCAAGCATGATGTAGGTTGACCTCATTAGGGAATGAAAACAACTGAATTAGGGATTGATGGACCCTAATAATATAGATATGGAAGTCGAGGTTGATGCGCCCAAATTGACCTGTAACAGTTTCCCCCTAAATCATGAAGTCGAAAATAAACATGTAGAGTGAGATGCTTTACCATTTGGAGAGAAGGTTTCGAAGTGGAAGGTGATCTGCATCAGTTACAATACAAATAACATGATACTTTGATTTTTTCTCACAAACTAGCTGAGGGAAGGCATACCCATGCTCAGCTTATAAACTTTCATTACATGTACAAATATAGTTGTCTACAGATATAGACCCATGAATGGATGACCATGAATGTAAGGCCATTTTTACATTTGATATAGTACTCCTGAAAAATATATCACAGCCCGGATGGATGAAACTAGATCCAGGGTCTTCAATCTCATCCAATCTTTCACTCAAGTACAAGTCTAACCATGTGAATAGATGATCTGAAGTTGAACATGGAGAGACATCGTCTGATTACCAGCCAATGATGTAAGCCGTTAACAGATGTGAGAGGAATCACCGATAATGATAATGACCCTCAAGGTACTGCAGTACATTTCACATGGTGTGAATAAATGATTTGATATCGAACACCATACAAAGTCTTTTGGTCGAAGGCCAGTGATGTCAACCTATCGCCGGAAACGAGAAACCTGCCATTGATGTATGCAAGTCTCAAGGTACTGAAGGGGTGTTTCTAAGTCAAATTATTGGATGATATGCTGACGTCGACAAGAAGCGACTTGTCGCAAGAGGGCCTTAATATATCCCACATCAACAACACGAAATGAGGTAAATTATTTTTTAGATGAAACATCGACTGACGACACAAGGTTCAGGAATGGCGGGCATGAAAATGAAGGTTTACTTTATTGTAAAGGATGAAGTTTTGAACTGAATGACTTCTCTTGAACATATCGGCGACATTGAAGTGAATTGGTAGCATTGACCCAAAACAAAGCAATGGATGGTATGATAGACCAACGGTGTGATAACCATCAAGCTGAATGACCCAACCCACATAGTCACATTGATGAGGTGAAAGTGTCATGTTCAAGAGCGACCTACTACCATAAAGTGTTCTCAGTTTTTTCCCATTTTCCCCAGTCATTTCTGACCAGTACCTCTTTATTTTTAGCAAGCTTGAGGACGATAACATATGCTTGTTGTATAATTCCACCTTCGAGTGAATCCATCGCTATTTGATGTTTTAACGAGTCTAGCGAAGGTGAAGCTCGGTCTTGTCTAGATGGACAAGTTTGTTTCTATTTAATGTTTTTAACGAGTTTAATGACAAAGATAACTCGGTCCTTTTCACATTTAGAGAGTCTGAAAAGGGAATAAAAGGAAACTCCACAAGTTATTTTTCGTAAATTTGTCTCTCAAGTATGAAAAGGCATAAAATAATACAAGAGAGAACCTATTTATCATGTTTGACCAACGAGTACCTTTTTCGTAGTTAATCTATCTCAGCCCGAAGAAGGGGTAAAACTATACTGAGTAGATATCGATTCTAATCCATTAACGAGCTAGAAATGACAAGCGCTCAACATCCTTTTCATGTTTAGAGAGTCTGAAAAGAGCTTAAAGAGGACTCCAAGGGGGTTCCTTTTTCGTTTTTAACAAAGATCAAAAAGGCGACAAAAGTTTTCTTTGTGGTCAAAGATGTTCCATTTGCACGTAAGCATGTCATAACTGCTTATCAGTTGTTAATCCTAATCAAGATGCCATAAAAATAGATTAAAAAATACATGTTCATGGATTAAATAAATTAAAACCAATGTTTACTCGATTAATGTGCAAGAAATAAACATAAAAACTAGTTCTTACCATTCATTTTCACCATCTCGTTTTTACCTTTTGATCTCTGGAGCAGTTTTTTCCAGAAGTTCACCAGTTGATTGCGGAGGATTCAGGGGATCATTCCTTGTGCTGTTTGGACTAGGTAGGAACTAACTTTGTTCTCCTTCATTTCATTTTATTTATTTCCTATTTTAGTCAAGAACATTTTAGGGTTTTGAGGTCCCTAGGGTTTCTTTTTCCAATTCAGGAAGTGAAATGGTAATCATATGGAGAGAACAAGAGCATGAAGAACATCATATCATAGCCTTGAATAATCATGGAACAATCGAGGCCCTACAAAATTGTGGGTTACTCAAGTACTTCCAGTTATCCAACATGCGGCAGCAGATGGATCTTCTACAGTTCCTTGTTCAATCATGGGATCTGACCGATTACTATTTTCACATTCTGGACAAAGAGGTCCCTTTTACCATCGATGATATATACTCCCTAACTGGACTGTTGAGTCGGGGTGCCCACATTTCACTAACAAGACTTGCCCATGGGGGTAGACCAGTGGAATATTATGTGCGACAGTTCTGTAGGCAGGGTGCCCTGCCTAACAGAGACGGAAGGATACTTATCAAGGATGTTATTGATTTACCGCTAAGGACGATCCTTTTTACCATTGCCAGATTGGCTGGCAGTGCCACACTTCATTTGGCCAACAAATCATACATGCAGCATGCTTTAGAATGTTTAGAGCCAAAAGTGTTCAACTGGTGCGGGGTTTTCTTTTCATCTATGAAAGAGCAACTGACCAAGGTAAAAAGAGGAAAGATCAATAATTTTGGCTATGGATTGATCGTGATTTATTTTTCCTTGGAGAGAATTCCTCTCTTGCAACCACAACTCATTTCACTGGGTGTATCTGGACCGGGAGACCCACAGATTAGAGGTGGACAGATCTTATGGCTAGGCATGGTGCCCATTCTTCGATCATATTTACCCCTATATTATTTGAATGGTTCAATCTATAGGAGATGACTTTTGCAAAATATCCATATTCAGGAATGGATTTCCGTGGCGATCCAGAATTACCATTACTAGTTGGAGCAATGTGGGGTGCTATTGGTAAATTGTTTGACCAAGTGTTTTTAAACTTTTAAACTTTTTGCATTTTTTTGTGTTTTTGATTAATTCCAAGACTAGACAAAATCAATTATTTCTATGTATACAGATGTTGGACCGATTCAACCTGTGGGGGACCCACAAGATGTAGTTGGACGGTTCTTCGTGACTTGGATTTCGTCGAGACTCTGGCTGAACTACAAGATCACATAGAGGGATTAACCCTGGGTATTCCAGATGTATGGATCGAGAAGATACCTATGCGACTGCACCGCCACACCATCAGTGTATCGGGTCGTTGGATGAGACTCTTATGTATGATATCACAGGTAGTGACCTGCTATCATGAGCACCACTAGTTTAGTAAGATACTTTTTCTGCATACATTTTAGTTTTGGGTCAGATGACCAATTTTTGTCTTGGACACAAACTGTTTATAAATTTTTTTTACAATTATCTATTTTACTTTTAGGGTTTTATTATGGTTGAGTGATGTAATCCTATTCAATTGATGATGCTAATTGAAAATATTTACTTTACATATGTTGCAAATATCTATTTAACACATAATTTGCTAGAGAGTCAGTTAATGTATTTAGATTTCTATAAATATGTTGATATTGAATAAACTTAAAATACTTTTCCAAAATACGAACTCTAAGGGACATACGATGAATTGTTGGGTTTCAGACAGTATAAACACCAGTAACTTGTAGTACAACGAGCTATGAGTCCAGCCTAATGATGATTCGGTGAATGCCAAGTGAAATGGCATCAAAGAGAAGTTCAATCAACGCGCTATACTCAGTGATATTGTTTGTCGATAGCCCATGCTGCAGAAGATAGGTTTTGCGTACTACGACTAGCACTATCGGTGTAACCAACAAATGGTTCTGAAAGTTTGACATCTGCAAAAAATGCGAAGTGGATTACTTAACCAAATAAAAACCCTAAAAGAAACACACTCACACATGCAATCCAAGCATATTTACATGATTTTTACCATACTTAACTAAGCATAGTAACGTTTTAAATACAACCCATTTATGGGCTTAAACAATCGAATTTTGTCATAATCTACTAACTCGTAGGCACCTTTCATCAAAATGTGCTTAACAATATAAGGGCCCATCCAAAGTGGTTCAAATTTTCCTGCTCCAATTTTATCAGACTCCTGATCGTAAAGCAAGACCAGGTCACCTTCCGAGAAGACACGAGGCTTGACATTTTGATCATATTGTGCGTTTACCCGTTTCTTGTGTTCTTCGTTAGCTAATGCGACATCATGACGGGTTTCATCCAGATGGATTAATTCCAAGAAACGTGCTTCTTCCTCAGAAGTATCAGGTAGTAGGTCAATTGCGAGTTTGAGTGACGAAATTTCACATTGAATCGGCAAGACTGCTTCCAAACCATACACCAACTGAAAGGGTGTGAATCCGGTAGCATTTCTTACCGAGGTCCGATATTCCCACAAAGCCGAGTACATGATTAAATGCCAATTTCTTTTATGAACTCCAATCATTCATTGCAACATGGGCTTAAGGACTTTGTTGATAGCCTCGACTTGTCCAATAGCTTGCGATAATATGGAGTAGAACTATCATGTGACAGTCCTAATTTGGTAGTCAACTCAACCACTCATGTGATTGAGAAAATGCGACCCATGATCTGTGACTATGGCCTGTGGTACACCAAACATGACAACCACATGGTTGAAGAAAAATAATGCAGCCGTTCCGCCGATGTTGTTTAATGTAGGCATCGCCTCGGCCCATTTGGTAAAATAGTCAACTGCAACTATAATATACCCATGCCCCCTGGTCGAGGTGGGGTTACATGTCATAAAATCAATGCCCCATTTAGTGAATGGTCCAACAACAACTACTGGATGCAAAGGTGCAGGTGGTAATCTAGTTTTCTGATCAAATATTTGACATGCATGACAACTTCTAACGACAATTATGCAATCTTTGAATATTGTTGGCCAAAAGTAACCAGCATAGAGAATTCTCTGTGCTGTAGCATATCCGGATAAATGTCCACCACAAGCACCTGAATGACATTCATTCAAAGCTTTCTCGGCCTCCTCATGAGTGAGGCACCTACGTAAAATTGTATCGATACCACGACGATAAAGCGTGTCACCAACGATTAGATAATTTTTGGCTTGGTATCAGATATGTCGTTGTTGAGAGCGAGAGGTATCGGGCCGGAAAGCTTGGGTTTGGAGATAGATCAGTATATCCCCATACCATGGATCACTTGACAAACTGAGAAACAGAGACTCATCCAAGATTGATGTTTCTGATGTTAAAACGTTGGAGGATGAGGGAAGATTGGAAAGTAGTTCAAGAAATACGAGAGATTTCTTTGACTTAGACTTAATGAATTCCAAATCAAATTCCTGCAATATAACAATCCACTTCGAATATTTGACCTGTTAGCCTTGTTGGCATTTGGCCCAAAAAATGGATCCAAAACACTCCTGAAGTCTTCAAGAGTTGATTAAGATCCTCCCAAGATCGAAACAATCATATGCCAAAAGCCCTCAGAAGGGCGGAAATACGCTATCGGGAGGCTAAAATACTCCAAAATAGTGAAAAAACAGAATATTGCAGGCGTGAACAGAGCAACGCACAGCTGCCGTTAGATCTGGCTGATCAATGGCCCAGATCTAATGGGCTAAATCGTAATCAGCCAAGCTGAAGGGATAGTTAATCGGCGAGTCACATCGGCAGTCGCGGCGGTGGAGAGCATAATCTATAAAGCCCCGGTGTTGAGCGATCAGCGATTGCAATCGCATCACATCGCTACATCGCAGCAGAACATTACCAAGGGTCAGGGGGCCCACATCACATTGCAGGTTCACAATCGACAGGAACATACGTCATGTTATATGAAGACCGTTGGCTGGAGCGATATGCAATTGCGATCAGATCGCAAGATCACATCGGAATATTGTGAAGGAGCAGGGCCTCTATACAGGTGGTAATGCCGATTGCGATGAGTTCCGGACCCGAAAGGGTTCAAGAATGCAATCCTTAAGATTTGAAGTCCAGAGGGAGGCCAATTTTCACGTATTTCCTGTGTTTTTAAGTATTTCAAAATACAATGGGAACAAAGGGACGAGGCCGGCTACAATGGACGACATTGACCCAGGGGGCAGAACTGATGAGAGAATAGACCATGTTTAAGGAATTTTGAGGTCCGAAAAGAACAAATAAGGGTGGGATTTACACAAGTGCAGTGTTTTATGTATGAAATAGAAAACAGTCATGGTTATCATTTGAAAGGGACTGTTGCAGGGATTTCATAGGCCTGATAGCCACTCCATTTTGCAATATTAGGTGGCCAACCATACTTAGAAGCGTTGTGCAGAAATGTTTACATGCCAGAAGAGGGATTCAGCCGGGATACAATGACCGGTGGACATATCCAGAAAAGGGAAAGAGAGGGGTCACAGCACGCTGCAACCCAAATCAAATAAGATCATGGAGGATCGACGGTCCGGCCAGTGCAACAGCCATCTTAACAAACATCATGGGGCATCTTTGGCATGGGAGAGCTCTCGGGAATCACAGCAAGCTGCCCAAAATATCTAAATATGGTTAGTCTTCTGTCAGAAGACGAAACCTACGAATCATGCTACCTATTGAGGGAATCAAACGGTTAAACAAGACAGAGGGATAGATTAAGACACCTAAAGCCTCAAAAGGCTCAGGACCATTGTAAACGAGCTATAAATAGCTGAAAACAAGATGAAAGAAAGGTTCAACTTTTGGAGATTATTTCTCCTCTGTTCATTCAAGCTTCTCATATTCATTCCAACAATATAAGCTTCTTTTGCCATTATATGTTCAATGTCCATTCTCTTTTCTGTTCTATGCTTGCACTTGAACATTTTGTTCATGTTTTCTGTGTGTTTGAGGCCAGATAACTATCATCTTATCTCTGCTTCGATATATTAGAGTTGCAAGCTTCTTTGCTGCCTGTAGCTAGCCATTTATATGTGTTATTATATATGCATCTGCCAGTATAGTCAGTAAGCTCATTTGCTGCCTGTAGCTAGCCATTTATATGTGTTATTATATATGCATCCCCAAATACAGTCAGTAAGCTCATTTGCTGCCTGTAGCTAGCCATTCACATATGTTCATGTATGCAATCTGCTGGTATAGTCAGTATTATCCATCTATCCATTAAATGTGCAAACTATTGAGAATTAGTGGTCTAAAGCCTTGTGTTGTTGGGCGTGTTCATGCATGTCTTGAGTGAGAATAGAGCTGAAATGGTTATCTGACCTTATCCAAACCATCATCCATTCCAGTAGTTCAGATAACAATACTGAAGATTATATGCTACCAGGCATCTCCAAGCTGTAACCTAGGAGAGTTTCCTAGAGTGCTAACATAATTGGTGTCGTTGCCGGGGAGAGGAAACTGAAGCTCAGCTTCCCTGGGAAACGACACAGATCCAACTTTGATGATAGACAAAGCTTGGGCATATTTTTGGTTGTAATCATCTATCTGGAAACTCTACTGGAGGCCGAACCTCTTGGCAAATCCACTTCATAATTCTGGCTCAGTTTGTGAGGCATACTAGGAGAAATCCTCAAAAATCACAAGCTGACCCAGTACCTAACCCTGAAAAGGCCATCAAAGAGAAGAAAGTATTGCAGAAAGGAGCATCAGGTTAAGGTAAACCTAAACAATATTATATATCTCTTCAAGAAGATCCTGCAATAAATCAAATACATGTTGAGAGTATAGATTCTAATACTAGCAGTGAAGAAAAACTCTCCGAAATTCATAAAGCTCCTTATTCTTTAGTTTCTCCTTTTGTTGTCAGCCCAAAGGGAACCTCACCTCCTATCCATCATACTCCTTTGGTCTCATCAGTCACTCCTCAGCCTTCTGTCATTCAGACTTCTAGTACTCTTTTAGTCACCACAGCTATGGCAGGTCCATAAGCACCCACCAAAATGGAAAGAATCATAGCTGCTAGGTATGGACCTCTAATACTGCCCACCCCTTTGAATGTTATGCCCACTAGAGAATATCAAAAGTATATGCCTAAGTTCACTCGGACTGAAGGTGTTACTACTGAAGAACACCTTGACTCATTTTACAGCTATGTTGATAATCTGGACATTAGTGAAGATGATGTGTGGATGAGAGTCTTTGTCCAAAGCCTAGATGGGGAGGCTAGAAAATGGTTCAGAGAACAAGCCCCAAGATCTATAGCAGATATTGAAGCTTTAGATGACACATTCCTAAAACATTGGGGGGATAAGGAGGATCTCCTCTACTACCACATGGAGTTTGGAAACTTGAAGAGGGAAAATGGGGAGCTGCTGTCTGATTTTAATAATAGATTTAACCGCATGTACAACAAGATATAGGCGAAAGTAAAACCTAGCACTACCTCTGCTAAACTCACCTATGCTAATGCTTTTGATTCTGACTTATACTTACTGTTGAGAGAGAGGCGATGTGCTACTTTGGCTGACATTCAGGATGCAGCCTTGGAAGTAGAATCAAACATCATGGTTTCAGAAAAACTCAAGGGAAATACTGATAGAAGAACACAAAGGGGTGAGTCTTCATCATCCTCTGATCCCAAGATAGATAAAATGACCAAAATGATCGAGTCATTAGCCTCTGAAATTTCCAAATTAAAGGTTGAACAACACCCTGGGAAAGGGAGAGTTCCCAACACCTTTTCTCCTAGAAATCCAAATCCATATAGAAGAGCTAATGAACAGTTGTAGATATTGCAAAGAAGAAAATATGCCAATGAAGACCAAAGGTTGAAGATCCCTTTCTAGAATGTAGTCATGGAGGAAGAGCAGTTTGAAGAAGATGATGAGATCCATTACCTTGAAGACAAAGGCAATGCTTCCTTTTTGACCGTAGATGCCTATGAAAAGTCATTATGCAATGACCAGACTAACCAAGAATGGGGTGGTGAAGCTGTTCTGCAAGCTGAAGATCAGTGCAGATATAATCTGCGGTCGAAGATGAATAATGCCAAGGAAACTCTTGTTCAAAGAGCTGCTGACCCTGCAGTGCAACAAGCTAATAAGCAAAAACAACTGACAGTTGATCCTATCATCCTCAAAGCTCCAGCTCATGAGGTAAGAGGCCTTGACAATTCCCCTCCTCCTTTTAGATTTCAATTACAAATTCAAAAGCTAAGAATACTTATGCCTCTAATTGAACTAGTGAAAAGTGAGTCCTTCAAAAGATCCATCCTTGAAGCCCTTGAGCCTAAAGCCATCCAAGCCTCCACCAACTGTGTAAATCTACAAGATGACAAGCCAACTGTTATCCTCAGCCCAATGATTGAAATTGGTGAGGACAACTCCCCATCATTCTATGTCTCTCTGGAAATTCATGATAAAATCCTCTACAACTTCCTTTTGGACACTGGAGCTAGCCATAACTTAATGCCCAAGGCTATCATGGACGAGTTGGGTCTCGACATCACTAAGCCTTATCATGAATTGTTTTCTTTCGACTCTAAAAAAGTGAAATGTCTAGGATTAATCAAGGACCTAGCCATCACTTTGTCTCAGCTGCCTACGAACATCATGATGATGGATATTGTAGTAGCAGATGTACGTCCCAAATTTGGCATGTTACTTTCCAGAGGTTGGATCAAGAGACTAGGTGGATCATTACAAAATGATTTGTCCTATGCTACTCTCCCAGTTTTCGGAGGTGAGAGCAAGAGATTATACAGAGAGGTGTAGTTGGCTTACATCATCAACAATGAGAAGAATTGCACTAATCATCCCATCTACGCTCTTGATACTAGTTTTGGAGCATGTATTCTTCATATGGAAGAGTCTCAGTTGGCCTCCATGCAAATCAAAAAGCCAGTTTGCGAGATCGCGCAGGATGGAAACCCACAGATTTGGGGTATGTTCTTTGATGGGGCTTGCTCCAAAGACGCTGCAGGGGCAGGTGTAGTCCTTGTGTCCCCAACATAGGAATACATTCATTTGTATTTCAAATTAACCTTTCAGGTCACAAACAACATAGCAAAGTATGAAGCTTTGATTTTGGACTTAAGCGCTGCTAAAGAAATGGGTATCAAAGGCCTACAAGTGTTTGGAGATGTAGACCTCATCATTCAGCAGGTAAATAAAACGTTCCAAGCAAAGGATCCAAGGCTGAAAGCATACAGGGATGAGGTATGGAGGCTCAAAGATTCTTTCATAGATTTCAACATTTCTTATATTCCAAGAATGAAGAACCAGCTTGCCGACTCCCTTGTTGTCTCTACTAGCACGTTTGTTCCTCCGTTGCCTCCTAAATTGACATATGAAGTTCAAGTAAAATACAGATTGTCCCTGCCAGACAATGTCAAATATTGGAGAGTTTTTTAAGATGATGAGGAAATTAACAGTTTTTTATAAGTCGTTGAGGAATTTGCTGAAATGCACATCGACCAAGAAAATCAAAACATGGAATAATTCGACCAGTCCAAGCTAAAAAGTGAAATCGGCCGAGAAAGCATCATCCAACTGCCCAGTAATCACATACCAAAGGGATTGGTGCCTCTAGAGAAGCTTTTCGATCATAATTACGTGCCCTATAAGCCAGCCAAAATAGAGAATGAGTTCACCATTTGTAAACATAATATAGGGAGCCCAGCCCATCCTAAATTCATCAATCTGTCTAATCAATTTTCTTCTGCCCATAATTCCGAGTATTGCTCCCTCATGAAGCAATTCACTGATATTTTTGCCTGAGAGTACAACGATCTTAAAACTTATGACCCAGACATTATTCAAAATAGGATCCCACTGGAAAAGAACACCACCCCTTTTAAGCAGAAATTAAGACCTGTCAGCCCTCTCTTACTACCTTTGATTGAGAAAGAAATCAAGAAGTTGTTAGATGCCAAAATCATAATTCCCCTAAGGTATTCAAAGTGGATAGCCAACCCGATGGTGGTAAGGAAGAAAAATGGAGAAATCAGGCTTTGCATTGACTTCAGAAATCTGAACAATTGCTCTAAAAAAGATAACTATTCCCTGCCCTAGATGGAACACTTTCTACAAAAAGTTTCAGGGGCTAGAGTCATGTATTTCTTAGATGGATTCTCAGGTTACAATCAAATTGTTGTACACCCTGAAGATCAGGAAAAGACTGCCTTCACTACTCCTTGGGGCACTTTCATGTACTCAAAGATGCCGTTCGGACTGATGAATACTAGGGCTACTTTCCAGAGGGCCATGGACATAGCCTTTGTGGAAGAGAAGGACAAGTTTGTCCTTATTTATCTTGATGACATAACAGTCTTCTCCAGCAGCCACAAAGACCATTTATAGCATTTGAAGAAGGTCTTGCTAAAGTGTAGACAGTTTGGAATTTCAGTGAACCCGAAGAAGTCACAGTTTGCTCTAGAAGAAGGCAAACGTCTAGGACATATTGTTTTTGTTGAAGGTGTGAAGATTGATCCAGCCATGGTTCAAGCCATTCAGAAATTGTCCATCCCAAGTTCAAAAAGGGACATTCAATCCTTCTTGGGTAAGATCAACTTTGTAAGGAGGTTCATTCCAAACTTTACAGAGTTAGTAAAGCGCATCACTTCCATGCTGAAGAAAGGATCGGAGATAAAATGGACAACCACTTCAAGAAGCTCTTTTGAAGCCATCGAGCAAGCTATCATGGAATCTCCCACTCTAATCAGCCCAAATTACACTAAGGAGTTTTGTATCTTCTCTTTTGCCTCTTATGATACACTGGCAGCAGTTTTGTTGCAGAAAAATGATGAAGGCATAGAGCACCCAGTGGCCTTTTTCAGCAAAACTCTAAGGGATGCTGAACTAAGGTATGACCTTATTGAGAAGTAAGCTTAGAAGTAAGCTTATGCTCTCATAAAATATTTGAAAGCATTCAAGATTTATATCCTACATTCCAAATTAATTGCATATGTGCCCTCAACCTCAGTGAAAGATGTCTTAACTCAACCAGATATTGATGGAAAGAGGGAAAAATGGATTGCAAAATTCATAGAATTCGACATAGAGTTGAAGCCCACTAAGATTGTTAAAGGCAGGGCTTGGCTAAGCTCTTGGCCAAAGAAAATTGCAGCTTGTTAGACATAAATTTCATGGGTCTAAATTCAGATGATGAGCAAACAAATGGAGCATCAGAAGAGCAAAAGTAGAATCAATCCTTGGCTAAAAATCTAGCCACATGCGAATGGTATTCCAACATAGTTCATTTCTTGCAGAAGTTGGAAGTTCCTCCAAGGCTTAGTTCAAGTCAAGCTCCTACCATTAAACTCAGATCAACCAAGTTCTACATTAATAAAAATCTACTTTATTGGAAAGACCCATCAGGAATCTTCTTGAGGTGTCTAGATAAAGAACAATCTCTGGAGGTCATACACCAGTTTCATTCTAGCATCTGTGGAGGGCATCATTAATGGAAACCCACAACTCACAAAATCTTGAGGGCTGGATATTATTGGCCTACTCTGTTCTCTGATGTGTTTTCTTTTGTAAAAGCTTGTGACAAAAGTCAAAGATTTGTAGGAAGACAGCACTTAAAATCTCTGCCCTTAAAGCCAATACATGTCAATGGTCCCTTCCAACAGTGGGGCTTGGACTTTATAGGTGAGATTAACCCACATTCTAGTGGCCAACACAAATGGATCTTAGTAGCCACTGATTATTTCACCAAGTGGATTGAGGCTATACCCACTAAGAATGTCAATCATCAAGTTGTCGTAAAGTTCTTGAATGAGAATATTTTCACTAGATTTGGTTGCCCAACCAAACTAGTCACTGATAACGCAGCAGCTTTTAAGGCAAAAGAATTGATGGACATGGCTGAATCCATGGGCATTCAAGTGGTGCATTCTATCTCATATTATCCTCAAGGAAATGGCCTAGCAAAATCATCTAACAAGAGTTTGGTAAGGATAATCAAAAAACTATTAGAAGACAATAAAAAGAGCTGGGATTCCAAGGTGAAGTTTTCACTATGGGCTGACAGAGTTTCCATCAAAAATTCCATAGGGAACTCTCCATTTAAATTGGTTTATGGTGTTGATGTTGTTTTCCCTATCCAGCTAATCCTCCCTATGGCTAAGTTCTTGCAAGAAGAACAATATGAAGAAAATGACATGTTAAGAAGAATGAATAACCAAGTTGAATTACAACATATCAGAGAGCAGCTGGTTGAGAAGTCACAAGTCCATCAGAATAAAATCAAATAAACCTTTGACAGGAAGGCAAAAGTGGACAATTTCCAAGTTGGTGATTAGGTGCTCAAATGGGATGCATTGAAGGAAAAGAAAGGTAATCATGGCAAGTTTGACTCCTTATGGATAGGTCCTTTTGTCATCGCTCAAGTTCAACACAACAATACATTCATCCTGCAAAATCTGGAAGGAGGAGACACTTTTGGTAGCCCGGTAAATGGGCGGTTCCTGAAACTCTATTTCATTTAAGGCCTTAAAACCTTATTATTGTACATATGTTTTTCTTTCAGTTTTTATGTTTATGCTAAAAAGACTCCATGCCCAATGGAACACTAGGGGGAAGATTTAATTTTGTTTTATAGGAAAGGCATTGCTCTGTGATTCTTGAAACCTCACAGGGAGGATTTCATCCCCAGAAGGAGCCAGTGTTAGCCTTGTTGGAATTTGGCCCAAAAAATGGATCCAAAACACTCCTGAAGTCTTCAAGAGTTGATTAAGATCCTCCTAAGATCAAAACAATCATATGCCAAAAGCCCTCAGAAGGAAAAAATAGAATATTGCAGGCGTGAACAGAGCAACACACACCTGCTGTTAGATCTGGGTGATCAATGACCCAAATCTAACGGGCTAAATCGCAATCGGCCAATTTGAAGGGACAGTTAATTAGCGAGTCACATCGGCAGTCACGACAATGGAGAGCATAATATATAAAGCCCCGGTGTTGAGCGATCAGTGATTGCGATCAGATCGCATTGCTACATCGCAGCGGAACATTACCAAGGGTCAGGGGGCCCACATCACATCACAAGTTTGGAATCGGCAAGAACATATGTCATGTTATATGAAGACCGTTGGCTGGAGTGATATGCGATTGCGAACAGATCGCAAGATCGCATCGGAATATTGTGAAGGAGCATGGCCTCTATACAAGTGGTAACACCAAGTGCGATGAGTTCCAGACCTGAAAGGGTTCGGGAATGCAATCCATAAGATTTGAAGTCCAGAGGGAGGCCAATTTTCACATATTTCCAATGTTTTTAAGTATTTCAAAATACAAGGGGAATGAAGGGACCAGGTCAGTTGTGATAGATGACAGCGACCCAGGGGGCGGAACCGATGGGAGAATAGACCATGTTTAAGGAATTTTGAGGTCCAAAAATAACATAGAAGGGCGGGATTTACACAAGTGCAGTGTTTTATGTATGAAATAGAAAACAATCATGGTTATCTTTTGAAAGGGACTGTTGCAGGGATTTCATAGGCCCGATAGCCACTCCATTTGCAAGATCAGGTGGCCAGCCATCCTTAGAAGCGTTGTGCAGAAATGTTTACATGCCAGAAGAGGGATTCGGCCGGGATACAATGGCCAGCGGACAGATCCTGGAAAGGGAAAGAGAGGGGCCACAACACGCTGCAACCCGAATCAAATGAGATCATGGAGCATCGACGATCCGGCCATCACAACAGCCATCTTAACAAACATCATGGGGCATCTCTGGCATGAGAGAGCTCCCAGGCATCATAGAAAGCTGCCCAAAATATCTGAATATGGTTAGTCTTGTATCAGAAGACAAAACCTATGAATCATGCTACCTATTGAGGGAATCAAATGGTTAAACAAGACAGAGGGATAGATTAAGACACCTGAAGCGTCAAAAGGCTCAGGACCATTGTAAACAAGCTATAAATAGCTGAAAACAAGATGAAGGAAAGGTTCAACTTTTGGATATTATTGCTCCTCTGTTCATTCAAGCTTCTCATATTCATTCCAGCAATATAAGCTTCTTTTGTCATTATATGTTCAATGTCCATTCTCTTTGTTATTCTATGCTTGCACTTAAACATTTTGTTCATGTTTCCTTTGTGTCTGAGGCCAGATAACTGTCATCTTATCTCTGCTTCAATATATTAGAGTTGCAAACTTCTTTGCTACCTGTAGCTAGCCATTTATATGTGTTATTATTTATGCATCCGCCAATACAATCAGTAAGCTCATTTGCTTCCTGTAGCTAGCCATTCACATATGTTCATGTATGCAATCTGCTAGTATTGTCAGTATTCTCCATCTATCCATTAAATCTGCAAACTATTGAGCATTAGTGGTCTAAAGTCTTGCGTTGTTGGGGGTGTTCATGCATGTCTTGAGTGAGAATAGAGCTGAAATGGTTATTTGACTTGATCCAAACCATCATCCATTCCAGTAGTTCAGAGAAAAATACTGAATATTATATGTTACCAGGCATCTCCGAGCTGCAACCTAGCTAACATGCCCCCCAGCAATTGACGTGACAAAATGTACGTCATAGGGTTGCAATCAGAGATAATTGTAGTTTTACGTAGGTGAATATAGTGGCGAGACCTCTACACAGCTTGAATGACTGCCAAAGCTAACTTTTCAACATAAGAATATTTTATTTCTGTATCATTGAGATTATGGCTCAAATAATATACTGGATGTTCTATTCCATCTTCTTCTTGGACTAAAACCATTTCGATGGTTGTATCTGTAGCGGCGAGATACAGGTAATAGTCTTGTTGATAGTTTGGGGCATACATTAATGATACTCTAATCAGGGAATATTTAAGAGCACTAAAGGAAGCTTGCGCAACCTGATCCCAATGGAAGGGTACCCCTTTCTTCAACAGACAAGTAAAACCTTTAGACATTTTAGCATAGTTTGGAATGAACCTCCTCATAAAGTTTGCCTTCCCTTGAAGTTTCTTTAACTCTAATAAATTCGAAGGTGGAGGCAAGTCAAGTATTGCCTGAACCTTGGTTGGATCAAGTTGAATTCCATCTTTTGAGACCACAAATCCAAGCAATCGACCAGAGCCAACACAAAACACACACTTGTGCGGATTGAGCCTTATTTTGTAGTGTCGGCACCACAAGAATATTGCTTTAAGATGCTGCAGGTGATCAGTTCGCTTTCGTGAATGAGCAGGCAAATCATCAAAATATGGTTGTACAATGTTCTTAATGTCATGGAAGGCATAGTTCATTTCCCTCTGAAATGTAGCCCCTGCATTCTTCAAACCAAAAGGTAACTTCCTATACGCGAATGTGCCCCACGAACAAATAAATGCAGTTTTTGACTAATCCTCTAGGCGGATATTGATTTGATTGTAGCCGAAAAATCCATACATGAATGAAAATATTTCACATTCGACACATTCATCAATAATCTGGTCGATGAAGGGTGTAGGATAATTGTCTTTTGGACAAGCTTTATTTACATCCCAGTAATCAACACACACTCGGATTGTTCCTTGTTATTTTCATCACAGGAACAATATTTGATACCCAATTGGTAAGAGGTACAGGGTAAATGAAGCCAGCATACAAAAAAATTTCAACCTCTGTCTTAATAGCGGAAACTTTCTTTGGATGTACAAGTCGAAGCCGTTGTCATACTGGTTTGACATCAGGGTACATTTTGATTTTATGTTCAACAATGCTTGAATCAATGCCTGGCATCTCCTCATAAGACCATGAAAATATATCTCTAAACTCATGAAACAAAGCACGGTAATATCAAGTTCCAAAGGAGAACAAGATTTGCCGACATGAATGTTTTCTACAATGTTAGGCTTGGTCAAAATGTCTATAGAAATGGTTTCTTCTATGTTAGACAAATTACGCTCAGAGTCTACCGAATCTATTCTAACAGAATTCGAAAAGAAATCTACAATTGAAGGGTGTACTAGCTCATCTGAATAATCTTCACTGGAATCTGGAAGATGGAAACGATGATGATAATCTTACCATGGTTCTTCTCTTATCATCATTGATTGGATGATTTATTCGTTTGTAGAATATATACAGGCAAAAGGATCTAAAGAAGTATCGTATTCAAGTGAACGATCTACCTATTCAATTGGCAAATGTGGATTTGGAAATGCCGCACAAGTAAGAAAAATTGATTGTTATGCGAGCTCGATAGGACTTAGCGGCATAACCTCAGTAAAATATTCATCTTCAATAGTATTGGTGATCCTCTTTAAATCAAATGAAGTAGAGGATAACATATTACATGTCTCGACTCTCACAACTTCCGAAATTCCAGATGGTGGGGGAAGTGTGAAAGTACCCATTAGGGAGGGATCTTTGAAAATACCTACACCAATAGATTGAAGTGAAAGCGATGGTCCGTTAACAAACGGAATGCTTCCCATAACTTGAGAACTAGAGGCAAAAAATGAGGTTTGGTCGATAACTGTTATTCCACCTTTATGAGGAAATGCAATCATACGAAAGTGCGTGGAAACAACAGTAGCCATAGCATAAACCCATGGTTGTCCAAGTAAAATGTTGTAGTCAAGGGGTACGTCAACCACCTCAACCTCAACAGTTACCGTTTTTCCCCCTAGCTCCAGTTGCAAATTATTCAAAATCCCACATGAAGTATAAGTTCTTCCATAAAAAGCTTTCAATGTGGTTGGTGATCTTGACAACGTAGGTGACCCCAGTGTTTTCTAGCAGCTCATTGACATCATATTGGTAGAATCTCCCTCATCTACGAAAGTTAGATGAATATTTTTGTTGAGTGCTTTAATCTGAATTAGAAAAGCTAATTGTGCTGGTAACTATGGTGTATATCCTGAGTGATTAAAAACCACAAGATTAGAATCCGCTAGATCTACTCCACCTATTGCTGACAGTAAAGCCTACTTCTGGGAGTGGCAATTTTGTAATACCTCAAGCATCGACATAGCAGAAGGAAACTGAGCGAGATCTTCTACTATGTTATAATTTTGAGCAGCTCAAGCTCGAGGGTTAAAAGTTGATTTGTGCACAACTCCCTTAGGTGGCTTTATTGTTAACTCTGGTTTAATGGGTAGTGGAATATTTTCCGGTGTGGTCGAAGTCGAAGAACCAGGTTGATCAATGGCCTGATTATTTGATGACGACGGTGGATTACCATAATCTTTACTATGTGTCTAAACCAAAATTTCATCTTTAGGTTTTGAGATGGATAACATTAATACCTGGGATGTGGAAGCATTTTCAATTGCAACCATATTGGTATCCAGGTTTGGAAACAGATCTGTCAACACTGCGGATGCAGTAGAAGTTTTTAACAGCTTAGAAACTTCCGAGCGGTGAGGACAATCTCTTGTAAAGTGCTCATCATTACATATCAGACATGGATAATGAGGTTTCTTTCCCAGATTAGAGGAATTAGATGATTTCTCTTGAGGAGGGTTTTCAGTTTTCTTTTTATTTTTCCCTTTCTTCTTGCTTCCTAGTTGCTTTTGATTCTTACCTTTGTCAGATGACACGGCATTAATCTCGGAAGCAGGAACCTCAGATGCATTTACAATTTGATTTAAAATGGAAAGCGATTGACCAGATGGTTTACTTGTCATTTGCGTGCTCGAGGAACCGATCACACCGTCTCTAGCATGAGAGTCCCTACTCGATGGTGGAGGTGGAATGGATTGATTTAGGCGCAGTGCATGTGGAATTTTGTCATAGAGCGTGCCGAATTGTGTGTAAATTAAATCCAAGTATTGGGCATGAGCAGTCACTTGCTCTTCTATGACAACTCCACCTTTAGCCACATCCTCGATGATAGATGGCAATAAGGACTTAATGAACCACTCAGCTAAAAGCTGATCAGGAACATAGGTTTTAACCATTCGACGATGACGACACCACTCATGAATATGATCTGATATGTGAGTAGAAGTCGTTTTTTTAAAGTTGGTCAAAAGTTCCGTTCCAGTTTCATATCTGATGGGTAACTGGAAGTGGGTCAAGAAGGTAGTGGCTAAATTGGTGAAATTATCAAAAGAAGCTCACGACAATTAATTGTACCACTTAGCAGCCGAACCAGTGAGAATTCTTTGGAAAAGACGGAATCATACCGAATCATCATTCAAGGAGTTCGAAGAACACCATAAATGAAAAGTCATGACGTGATTTGACGGGTCTTCTCCGGGATTTCCATTAAACTTTGGAATATCGGAAGGCAACTTATGAGGAATTACCGGCCACCATGGTGCATATAAAATTGGATCATTGGTAAGCCGGTTCAAATCTGGTAATTCTAAAGTTGCCACAAATGGCAACTACCGATTCAAATCAGGTTGAGCATATCCGGGATAAGATGGAATTGCCTGTGCCATAGGCCTTTGCATACCCGCATAAGGTGGATATCCTTGATAAGGCGGTTGGACATATCCAGTATATGCATTCAAACTAGGTTGACCTTGCAATTGTCTGTAACTGGGTTGGGCTTAATACACAAGACCTTGATACGCTTGATATTGTCCTTGCCCAAGTTGAGCTTGAAAAGAAGACCCATACTGAGGTTAGACATTCTGAAAATGAGGTTGTTGATACTGTGGCTGCCAAGGTTGTTGGGGTATCGGTTGTGAAGTTTGATCTTGCCCCACAATGCCAATTTGACTAGGATGAGGATAAACTAAACCAGTAGCGACTTGACTCGCTTCAGTTAATGGCACACTAACCTAAGGTAATTGTACCACAGAAACAAGCGGTTGTTGCATAACAACCTGAGAAGTTTGGGTTTGCTGACTCGAAACTTGTGGTTGCAAGGTAGCGGAACTAACTTGTATAGGTTGAGATACAACAGGTTGAGCTTGTATCTGTGGTTCCATAGTTATGACAGGTACAGTCAAAATAATCGGCTTAGTTTGCATAGGTTGTGTTGGATACACAAGCCTTGGTTGTAGTGGCATAGTTGGCTGCCACTGACAGACTCTCATTTCAGGTTGACCTGAATACAGTGGGACATAACCATAGGGTTGTCCTCCTTGATAGGGAGGATGCGGTGAATAGGCATATTGCTGACCATATGGTGGCATTCCAGTGTTAAGAGGATATACAGGTCTTTTTTCACCGAATTGCCTAGTTTGATACTGGTAAGTAGGATCAAATTATTGTCCTTGATAAGAATAACCAGGTAAAATTCCCGATGATGACATGGGTGATGACCATAGCAAAGAAGAAACCCCTGAGTGGATTCCAGACATAGACTGGTAACCAGCCGGGATGGACGGCTGTCCATATAAATGTGACTCAGGTGTGGTAGAAAACATCGAAGAAGTAGCAGCAAAGGATTCTGTCGCGGCTGCATCAGATGAAGCAGTCTGGGATGTTTGTCATTGTTTTTCCATGGTTAACTGATCCAAAAGTTGACCTAATGAATCAAGTGGTATCTCAGAGGCAGCAGTAGAACGAGGAAGAGATTGAGAATAAAGATACAAACCAAGTCCAAAAAGATGTGGAGTCCCGGGGGTAGAATCTTCCTCAACTTCTTCCTCTAAAACAATTAATCCAAGTGGAATGATTTCACCGTCAGTTCTGAAATAGACTTTTGGTGTTAAATATGAAGTTTCAGGAACTACAGATGACTGAGGTATTTCAGTAACAACTTCAGAATGTTCAAGGTCAAAGTCCAGATGTTCTAGTAAAAGAACTTCAGTTTCAAGGGAAGGTTCATGAACAACTTCTGGTTCAGAAATGTCTTTGGTTTCAACTGCTATAGGTTCTGGATCAAATTCCAATTGAACTGGTTCAAGTTCTGAAGTAATTTCTGGTTGATTAACTTCAAGTTGTGGATCAACTTCAGTTACTTTTTCACTTGTTTCTGTTATAGTGGCCTCAAGTAGTTGAGTAACTTCTTCTTGTGTAACAGATGTACCAAAAATAGTTGGAGTAACTGGAGGCTCAGTACTAGCCGTGATAGGCAGCTCTGGTAATTCAGATGAAGTACCAGAAACTCTTGATGTACCAGACTCAGTTTGACGAGTCCGCCTTGACTGAATAGGAGTCGCTTCCGGTGGCAAGGGCGGTTTGCTCGTAACTCTCCTCGAACGACGGAGTGGAGGTTGATCTTCCTCTAGAATTGCTTATTGTTTCTATCAACCTAAACTCAACTAAGGAATAAGGATGTTATTCGCAGTCAATTAATTTTTACGACACTTGAACACAACTTTTCTTTTTCATTTTTAAAGGGCCGAGAAAAAAGAAAAGATGACTCTAGTCACTTTCGATGTTTAATGAGCCTGAAAGGACAAGTGCTCAGATGATCCTTTTCTTTTAAGGAGTCGAAAAGGAATGAAAGTGACTGCTCTGGAGATTCTAGACAAGAGGGTTTACCAAACTAATCGCAAAACTGCAATATACACCTTGGTGATAAATGAAAGAGAAATTACCAAGGATTTAATGTACGACAGTCAATCTTCCCAAATGTTGTGTTCGGTGCATTGTGATCAGTAAGGCGGCAGACTCAGCTTCCTAGGGATAAAGGATTTCAACCTATTGGAGTCTCCCACTATATACTTGACGGTACAGGGAACATAAGTCCGTACTAGTACTTATCAAATCAGAGAGGAGGAATCACCCAACCTCAATGAAAACGACAGCCACTAATTTTAAAGACGTTGGAACACATCTCTAGCCTAGACCTCTAGATGTTTTCGTTAAGTTCCAATGTGTTATTAGATTAATTGATGTGAATTTTAGGTTGATCTTGCTTTAAATTTGCCTTTGAGGGTTCACCAAGAGATGTTTTTCGAAATTCCTAAGAATGCCTCTAGAATGAGAAGCACTCTTTCCATTTGTTTTTAGTAATGAAAATCCTAGCTATAAGGGATAGAGCATACAAGTACTTTTTGAACAAACAACAAAGAGCACAAACTAATGCAATTCCATAAACCATTTCTTTTGAACACGCAAACTCAAACTCTAAAATGTAAATTGCATGTATTTCTTTTTCTTTTCAGTTTCTCTTAATGTGAATGATGCAATAAGAAAAACTAATGCACAAATGATTCAAAACTCTTTTCATAAAAAATGTTGATTTATGACAATTTCTTTTAAAGGGAAAGGAAGATTGTACGACACTTTCAACATTAAAGAAAAAAATATTTTCGACACTTTAAACGAAAATAAAAATCAAATGCACAAATAGATCAATCGATTATTTATGAAGGAAGACTTTACAACACTTCGTTTTCGACAAAACAATCGATCAAAACTACCTTTCGACAATGGACTACATATGATAAAACAAATACATAAAAAACATCCAACAATCTAGTCTAAATCGGGTCGAAATATGGAAACAAAAACTATTTTTAGAAACAAGACTTCATTTACATTCAACAAGCAATTCAAACTGTTGAAAATTGATAAAAGTTTTCAATTCCTAGATGGGAAAACTGACCCTAAATGGATCAGCGCAGGCCACAGTTAGAAAGAGTGTGCTGAGTCGCACTGAGTATATGCAAGAAGTGCACTACAGCGCACCGTGTTAGTCACAGAGGTGCGTTGATTATAGCAAGGCAATTTTATGCTTAAATTTGTCTCAATTTTCAGTGAATTTGGACTTGAATTCAATAAATGACAGGAATTACAGTATGTCAAAGTGCTTTAAGAGATCAATAAGCTACTACAAGGGACAAGATCACTCCCCAGTATGGTTGCCAATTTGTTTTGGGCAAATTTAGTGTTTCTACAAATGCTTAACCCTCTAGACCTAGTAGCTAGTCTAGAAACAACAGAGAAAGTAATTCGTTGCTTTTCCTATAATCAACAGATAAGAGAAGGAGTAAAAGAAACCAACCTGTAACTTTCACTTGCTCCCTCTCTCCTTTGATTGATTTCACCACTCCTTTCCGTACTTAGCTCACTTGGAAATTACCTGCATGCAAGCCAAGACAGAAACCCATCAAAGCATACAATAAAGATCTGTTAGTTAAACATATCATAGAATCCAGAATACGATATACATCATATAAGAACATGAACGGAAAAAGCCTTGAATTCTTTATTGATAAAAGGAAATATTACAACCCATGAATATTCATTCTTGATTCAATGTGTTTCTTCCAGTTTAAATCCCTTCTCTCCTCATGAAGCAACAATTCGACATCATTACAATACTCTCACTAATCTCATTCAAACAACATTTCCTTAGCTCAAGAAATTCCAACCTAGACCAGCCTTTGAATGCTTGGTCAATTTATAGCTGAATGGAGGAGGTTAAGCCATTAATGGCCCTCATGAATGCTCTGCCAAAATTGGGAAGTGGTTCCATGGAGGAAGGGATAATGGATTAAGGTTCATTCATCCTCTTCCTCATCCAAATGCGAGCTCAATCAACTTGGAAACTTCTAGAAGTATCCATTGGATGAGGAATCCAATGGATTCATTTAAAAAATTCGATGAATCTCGCTCAACGCAGGTGAAACAAAGGCTAAGTGTGCTGCAGTGCACCCAGTCAGTGCAGTTCCTGCATTGCAATGCAGCCTGATAGAAGGCTACCTGCGCTGATCTCCTTAGGGGAATTTTTTGGATGAATGGTGTCATGGAAACTCTTGGGAGGCAAGCATGATGTAGGTTGACCTCATTAGGGAATGAAAACAACTGAATTAGGGATTGATGGACCCTAATAATACAGATCTAAAAGTCAGGGTTGATGTTACCAAAATGACCTGTAACAAGGATGTATCTGGATCATTGGAGTCCTAGATTCAACCCGGAATGTGATGTTCAATCCTCGGTTCCGGTCTAGGTGAAGTTTCCTTAACTCCCCCTTCACTGCTGAAACGATGTGACTTTCAGGCTCATTGGGAACTCCCTGGGGAAGTACATTGACTGGTCAGAGCCGAAATATGGTCTCTTCTCTTTCGCCAGGATTTGTTTGGAGGTGGACTTAGATAAAGGTCTCCCAACAACTGTCAATATTTGCATAGATAGTTGGACGCATGTGCAGGAAGTCGACTATGACCAGCTTCCCTTTAAATGCAAAGTGTGCCATGAGTATGGGCACTTTTCTAAGGGTTGTCCAAAAGGTTCAGATTCCTCAGAAAAGAAGTATGGGAATCCTAAAGATCATTGGCAGTAGGTCAAGCAGAGGAATCCCTCAAATCATTCATCCCCCGCGGGCTCCCTTGGCTTTGTTCCAATCTCTAAGGATGTTGGTCCTACCCACTCGCCTCTCTCAAGCTCGCCGACTGACAGTGGGTCTGGTCTGGTGTTGGAGAATCGGTTTGGGGTCTTGGACTCTGCTGCAGCTATTGAATGTTCTATACCCGCCCCTTCCTCCTCTCAAGAGGCCCATTCCTCTCAGTTTCAACTCTAGTACTGACCCAAAAAAGTAAAAAATAGGGGAGCTCTAACCCAGACACTCATAGCACTTTCGAAGAATCATCAGGTGAAGAGGAGGAGGTGGAGGGATTACATACATCAACAGAAGGTTTAGGGCCATCTGTGCAACTTATTTCAGCAAATGAAAGACTAGATAATGCAAGGATGAAGAAACCAGAAGGAAAAGGGAAAAAAGAAGGAATAAAAACAAATAAGGAAGTCAGGAGGGAAAAAAAAGAAAATACAAAGATTTGGGAGTCCAACACACTATCCATTGTCAGTTAGCAGGATTAGGGAACAAAGGAGGGGGGGAAGGAAATAATACGGGCCTTGGTAAGGGGGCGGGGAACATAAAAAAGTGCTTAGTGAATATAATCTCCTGGAATTGTATGGGACTGGGAACAACAAAAACAATAATGGAAGTGAAATCACTAATCAGAAAGGAAAGACCAGATTTCACCCTCCTTCAGGAGACTAAACTAGATGATCGGACTCTCAACTCAATCCAAAATAAGATCTGGAGTAGCAACAATCTTGAAACAGTTAGTTCAAGAGGAGCATCAGGAGGCCTTTGTACAATGTGAACCCTGCGAAATTGCAATTTGTAAGAGCTCTAAAAACTACTCATTGGATAGAGACTACTTTTAATTTTATCGAAAAGCAACAAGTATTCATAGTGATCAATTTTTATATTCCCATTCACTTCCAGAAAAAAAGATTGTTGGAAATCCCTGGTGGAGTTAAAGGGTACAGATTATGGACATAATTGTATTCTTGGAGGAGATTTCAATACAAAAATGGGAAGTCATGAAAAAAGAGGGGGCTCCACTGTTCGTGACGTCCTACATGAGCATATGGAAGATCTCATCTTAATTTTGAACGTATTTGATGTTAATCCTAAAAAAATTTGTATACATGGACCAATAAAAGAGTAGGAGTGAGACCCATTGTAGCCTGGCTAGACCGATTCCTAGCCACCGACAATCTCCTAATGCTAAATTTCAACCTAAATTCCTCTATTCTACCATGGTTCGGATCTGATCACCGGTCAATCAATCTGATAATCAACCAGCCCTTGGATCTGGGCCCTATCCCCTTTCGCTATTCTCCCCTATGGTTGGAATTCCAAAATTTCTTGGAGTGTGGTTTCCCTCTCCTAGTCGAGGTGGATCAAGTGAATCCCAATAGCTATTTGGGAGTCCAAGATTTGCATACTAAAAGGTGACATTAAAAAGTGTATAAAGGAAAAGAAAATCGACATACAAGACAATATTAAAGAGATGGAAGACAAACTTGCATTAATCCAAGGACAAATCGAATCAACTCTGGTAAAAGAAGTAGGGCTATTTAAGACCCTCCACACAAACCTTAGGATGGAAGAGGAGTAATGGAGATTAAAATATAGAAATAATTGGTTGAAGGATGGGGATAGAAACACAAAATTCTTCCATAAAAAAGCCGAGTTCAAAGAATTGAAAAACAATATAACTCAGATAAATCATGGGGAGGAAACTATCAAGACTTTTGAAGAAATTAAAAGAGCAGTGGTAGATCATTATGAAAAGTTATATACAAGAGATCAAACAAGTGATCTTGAAAGTGAATATTTCTTCCTGGAAGGTATCCCTGAGATGGTGATGGAAGAAATGAATAGAGCTCTAATATCCCCCCCCTGCGGTCAAGGAAATCAGGAGGGTCATTTTCTCCTTCCCCCCTGATAAGGCTCTTGGTCGAGATGGATTCTCAGCCAACTTCTATTAATCCTTCTAGGAAGTCATTCAAAAGGACCTATGTAGATTGGTGGTATATCATTTAAAATTCTTTGCCATGGAGGTTGGCATAAACTCTTCCTTCCTCACTCTCATCCCCAAAGAATTGAATCCCTCCTCCTCTAGATTCCGTCCAATTTCCTTCTATAATGTCTCATACAAAATCTTCTCAAAGTTGCTATCCTATCGACTTAAGCCACTCTTTTCCTCTTTGATCTGTTATAATGAAGGGGGATTTGTCCCAAGTAAGCAAATATTTGACAATATTATCCTTATCCAAGAAGCTCTTTATTCGAGATGGCACAGGGCTTATCAAGGATGATCATAAATTTGGGCATGGAAAATGATTTTGATCACGTTAAGCATGGGTTCCTAATAAAAGTCCTCAAGAAAATGGGGCTGGATGATACGTTCATTAGATGGATCATCCTTTTTATTCCTTCCCCTTGGAGTTCTCCTCTAGTTAATGGCTAGTGGCGAGCTTCTTCAAAGCTTCGAGGGGTCTTCATCAAGGGTGTCCCATCTCCCCTTTCTTATACATCATCATGGCGTATGCCCTGAGTAGGAAATTGGAACATGAAAAAGAAACTCTCAACCTTCTGGGCATAAGGTATAAAGAAGGTATCAGAAGTATAAATCATGGGTAGTTCGCGGGTGATACAATTTTTATGGGCAAAGCCTCTGTAACAAGTGCTCGACACTTCAAAAGAAATTTACAAAGTTTCCTTGGTGCGTCCGGGGGGGGGAGGGGCACTAATGGCAGTAAGAGCCACAACTATAGCTGGAATATCACCAGACAAAAAGAGAAGAAAATCGAAGAAAATATGGGGTTTAAAGCAGTTACAGATTAGAAAGATTTTAATTAGTTAGGGGTCCCTATATTCCTAAGAAGGGTTGCTTCTAATGCTTGGAAAAAAGTGTAGGATAAAATGAAAACAAAAATTGAAAATTGGGGAGGGATATGGCTCAATTATGCGGGAAGGGAAGTTCTAGTGAAGTCAATCCTGTCGATGATCCCTTTGTATCAGTTTACTTCCCTAAAAGCCCCCATGAGCGTTTTACATCAAATGGGGATGTATATAAGGAAATTTTCGTGGGAAGGAGGAAGAACAAAAACCAAGAAGCATGATTTGGTAAATTGGAAAATGGTCAAAGTCCCGAAACAACATTGTGGCTTGAGAATAAGGGACCCGAGGTTAGAAATCTAGTAATGGGAGGAAAATTGTGTTGGAATATAATTACGAATCGGAATCAATGGTGGAATCAGGTGATTTGGGCCAAGTATTTAATTCATCCAAAATGACTGAGCAGGAAGAGTGGACCGAGGCTTGGGCTCCCCCATCTGGAAGTTGATCAATTCCTCCATGGCCACCATTAATAAAAAATTAAGAAAAGTATCGAGGAAAGGAGCCTCCATCAAGATTTTCTCATATTCGATCCTGGGCCTCCAGCTCGTAGGTTCAGATCTTTCGCTGGTGGATCTGATATCTTTCACGAGATAAGGAGGGGTGGAAAATTTGGACCAGATATGAGATTGGAATCAGGAAGGAGGGTGGAACGGATGGAAGACAGAATCCTAGAGGCTCTTCTCCACCAAAGACATAAACTAATAAAGAAGCTAAGAGGATGTCCCCCCATTTCTCTCATAGTTACAGATAAGTGGGGATGGAAAAATTCCAACTACAATGTCATGGGAGGGTATTCATACTTTCTCTTTAATTCCAAGGTCACGCCTAAATCCTCCATCTTGAATAAAAGATGGAAAATGAATGCTATTTCAAAGGTCAATTTTTTTGTTGGCTGCTATCGCATAAAAATATCCTCACAACAAAGAACCTCCAGAAGTGGGGCCAGATTGGCCCCTCAAGATGCCTGTTATGTGAATCTTCGGAGGACTCTATTCCCCATCTCTTTCTCCACTATCAGGTGGCTAAGGAAGTTTGGTCGGTGGTACTCGACCTTTTAATCAGTAGAACTGCATGGTCGTCTGACCTCCAAATGTTATTTATTTCTTGCCCAAAATGCTATTTGGGCTCCCTTCAAGCCAAAATTAAGTTAAAAGACATCTGGCCTGCTCTTCCTATGTATGTTGGAAAATATGGCTATCAAGGAACAATGGTATATTAAAAAGACTCATCCTTCTGCCAGATTAACTGCCATGTTAGCCCTTTCATCATGTATGGAATTACATAGACCGGAATTGGACCCCTCCCTATATAAGATTGAATCTGCTTGGTTGGTGCCATGGGTTGAAACCCTAGCTACTCAGAATTCGACCAAGGGTAACCCCTCTAGTGCCCAATGGATTGTAAGACTGTCTTCTGAGGGGCTGGTGGAATGGATAAGATATTTGAATTAGTGGACCCTTCAATTTGGTGGAGCATAAAAGGTAATCCTGGGGTTGCTGGAGGGAGAGGGTTTCTCATTAATCCTGAAGGAATCATTGAATACATATATGCTTGGGGCCTGGATAGGAAGACAAACAACCAAGATGAAGCTTATGGTTTGTTTTTCGGTCTAACATTGGCTCAAAAAAAGGGCATCAGAAAGGTCTTAGGAGGTTAAATACTGATCATAAAGCATATGAACCATAGTTCATTGACAAAAAATATGAACCTAAATCAAACAATTAAGAGATCTCAAGGGCTGATTCCCTTATTTTAGTTTGTGTCATATTTTCATATCCTAAGAGGGAATAACCAAGAAGCAGATAAGCAAGCAAATTTGGCTTTCCAGTTGAACGCAGAAAAAAGTATAGTGAAAGAGGTTGAGGAAACAATATGCATTCCATAATATTTTTCATGGGTTTCAAATATTGGTCTACGGATGACATTCTTGCTTCACCCAAGAGGTTAGAAAGTATCAACAAGTTTGATTTTGCAAGTTTGGTTGGTCTTAAGCTTTCCTTTCCCGCCCCCCTCTCTTTATTCTCTCCCCTTTCCCTCCCCCCACGCCCCTTCCTCCCCTCCCCTCTTCTCCATTATTACCTCTCCTCCCTATCCTTCGTCACCTTTCTTCCCCCCACCCCGTTATTCCACTCACTCTTATTTCTCCTCCTCTACTCCATTTTGTTATGGCCCCCTCCCCCTTTTTTTTCACTCTCCCGCTTCTTGGTACCTATTGCATCGTCCCTTGCTTGGCTCATCCTGTCCTTGTGCCTCATGGCAAAGGTTATCTTAGTTTGTTGCAACAACGTGTCTCTGTCCTTTAGGAAGGTACTGCACTTGGGCCCGGGCAATCACAATTTGTGAGAATCTAGTCCCCACAGCATGATTTATGTTGCAAAGGTCGGCGTTCTAGTACAATCGAAGGCAGGTTAATGGGAGATTAGGAGAAACATTTATTTCCTTTGCTTAGATTTACTCTGGCCACTCGTGGGAAGAAATTGTGGGTGAGGATGAAGGAACCAGAGAAGAGCTGGGAATTTATGGTTGTTAGTTAGGAAATTAAGGAGGAGCATGGGGATCCCAGCTCCATGAGTACTGATCTTTAGTACAGTATCAATATCCAGTCCTGAACCTTCTATTTAAAGAGTAATGGTTTGATATGCTATTATGGGTTAAGTCTTATCTTTGCTCAGGTGGCCTTTACGAAGCCCTGGCAGCTGAAGCTTGGGACTCTGAGCATGTGTTGTGGGTTCTGCATCAAAGCGTTGACATTCAAGGGGGTCCCTAGAGGAGTTTGTTGTCGCAAAGGGAACTTGAGTGTAAATTTTTCTGTGTGTCGATTTACAGAGTTTTGGTTGCCTGAGAGAGGTCAAGAATTGTGTGGATAAGAAGCGTCAGGTGGGGTTTCGGGAGCAGAATTTCGCGGGAATTCTGGAGTTGGGGCCCTGTGGTATATTGGAATTGCGGGACTGTGGCATTCTGGAATGGGGCGTTTGTGGAATTTGGGACAACACCATGAGCATGCATACTTCAGAGGACAATTATCTGATCGGCTCCTAGGGTTGTCACAAGCCTATGACTGGGAGGTTTAATGATGAAAAATCCAGAGAAGGCGACAACAGTAAGAAGGCCTACAACGACTATGTGTAGGAGCATTTGATGATCTGGGAAGGTTTGGTAATTCTGCAGCGATGTATCCAACAACAGCAATTTGAGACTCTAACTATGTAGGAGGAACAAATGGAAAAGAAGGAGTGCATTCGGTAGTTGGTGGACGAGGTGGATGCATTGCATCAGTAAATTGAGCTATTGAAGCTCAAGATGGAGGAGAGAAACAAGAGCAAGGAAGAAGAATTCACTGGCCTGGATCTGAACAATCCAACGCCAATGGAAGACTAATTTGTTCACTTACTTAGTTTTTGCAAAATATTTTTGAATGACACACTATAAATGTATATATTTACTATGTCAGTTATGTCGATTGTATAGTCATAGGATACCAGAAATGAGAATTGTTTGTAAGAAGCATGGGGAAAACTCTCTGGGAAGGGATGGGAACAATGGATGTATCCAAAGCCCTTAGTAGGCTCGAAAATATGATGTAAAATCTTGATTATGCACGTGAACAGGCGCGGCTTATATATATAAAAACACTACCCATTCTAGTTTAAAAAAACAAGTAATACAATGCAAAATATAAAGATCACCAAGCCCACTATGGAACTATGTGGCATTTTGATCTTCTATAATTCCTATAAGATGATCTTTCTCTACTTTCCTATCTCTCCACTCTTCTTGGTTGAAAAATCTACTATACAACATCAAGTCTCTTCAATAGTACTTGCATTTCTCTCCTTTTAACTAAGATATAAGTTATTAAGATTAGCACTTTGCAATAACTTAATGATTTTAAAATTATTAGTGAATTCCTTATTAAATTTTAAAAACATTAGTGAATTCCTTATTAATTTCACATGAAATAATCATGATAGATAAATATAATTTTATATATTTTATAATAAAAAATTTTATTGTGATAACTTATCTTAATATAATATCTAAAATAACTTATAAAATTAGAAATTATATCATTTTCAATATTCTTTATATTCACACTCTAAATTCATATAAAATTAAAACCTTTAACTTCATTATCTAATACCATTTCTTTAAAAACCTTTAATTTCATATCTAATACAATTTCTGTGAAAATACCTTAATAAAAAAGATTAAACCTGACAAGACTACATAATATTATATTTTCAGATTAGTTCGATCTTTCTATATAATATATCATTAGTCTGATCAGCTAGTTTCAAGCATCGGGATCAGCCAGTTTCAAAGTTTTCTACGCCGAGCATTGTGGGAACATGGACTTACATTTAAAATACATGATTTGCATCCTACTTACAACAATGTGACATGCGCAAACAATGTGGCTTACAACAATGTGACATGCGCAAACAATGTGACCTACAGCAGTTCCAAAGCTTCTGTGTTATTTCAATATTTAAAACCAAATTTCAGAGATTACATAATGTTTTTTTTTTTTAACTAAAAATCTAATAATCTAATAAGAGTTTGACATTAATTATAGAATTAAGTTATAAGATCGGCTTAATTAATATACTTTAACTAGTTATTTTTAAGATGTTGATTTCATTTATGTATCAAAAATACATTTTAAACAAATAAAAAATAAAATCTTACTAAAAAAATTATATTACAAGATTAACTCTCTATCTATGTAAGATTGCACCAATAACACATTCCAAATCATTAAACCAACTCATAAACCCATCAACCACGACAATAAGGATACTTCAAATTTAAATTAAGGAAAATATTCCAAACCTACTCAGTAGAACTATTTGTTTGATTTTTCTGACTTACAACTTGAAACCAACTAATATTCCAAACCTGCTTAGTAGAGATATTTGTTGATTTTTTTGACATGCAATTTGAAACTAATTTTCAGAAATATTTTCTTAGATAGAGAACTTACAATTCAAACTTAAAATTCCAGATAAAAAAAATATACTTGAGAAAACCAAAACATAAAACAACAATCTTCGAAACCAATTCTTAGATTATCTATTACTAGAACATAGATCAATCCCACTCCGTCCCAACATTTCTTTATTATTTAACCAAAAAAGGAAACCGAATTGGAAGGAAAGTCCATCATCTCTGTAGTTTCACACAAGAAATTTTTTTCCTTAATGTTACTATGGATGATGAAAATAGATGAACTAAATATTACTTTATGGGTCGAGGTCTTTTCATTATGGTATTTTATAATATAAATGACTAATCTACACAAATGAATCTCCTAGACATGGAAGCCCCTTCTGACTAATGAACTAAATATTACAATATGGGTTGAGGTTTTTTCATTATGGTATTTTATAATATACAGGACAAGACCATTTGCGAAGAGAGGTTGTGGTTTTGGGGTAGTGTTGAGCTCTTGGTTTTTGGGTAGTGTTGAGTTCTTCATGCATCCCTAGCTCATACTTTTGATCTAGTAACAACATCAATCCAGTTTAGATAAGTCTTCCAAACCTTCCTTTGCATTTTCAAAATCTTTCATCGCAATCCTTTATTAGGAATGTGTTGGAAAGTTTTATCACGTGCAAACAAAATTTTTCAAGACTACTTATGCCCGAATATGTGTGGAGATGGACTTCAACAAGGGTATGGTGTAGAGCATGCTATGAAATGGGGCATATAATTAAAATTTTCCCAACTATTTAAAGAACAACAAAGTTTGGAAAAAAAACATCCCTGAAGACCCAAATGGGAGGATGGAGCTCAAGGTGATCACTATATTCTATTCAAAGAGGAAGAGCTTCATTCTAAGAAAGAATCGCAAACAAGAAGGAAGAAAATACGACCAAAGAAAACTCATGTCAATGAGGATCCTTTTGACCCAGCATAAGTGGAAAAGAAACAAACCCTCGTAAAAAAAGAATCTCCTCGTGAATCCACAAGGATTCTTGGTGGAAAAACATATCCTTAGGTAGATAAGGAAGAATCCAAATTGCACTTGCCAAAGAATGATTCACCGCAAATAGAAGAAAACATTTGTTGGACTCAAGTTAGGAAGAAAGGAAAAAGGATTTCGCCAAGAAAAATAAGAATCATAACTAAGTCAAAACAAAAGTGGTAAACAATGGAATGTAAATGTATTTGGATATTGGGAGTTTTTTTGGAGATTTTTTAGTTGAAAAGAGTATAAAAAATTTATCACATTGGGGTTGTACTATCAATAACAAATGGAGTGACCATAGCGAGGTTGAGATTATTGATGTTTTATAATGCTTTTAATTAAAACTAACTAAATATTCTATTTCATTTTTGTTTTTATATATAGCCGACATTGCCTTTCTATAAATAAAGTATTTTATTTTTATTTTAAGAGGGGAACTTGCACACATTGCCATTATATTGGGTTGTATAAGATGATAAGTTTTTAGTTTGTAGATGAGGATTTTTAAAGAAAGGAAAGAATTATGAATAAGATGATATAAGAATTTTTATAAAATTAATATATGTAATTAATCAATTAATTATATAATTAATGATAAGAGTGTATTTTAATATAAAAGTTTTAAAAAGATAGATATCAATAATAATAATAAGTTTGAAGAAAAGAAGGAAAAGAAAATAAAGGGAAAAATGAAATTAATATAGAATTATTGTAATTTAAATGTTTGGTTTATAAGTTTTTTTGTGAGTATATTTTTTTAATTAATATTTTGAATTTGTTAAAATTATATATTTTAATGGTTGTGTTTATATAATTTGAATACTGAAAATTTAAATAAATTATAATTATAATCTCATAAAAAATTATATTATCAAATTTCAATTAAAAAAATAAAAAATAAAATATTTAAATTCTACTTATATATATAATAATTAAATATCATACAAATTTAAACAAATTTATGCAAAGCACTTAAACCATAAATAAACGCACATATAATGTGGATATAACTATATATTTGCTTATGAGATAGAAATATCAAAAGATCTTATATAAATACAAATTTAATAAAAAAATCAAATATTATTACTAGATGTATATATGGATAAAAATTTAATGATAAAGATAATTTATACAAAATAAGTTAATGTGACATTTTTAATTTTTTGATTAAAACTTAAAAATATTTCTAATTAATTTGAAACTCACTGTTTTCGAATGTAGAAAAAAAAACATATTAATAATATAAAACATTGTATTTATTCCATTTCTTTCTTTTCAACTAGGATTTAATTTATTACAATTACCTCTTTGTGATTATAGTTTAATGATTTTAGAAATATCTAATAAATTCTATATATCATTAATTTTATATGAAGTAATTATAATAAATAATATAATTTCATATGAAATGATTATAGTAAATAATTATAATTTTATAATAAAAAAAAATTATAATATTACAAAATTTTGTGATATTATCCTAATATAGTATTCAAAATAACAAACTTAAAAATTATATATTTTTCAATATTCTTTATAAACACATTCTGAATTCATATAAAATTAAATATTTTATTTTCATTATTTAATATTTTTTTTTGAAAATACCTTAATAAAAAAATATTACCTCAAATATTATATTTTCATATTAACAATCTTTCTCTATAATATTGAATTATCACCTAACACTCCTCCAATATAATATCATTCACCACAAGTTAGTACACTCCTATATAATATCATTCACCACAAGTGAGTTATTCAAGGCTAAGTCATATACTATATTTCATAGTCTTTTTACCACGAGTGGCAAAGTAGATATTATGTTATCAGCTAATTTCAAGCATTGCGATACGCTACTTTCAAGTTTTTAATGTGAGCATTGTGGGAACATGCACTTACAATTAAAAAGATGTTCAATTAAAAATATATAATTTTCATCCTACTTACAATAGTTTCTTCTTACTTACAATAATGAAACATGCACAAACTAATCATGGACAACAGCACCACCAACAGCGATTTGAAACCAAATTTCTGAATGTACATAACACCCAAAGGATTTACCAACTTGTGAGTCCAATTCTTCAACGAGAGAAGATAATGTTATTTAAAATTAATTTTTTTTTGGGTGTAATTAAGTAAATATAATTTATAAATGAATTCAGCGTTTAAAATTTTGTTTGAAACATTCATATTGCAGAGAACATAGTTCAAATTAATGATTTTTTAAAATTTGGATTATAATTAATGACAAAACTTGATTTAAATGTTTTTAATTTTTAATTTTATTCTATTTAACATATTTCCAATCCATTTTACAAATCTAATAAAAATTTGTATTAATTATAAATTTAAGTTAGAAAATATACATAACAGAGATATCTCTGAAGGAGTTATTTTTAAAATGTTGATTTCATTTTGTATTAAAAATACATTCTAAACAATTAAAAATTAAAATCTTAAAAAATTATATCACAAGATTAATCCAAAAAATACAAAATATGATAAATTGTACATACCATTAACACTTTCCAATTCCAAACCAGTGAAACAACTCATGAACCAAGACAATAATGATATTTCAAATTCAAATTCAAACTAACTACAACATTCTAAACCCTTAGTTAAATCACAGATAAATAAGAAAAAGGCAACACTAATAAAATGGTTCAGACATACTAATAGAAATTAATTTTCAGAAATATATTCTGAAAATTTCATAAGACATTTAAATTGTGATTTTAATAAATATTAATTAAATTTTTTACAAATTCAACCCAAAAATTATACCGGAAAAAACTCCAAAACAAAAAACAACAACTATCCAAACTAATTCTTAAATTATCTACTAATAATATTTACGACACCGATTATATTTATTATTTAACCAAGAAAAGGAACCTAAGGGGAAGGAAGGTCCTTCATCATATCTGTAGTCTCCTTCATCTACGGGATGCCCGGTAGATCCACAGTCTGTATTGGGCAACAACTTTGCTTTTCTTTGGGGAACAATTCCTTTTCTGTTTTAATTTTGATCTGCCCGACCTGCTTTTCCTTTAGAATTTGATCTGCCCGACCTGCTTTTCCCTTTAGACTTTGATCTGCCCGAGTCCTGACCCAAACAACGATAAACACCAAGTTGACAGTCAAACGAGCCGAGCCAAACACGTGCACCTAATTGCATTTGGCCTCCCCATAAATAGGGTCTAGGGATAGTATTTATTTTGTCAAATATTAATGGAAATAGGATCTAGGGTTAGTATTTAATGGAAACCAATTTTTAGTACTTGGATTGAAGTAGGTACATTATCCACGGTAAGATTGAAGTAGGTATATTATTTAGGGGTAAGTATATATCGGACCCCCTTGGTCAGGCTTCGACCTCTCTGACCTGTCTATTAGGCGAATTGGGTGGGGTCTCTTCTCATTGGGAGTGAGTAGACTATTTGTTCGTGCCCTCTCGAAGCCTAATTCTGCTCTTCCTGGGTAGTGTTCGCTTCTTCAATGTCGTAGCCTTCCCGAGAGGCGTCGCTGCTTTTGGAGATTGCGGCCTTCAATGTTCTATTTGCTTCATCCCCAAAGTTCAGTAAGTAGGGTGAGTCTAAGTTTGTGAAGAAGGCAAAGGAGATCCCCAAGATTGAGATTTGTGCTCCTCAGGCCCGCTCTTGTGCCTTGCAGCTAGCTGATCAAGGTCTCATTGGTGAGTTTATGGGCCTTTGGCCATCCCCTAAGATGGTAAAAGCTTGGATCGAGAAGAACTGGAAACCTCTTATTAAAGGAGAGGTAATCTACTCCTTCTGCGGCAAAGGCTTCTATAATTTGTACTTTGAGAATAGGTTGGATAGAAATTTAGGATTCAGGAGCAGTCCATATTTTATGGAGGCTTAAGAGATGTATCTGGATCATTGGAGTCCTAGATTCAACCCAGAATGTGATGTTCAATCCTCGGTTCCAGTATGGGTGAAGTTTCCTTAACTCCCCCTTCACTGCTAGAATGATGTGACTTTCAGGCTCATTGGAAGCTCCCTGGGAAAGTACATTAACTACTCAGAGCCGAAATATGGTCTCTTCTCTTTTGCCAGGATTTGTTTGGAGGTGGACTTAGAGAAAGGTCTCCCAACAACTGTTAATATTTGCATGGATAGCTGGACGCATGTGCAGGAAGTCGACTATGACCAACTACCCTTTAAATGTAAAGTGTGCCATGAGTATGGGCACTTTGCTAAGAGTTGTCCAAAAGGTTTAGATTCTTCAGAAAAGAAGTATGGGGATCCTAAAGATCATTGGCAGTAGGTTAAGCAGAGGAATCCCTCGAATCATTCATCCCCCGCGGGCTCCCTTGGCTTTGTTCCCGTCTCTAAGGATGTTGGTCCTGCCCACCCGCCTCCCTCAGGCTCGTCGACTGACGGCGGGTCTGGTCTGGTGCCGAAGAATCAATTTAGGGTCTTGGACTCTGCTGCAGCTGTTGAATGTTCTATAACCCCCCCGGCCCTTCCTCCTCTTAGGAGGCCCCTGCCTCTCGGTCTTCAACCCTATTACTAACAAAAAAAATTCAAAAAGAGGCAAGCTCTAGCCTAAACACTGATAGCAGTTTAGAAGAATCATCAGATGAAGAGGAGGAGGTGGAGGGATTACATGCATCAAAAAAAGGTCTGGGGCCATCTGTGTGACTGAGTTCAGTAGATGAAAGACCAAATAATGCAAGGATGAAGAAACCAAAAAGAAAAGGGAAAAAAGCAGGAATAAAAACAAATAAGGAAGTCAAGAGGGAAAAAAAGAAAATACAAAGAGTTGGGAGTCCAACACACTATCCATCGTCAGCTAACAGGAGTAGGGAACAAATGAGGGGGGAAAAGGAAATCATACGGGCCTTGGTAAGGGAGTGGGGAACATAAAAAAGTGATTAGTGAATATAATCTCCCGGAATTGTATGGGATCAGGAACAATAAAAACAATAATGGAAGTGAAATCCCTAATCAGAAAGGAAAGACCAGATTTCACCCTCCTTCAGGAGACTAAACCGGATGATCGGACTCTCAACTTAATCCAAAATAAGATCTAGAGTAGCAGCAATCTTGAAACAATTAGTTCAAGAGGAGCATGAGGAGGCCTTTGCACAATGTGGAACCCTACAAAATTGCAATTTGTAAAAGCTCTAAAAACTACTCGCTGGATAGAAACTACTTTTATTTTATAGAAAAGCAACAACTCTTTAGAGTGATCAATGTTTATATGCCCACTCACTTCCGGGAAAAACAAGATTGTTGGAAATCCCTGATGGAGTTAAAGGGTACAGAGTATGGACATAATTGTATTCTTGGAGGAGATTTCAATACAACAATGGGAAGTCATGAAAAAAGAGGGGGCTCCACTATTCGTGACACCCTACATGAGCATATGGAAGATCTCGTCTTAACTTTGAACCTATTTGATGTTAAGCCTAAAAAAATTTGTATACATGGACCAATAAAAGAGTAGGAGTGAGCCCCATTGTGGCCTGGCTAGACCGATTCCTAGCCACTGACAATCTCCTAATCCTAAATTCCAACCTAAAATCCTCTACTATACCATGGTCCGGTTCTGATCACCGGTCGATCAGTTTGATAATCACCCAGCCCTTGGATCTGGGCCCTATCCCCTTTTGCTATTCTCCCCTATGGTTGGAATTCCAAAATTTCTTGGAGTGTGGTTTCCCTCTCTTGGTCAGGGTGGATCGAAGGAATCCCAATAGCTATTTGGGAGTCAAAGATTCGCATACTGAAAGGTGACATTAAAAAGTGGATAAAGGAAAAGAAAATCGACATACAAGACAATATTAAAGAGATGGAAGAAAAACTTGCATTAATCCAGGGACAAATGGAATCAACTCTGGTAAAAGAACCAGAGTTATTTAAGACCCTCCACACAAACCTTAGGATGGAAGAGGAGTAATGGAGATTAAAATATAGAAATAATTGGTTGAAGGATGGGGATAGAAACACAAAATTCTTCCATAAACAAGCCAAGTTCAAAGAATTGAAAAACAATATAACTCAGATAAATCATGGGGAGGAAACTATCAAGACTGTTTCAAGAAATTAAGAGAGCAGTGGTAGAGCGTTATCAAAAGTTATATACAAGAGATCAAACAAGTGATCTTGAAAGTGAATATTTCTTCCTGGAAGGTATCCCTGAGATGGTGATGGAAGAAATGAAAAGAGCTCTGATATCCCCACCCTGCGGTCAAGGAAATTAGGAGGGTCATTTTCTCCTTCCCCCCTGATATGGCTCTTGGATTTGATGGATTCTCAGCCAACTTCTATCAATCCTTCTAGGAAGTCATTCAAAAGGACCTATGCAGATTGGCGGGATATTATTTAAAATGCTTTGCCATGGGCGTTGGCATAAACTCTTCCTTCATCACTCTCATCCCCAGATAATAGAATCCCTCCTCCTCTAGATTCCGTCCAATTTCCCCATATAATGTCTCATACAAAATCTTCTCAAATTTGCTGGCCTCTCGACTTAAGCCACTCTTACCCTCTTTGATCTGTTATAACCAAGGGGGGTTTGTCCCAGGTAGGCAAATATTTGACAATATTATCCTTATCCAAGAAGCTCTTGATTTGAGATGGCACATGGCTTATCAAGGATAATCGTAAAGTTGGAAATGGAAAATTATTTTGATCGCATTAAGCATGGGTTCCTAATAAAATTCCTCAAGAAAATGGGGTTGGATGATACATTCATTAAATGGATCATCCTTTTTATTCCTTCCCCTTGGATTTCTCCTCTAGTTAATGGCTGGTGGCGGGCTTCTTCAAAGCTTTGAGGGGCCTTCATCAAGGGTGTCCCATCTCCCATTTCGTATACATCATCATGGCGTATGCCTTGAGTAGGAAATTGGAACATGAAAGAGCAACTCTCAACCCTCTGGGCATAAGGTATAAAGAAGGTGTCAGAAGTATAAATCATGGGTAGTTCGCGGATGATACAATTTTTATGGGCGGAGCCTCGGTCACAATTGCTTGGCACTTCAAAAGAAATTAAGAAAGTTTCCTTGGTGCGCAGAGGGGTTGGGGGCAGGCGGGGGGTGGGCACTAATGGCAGTAAGATCCACATCTACAGCTGGAATATCACCAGACAAAAAGAGAAGAAAATCAAAGAAAATATGGGGTTTAAAGTAGTTAGAGATTGGAAAGATTTTAATTATTTAGGGGTCCCTATATTCCTAAGAAGGGTTGCTTGTAATGCTTAGAAAAAAGTGCAGGATAAAATGAAAACAAAAATTGAAAATTGGGGAGGGATATGGCTCAATTATGCAGGAAGGGAAGTTCTAGTGAAGTAAGTCCTGTCCATGATCCCTTTGTATCAGTTTACTGCCCTACAAGCCCCCAAGAGCGTTTTACATCAAATGGGGATGTATATAAGGAAATTTTCGTGGGAAGGAGGAAGAACAAAAACCAAGAAGTATGATTTGGTAAACTGGAAAATGGTTAGAGCCTCGAAACAACATTGTGGCTTGAGAATAAGGGATACAAGGTTAGAAAATATAGTAATGGGAGGAAAATTGTGTTGGAATATGATTACGAATCTGAATCAATGGTGGAATCAGGTGATCTAGGCCAAGTATTTAATTAAGCCAAAATGACTGAGCAGGAAGAGTGGACCCAGGCTTGGGCTCCCCCATTTGGAAGTTGATCAATTCCTCCATGGACACCATTAATAAAAAATAAAGCAAAGTGTCGGGGAAAGTAGCCTCCATCAATATTTTCTCAGATTCGATCCTGGGAATCCAGCCCCTAGGTTCGGATCTTTTGCTGGTGGATCTGATATCTTTCACGAGACAAGAAGGGGCAGAAAATTTGGACCAGATATGAGATTGGAATCAGGAAGGAGGGTGGAAGGGATGGAAGATAGAATCCCAAAGGCTCTTCTCCACCAAAGAGATAAACTAATAAAGAAGCTAAGAGGATGTCCCCCCATTTCTCTCACAGTTACAGATAAGTGGGGATGGAAAAATGCCAACTACAATGTCAAGGGAGGGTATTCATACTGTTAAACACATATGGGCAACCAAAAAATATGAAAGATAAAACATGCAGTACATTTTTTTATTAACAACTGATATACATTTATAGTACATTGTTGTGACCGTTGGGTTTCACATCCCAAGGTCTCTTGGACTACTTAGTCTAGTCAGCTTCCACACTAACCCATTAGGATTAGGTGTCCAACATTCCCCCCTTAATCCGAAGGGTTATGTATGAGTCCAAGAAGAGAGCTGTAATACAAAATGTGCAAAAAATGCATGGCAGCACTAGGCTGAATGTGCTCTATGAAATGTTGGTATAAAGGGCGGTGGTTTAAGGATGACCACCAACACTGGAACGCTTAGTGCAGTTCCCGGAACTCTTCCAAAACTGGCAAGAAACTGAAGTTTTCTGCTAGAGGAAGTGATCCTATTGTTTTAAAGAGGGAAACCTTCAACCATGAAAGGGAGGTCTCACCCCGCATAAAAGGGATAACTTCAACCTGAAAAGGGAAGTCTCAACCTGTGATGGTTTAAGGATGACCAACAACTCTGGAATGCTTAATGCAATTCCTGGAACTCTTCCAAAACTGGCAAGAAGCTGGTGTCTTCTGCTAGAGGAAGTGTCCTCAATTTTGTTACTGGAATTCTTCCAAAGCTGGCAAGAAGCTGAAGTCTTCTGCTAGAGGAAGTGTCCCAGATTTCCAACTGAATGCATGTTCACGGGCATCTTTGTCTCTGGCTACAACTCTGAAACTGGTGTGGCAGGTTGTGGCTCAGGCTCGCTTGATGTGACTTTGAAGCTTGTAGATGACCATCATTTCCCCCCTGTCAGATACAAGGTGAGATGATGGAGGAAACTCAACTGCAAGACTGTTCAATATTCTAGAACAAGTTCTGACATGTGTTTGGAATATTTTCTTGGCTGTTGATGCCCATTGCCAAGAAGCGATCCATCCAAGATGAATCTTTGTTCTTGCAGGACGTTTGTTTCTGAAGCATCTGTGTGAGGAATGGCTGGTTTTATGACAGTGCTCACATGGATGAAGATCAAAAAAGTGATCTTTCAGATGGCCAACTCGGTCACAGTGTTGGCATTTCACAATCTGTTGTTGTTGTTGTTGTGGAAGAGGGGTAGAGTCTGGAACAGCTGAAGCTGAACTGTCATGAGGAGTAGGTGAACTATCATGAATGAATCCAGCACTTTGAAACTGAATGGGCTTTGAGTAGTCTGGAATATGAAAGGACAAGTCCTTGTCATATCCAAGACCAGTTCTGTGCTTGTTGTGGACAAGCTATTCCCAAGGTCTGATGATGGGCTTGGGAAGTGCAAGCTGAACCTCTGCATCTGCATGTAACCTTGCTGCTTTATCTGAATGAACTGTAACATTATTGACTTGCTGTTTATAGGAGTCTGTTTCAATCTTCTGAACAGAAATAGGTTCATAATGATGACTCCACTATTGTAATTCTTCCCGTTGTAGTTGAGATTCTAGTTGCAAGAATTCAATCTGTTCTTGTGCATATTGTAGACATGTTTGAATTTCTGAGAGAGAGCCTTTGCTGATTTGTAATGTGTCATCAACAGCAGATTGTATAAGAGTTTTCATGAACTCTAATACTCCACCAATTAGAGTCATAACAAGTGCACCACTATTACAATCAGCGTGTAATAATTATTAAGTTCTTAAGGTAGGGAATGATTGAACTCTCCTCCATAAAACACTGCTTTTAATTTTCAACTTTCCACCTTCAATCTAAACATATAAGCCACTACTCATCATTACTCATCATATATTGTATATCATGGCAATGTCATCATATACCATACATACGCACTTTATAAAGAGAATTCAACATGTTCATTCCCATCATAATGTATAGACCATACAATAATAACATATAATAAGAGGAATTCAACACGTATGGGGCTCCCTTTAGTGTATAACTTCAATCAACCTTTAGTTTAAATGCCTTACATGCACCATACCAGCAGAATACACCAACACATTCTTAAGCATATCAGATCAGCGTACTCACCAAACGGATTAACACACTCACAGTTTAGGATAGATGTGAAGACAGTTCATGGCACAGAAATAAAACATCCAACATATAATAAGATAGCTCGCCAACTTTTCCAAGGACTTACCCCACAAGCACCCGTGTCAGCGTGGGATCTATTGTGGTATCCACACCAATAAGGCCGCCAGGAACAACAAACTGTAACTCGTTTTGCTCAGCATAAACTGAAATTATTCTTGAAAGGATGGGCGTACACTTGATGTTGTCGCTTACAGGGGGTTTCACTTACCTTCTGAGTCCGAACACACTTTGTGGTAGTTTAGATAGGGTACCGGGACCAAAACTCGCAATTCCTTCAGCTGATTTTTTTTTTGTTTTGTTTTTGTAAGAGATCTAGAACTCGTATGCCGTCCAGGTGATATACCTCCGCTGCCAAGAAATTATCCCAGTGACAGACAAGAATCCGCAACCTAGATGATATGCCTTTCAGATGGTTATAAAGAAATCGATACCTGATTCACCTTCAAAACGCCCTGCAGTTTACCACTTCCTAACTATGACTGCCAATGTTCCGAACCGTCGCATTCGCCAACTGTACTGTTCATAATAGCTTTAAACATTCAGCTCCAGTGTGTGTTTGCTGGACTAAATATTAATTGTTTCCAATCTTTTGTTTCAAACCGAAGCCTCTATTTCTTTGCGTCCAGTTTCAAGCATAGACACACTAAATAACTTTAACTTCATGCGCGGCCGAATAACTTTAGAGATGCTCAAATTGAAAATCCACCCACATCTAAAATGTATTATCAACGAATAAAGTATATCTATATATATATTGTTAACTCTGGCAGAAAAATGAAAGATGTTCTTTTAAACCGAAATAAGAAACAAAACGACGGCTTCGTCAAAGTAGAAAGCCTTCGAATAAACAAACTTCTCTATCAAGCCTGGACAACAAAGCATAGGGCTTTCCCAGAGTTCCATGCCCTGTATTTAATTCATTGACTCATAAAATTCATCAACAATTCTACGCAGATTTCTGAATAATTAAAACCTGAACGCCATGAAGAATCGTGACGGAATTTCCATCTACTCCTCAACTGAATCAGATGATTCCGTCTCTGCCAAACCTTTTAACTTTTTTTTCTTTCCCTAATTCTATCTGAGCTTTGCTAGTATCGGGTGAATCACTGCACGCTTCTCGTATGCTTCTCTCAGAGACGCGGGTATTGTCAAGAAGAAATTTGTGAATCACAATGGACCGAAGATTCAATCAACCTCGTAATGAGAATTCTGATCCCCCAACGGTCTATTGCCACAGAGGATGTAACGCATCAACAGCGTATGGGAGGAGGCGAGGATTGTGCGTATAGGAGAGAGCAGCGTATGGAGCGTTAGAGTTTCAGTCACTAGCAGTGGAGCGTTAGGGTTAAACAATGATAGAGTGACAGGTCTGAGTGATGGCAGGTTTGAGGGGCATTGTTATGCACAATTCGAGCATATATAATTAAGAAAATTTAGGCTTCGATCATAATTAAGACAATTCAGGTTGCCAAATTAGCTTAGCGTTCAGAAGTCATATGAAATATAAGTTGCAGATCTGACAAGCTTTGGGCGCCCAGGCTCTAATTCAATTTATGTTGAGAGAAGACGTTTAACAGCAAACAGTTGCCTTCTGGCAGATAGAGAGCAAATGTTTATGAACAGCAAACGTTTTATGGACAGACTGGATTGCCAGAGACCAAAAATAGAGATCTGCGGATTTCAGAGGTCAGGTATGTCAGGGATGGCAGAGCCAACACGCCAGGACTTTTAACTGTCAACAAAAGGCCACAAGCAAACAGTGACTCAAATATGAGCAGAGCTAGAATTCGCCCGCTCTGATACCATGTTAAACACACATGGGCAACGAAAAAATATGAAAGATAAAACATGCAGTACATTTTTTTATTAACAACTGATATACATTTATAGTACATTGTTGTGACCGTTGGGTTTCACATCCCAAGGTCTCTTGGACTACTTAGTCTATTCAGCTTCCACACTAACCCATTAGGATTAGGTGTCCAACACATACTTTCTCTTTAATTTCGAGGTCACGCCTAAATCCTCCATCTTGAATAAAAGATGGAAAACGAATGCTATTTCAAAGGTCAATTTTTTTTGTTGGCTGTTATCGCATAAAAAAATCGTCACAACAAAGAACCTCCAGAAGTGGGGCCAGATTGGCCCCTCGAGATGTCTGTTATGTGAATCTTCGGAGGAGTCTAATCCCCATCTCTTTCTCCACTATTAGGTGGCTAAGGAAGTTTGGTCGGTGGTACTTGACCTTCTATTTAGTAGAACCTCATGGTCGTCTGACCTCCAGATGTTATTTAGTTCTTGCCCCAAATGCTATTTGGGCTCCCTTCAGGCCAAAAGCAAGTTAAATGGCATCTGGCTTGCTCTTCCTAAGTATGTATGTTGGAAAATATGGCTATCAAGGAACAAAGCTATATTAAAAAAAACTCATCCTTCTGCCAGATTAACTGCCATGTTAGCCCTTTCATCATGTATGGAATTACATAGAATGGAATTGGACCCCTCCCTAGATGAGATTGAATCTGCTTGGTTGGTGCCATGGGTTGGCACCCCTATTACTCAACATTTGGCCAAGGGTAACCCCTCTAGTGCCTAGTGGATTCTAAGATTGTCTTCTGAGGGGTTGGTGGAATGGATAAGATCTTCGAATCAATGTACCCTTCAATTTGATGGAGCATAAAAGGTAATCTCGAGGTTGCAGGAGGGGGAGAGTTTCTCATTAATCCCGAAGGAATCATTGAAGACAGATATGCTTGGGGCCTGGGTAGGAAGACAAACAACCAAGATGAAGCTTATGGTTTGTTTTTCGGTCTAACATTGGCTCAAAATAGGGCATCAGAAAGGTCTTAGGAGACTAAATATTGATCACAAAGCATATGAACCATAGTTCATTGACAAAAAATATGAACCTAAATCAAATAATTAAGAGATCCGAAGGGTTGATTCCCTTATTTTAGTTTGTGTCATATTTTCATATCCTAAGAGGGAATAACCAGGAAGCAGATAAGAAAGCAAATTTCGCTTGCCAATTGAACGCAGAAAAAAGCATAGTGAAAGAGGTTGAGGAAACAATATGCATTCCCTAATATTTTTCATGGGTTTTAAGGATGACATTCTTGGTTCACCCAAGAGGTTATAAAGTGTCAACAAGTTTGATTTTGCAAAATTGGTTGGTCTTAAGCTTTCCTTTCCCACCCCCTCGCTTCATTCTCTCCCCTTTCCCCCACCCCCCTTCCTCTCCTCCACTCTTCTCCATTATTACCTCTCCTCCCTATCCTTCGTCACCTTTCTTCCTCCCACCCCGTTATTCCACTCACTCTTAGTTCTCCTCCTATATAATATCATTTACCACCAAATTCTATCATTCATAGTCTTTTTATATAATATATCATTTACCACAAGTGGCAACGTAGATACTACCTTCTGATCAATGAGTTTCAAGCATTGTGATCAGCCACTTTCAAAGTTGTCAACGCCCAAAATGTCCAATTGGAATTACAATAATGTGACATGCACAAACTATTCATTAACAACAACAATTCCAAAGCTTCCTTCCCCGGTCTATTATTTCAATATTTGAAACCAAATTTCAGAAAGTACATAATGCTCCAAGGATTTACCATAATAAATGGTTTAATCAAGTAACACATTCCAAATTTATATCGAGTTATTCAACCCGGAAAGATAATGTTACTTAAAATTGAATTTTTTTATGTTGTAATTAAGTAATATAATTTTTTGCAGTTCTTGTTAAAATATATTCTTAAATACATAAATAGATTTAGCATTTTAAAATACTTAAATGACATGGAAAATATATTTCAAACTTATGATCCCAACAAATTATTGTTAAAATTTGAACAAAATTAATTATAAAAAAAAAAGTCAAAATCTAAAAAAACTAGAAAACAAGTAATGATAAATCCTAATTTAATTGTTTTAAGTTTTTTTTTGAACATTTTTCTAATCAATTTTACTAAAAAAATAACAAGAGTTGGTGTTAATTATAGACTTAAGTTATAAAATCTGCTTAACTAATATACTTTAACTAGTTATTTTTAAGATGTTGATTTCATTTATGTATTAAAAATACATTTTAAACAATTAAAAAACAAAATCTTTCTAAAAAATTATATTACAAAATTAACTTTCTATCTGTGTAAGATTGCACCTACCAATAACACATTCCAAACCAGTGAACCAACTAATAAACCCATCAACCACGACAACAAGGATACTTCAAATTTAAATTCAAATTAAAATTAACGACAATATTCCAAACCTACTCAATAGAGCTATTTGTTGATTTTTCTGACATACAAATTGAAACCCACCAATATTCCAAACCTGCTTAGTAGAACTATTTGTTGATTACTCTGACATACAAATTGAAACTAATTTTCAGAAATATACTCTAAAAAATCTTCGAAAGACTTAAATTGTAAAAAACTCACAATTCAAACTTAAAATTCCAATAAATATCAATTAAATTTAAAAAAAAACAAAACAAAAAACAAAAACAAAACAAAAAACAACAACAACAACAACAAAAACACCCAAAAATTCCAATAAATATTAACTAAATTTTTAAATAAATTAAAAAAAAACCAAAACATAAAACAACAATATTCCAAACCAATTCTTAGATTATCTACCACTGGGACATAGAACAACCACACCCTCAAAGCCTTCTGATTCGCCATTGGTACGGGTCTAATGCTATAATTTAATTTGTAAAATATTAAGGGAAACTACCGCGAAGGAGGAAGGAAGAAAGTGGAGAAAATGAAATTAAAGAAAAAATGAGAAGCAGGTTTTACGAAGAAGGAAGAAAAAAAGAGGAGCAGGTTTTATATGATATATTTATTAAAAAAAATTAAATAATATATAATAAATATTGAATTGATATTAAAATATTTTATATAATATGTATATTGGGACATTTTATTTATGGACTATATTATCTACATTAAAATGGTTTTTTTGGTTATTAATATATTTTTAAGTAGAAAATATTACTTACTCTTTCGTATTTTATTGATGATCAACATTGAATTTTTTATTCTATAGTAAATTTATAGAGGATGGATGAAGTTCTCGAAACACTTTCTGTGGCTAAGGCTTCACCCTAGTTGACTATTCTATACTTAGTTTGCGTGAATATTTTGCATATCTCTATGCTTAGTTTGAGTGAATATTTTGCATATCCATTCTTTAGTTAAATGGCGAAAAAGACATTTCCTTTTGCATGCATGGCTACCATTAAAGCAAGCTCTTCTTTTTTTTCACACAAGAAATTCCTTTCCTTAATGTTACTAAGAAATTCCTTCCCTTAATGTTACTATGGATGAGGAAAACATATGAACTAAATATCACCCTATGGGTCCAGGTTTTTTCATTGTGGTATTTTATAATATAGAGAATTAATCTGGACAAATGGATCCCTTGGACATGGAAGCTCCTTCTGACTAATGAACTAAATATTACCCTATGGGTCTAGGTTTTTTCATTGTGGTATTGGTGGGATATCATTTAAAACGCTTTGCCATGGGGGTTGGCATAAACTCTTCCTTCCTCACTCTCATCCCCAAAGAATTGAATCCCTCCTCCTCTAGATTCTGTCCAATTTCCCTCTATAATGTCTCATACAAAATCTTCTCAAAGTCCTTGGCCTATCGACTTAAGCCACTCTTTTCCTCTTTGATCTGTTATAACGAAGGGGGCTTTGTCCCAAGTAGGCAAATATTTGAAAATATTATCCTTATCCAAGAAGCTCTTGATTCGAGATGGTGCAGGGCTTATCAAGGATGATCATAAAGTTGGGCATGGAAAATGATTTTGATCGCGTTAAGCATGGGTTCCTAATAAAAGTCCTCAAGAAAATGGGGCTGGATGATACGTTCATTAGATGGATCATCCTTTGTATTCCTTCCCCTTAGATTTCTCCTCTAGTTAATGGCTAGTGGCGGGCTTCTTCAAAGCTTCGAGGGGCCTTCATCAAGGGTGTCCCATCTCCCCTTTCTTATACATCATCATGGCATATGCCCTGAGTAGGAAATTGGAACATGAAAGAGAAACTCTCAACCTTCCGGGCATAAGGTATAAAGAAGGTATCAGAAGTATAAATCATGGGTAGTTCACATATGATACAATTTTTATGGGTGAAGCCTCTGTAACAAGTGCTCGGCACTTCAAAAGAAATTTGCAAAGTTTCCTTGGTGCGTCCGGGGGGGAAGGGGCACTAAGGGCAGTAAGAGCCACAATTACAACTGGAATATCACCAGAAAAAAAGAGAAGAAAATTGAAAAAAATATGGGGTTTAAAGCAGTTAGAGATTGGAAAGATTTTAATTATTTAGGGGTCCCTATATTCCTAAGAAGGGTTGCTTGTAATGCTTGGAAAAAAGTGCAGGATAAAATGAAAACAAAAATTGAAAATTGGGGAGGGATATGGCTCAATTATTCGGGAAGGGAAGTTCTAGTGAAGTCAATCCTGTCGACGATCCCTTTGTATCAGTTTACTTCCCTAAAAGCCCCCATGAGCGTTTTACATCAAATGGGGATGTATATAAGGAAATTTTCGTGGGAATGAGGAAGAACAAAAACCAAGAAGTATGATTTGGTAAATTGGAAAATGGTTAGAGCCCCGAAACAACATTGTGGCTTGAGAATAAGGGACTCGAGATTAGAAAATCTAGTAATGGGAGGAAAATTGTGTTGGAATATGATTACGAATATGAATCAATGGTGGAATCAGGTGATTTGGGCCAATTATTTAATTCAGCCAAAATGACTGAGCGGGAAGAGTGGACCCAGGCTTGGGCTCCCCCATCTGGAAGTTGATCAATTCCTCCATGGACACCATTAATAAAAAATTAAGCAAAGTATCGGGGAAGGAGCCTCCATCAAGATTTTCTCAGATTCGATCCTGGGTGTCATGCTCCTACACCTGCGGTAGTCTTTCAACCGCTTATAGCGAGGTGCGACACTACCAATCGTTTTCTTTTCACCAATACTTACGATTGTAGACTACGCCTAACATTCCACTTATCCTACTTAGTTTGTGTTTCGAAACCAAGTATTATTAATGTGTTCCTTTATACAAGTGAAAGCCCATAACATTCACATAAATAACATTATACAAGAGAAATGTACAACAGTATAAAGGGAGGGGCAACTTCTTGCAATATGAGTATGCCCGAATCAATATATATAATCTTCTTTTACAAGTACAAGTTAAATCTTGGGGAACCCCAAATTTACACTTAGCCAATTTTCAAACTTCCGCAAACTCGGTTGCCCAGCTCGTCGACACCTCCGCACGGTCGCCGCACGAATCACTAACCCTTTGTTCACCTCGTCGCACGATCATGTTGTTTGCCCAACTTGGGCGCGCCTCCAAGTCGCCACACACGGGCGCCTCTGCACGAGTCGCACCTCCGTTCACAATCTCAACACTTCACCAAAAGTCACATCGTGCACACTTGCACGACGGGCGGGCGCTCACCCGAGTCACCCAAGAACCCGTGCCAAGTCGTCACACAAACCGGGCGCCACACCCGTGCACGCCTTTCTCAACCGGCGGGTGACCTCTACCCGCGCCCTTCACCCAAATCCAAGAAACAACACTTAACTTCGTGCGGCCTTGCCCAAGAACGGGCGCATCACCAAACTGTGCCTTTACCTCTTGCTGCATCCACCCCTAGTTCTGCGCCTTCCTCTTCTTCATGAGTGAAGTCTTTATGTGTTGAGTGATGAGCGATGGTTCAAATGACCTCCACCGCGTGCTAGTTTATATGAGTGGCAGGGCGAAGTCTTAGCTGCCCAGCCGACTTTCCCACACCCTCATCTCCATCACAATCTTTGCTAAAACATGAGTCGGCCTTGCTACTTCGTAGGTCGGCCCCATGGGTGATCGTTCAAGCTCCCACGCATATAAACAGCTCACCCAACCTCCTGCACTTCATTATAACATAATGCCTTCACGTGCTAAGTCAAGCTCGCTCCTTTGTCATCGCACTTCAAGCCGGAGCACGCGCATAAGGACTGTAGGTCCTTACATCCTCCTCCACCTGAAGTCGTTGTCGTCCTCAACAACATACCATCCTGGTAGCCATCCACCAAGATCATCATCAATATTTGTCTCATCCTTGGTCCATGATGTCAACTCCTCCACATACTGCAAACATCCCTGCAACATATGTAGAACTCCCATCTCCATCATGTGTCATCCTCATCCTGTGAACTGTCCTCCTCATCTGCCTGATGCCAACATCTCTCCGTGCACTTCCGGACCCCATGTTTGAACTAGTTTGGTAGCTAATCCAACTATCATGCTCAAGCCATGAGAGTGAACATCCTTATGCCTTCACCAGTCTATCTCGGATTCTGCCACATCTCGGACTCACCAAGAATCTCTCCCATGCTCAGGTCCATGGAAACTCCATCCCATCTGCAACATGTCATGATGCTTGATGCCAAGCCATCCCTACACCATCTGCCATACCTGCTCAACCTGTTTTAAGGACTCACTGCCATGAGCAGCTAACAATGAGCCCCATCTTCTATGTCATCTAAGAAGATGTGGAGGGAGTAGAGCCTGAAGGCTCACCCTCACTAATCAACTCAATCCATCTGTCAGGATCTTCTATCTCCATCCTTTGTAGATAAGTGACCCGATCCTCCTCCCGGACATTCGGCCTCACATATGCCTCATCATCATCATCATCATCCTTGACCACTTCTAGCCTTCTTGACAAATCTAAGATACTATCTGAAAGAGTCCTGATGACCAATGACTGCTCGGTAAGCTTCGTCTCAACCATAGACAATCGCTTACTCATATCTTCCATCCGCTTCTCATCCTCCATTTGCATCACTACCAACTTACAATCAGGCTTTGTCACTCCAATGGTTGGTACACCAATGGGTACATCCTCCCTTCCATCGTAAATATACAGCCTCTTCAAATGTGGAACAATCATAGCATCGAATTGTTTCAAGAATTCCATTCCCAGCACAACTTCATAGTCATCAATTCGCACTATAGTGAAGTTGACCTTCCCTGTCCATTCACCTAGTGTTGTGTCCACCTTTTCAGCTACACCAAGAATACTATCAGGAGGAGAATTGACTGTCTTCATCTGTGCCTTCACCGGTACAAATTTCAGCCCAATTCTTCTCGCAGTATCTTCGCCCATGAAGTTGTGAGTAGCCCCACTATCCACCATAGTGAGTATATCAGCACCCCCAACCTTCATCCGAACATACTCCAAACTGTTCCTCTCAGGATCCCTCCGAGAGATCACCTCTGTAGCAACACCACCACCAAGTATCTGCATCATCCCCACAAAAGCTTCTTCATTCTTCGTATTAGATTGTGCAATCGCAGCCACTTTCGGTCTAGAAGGACAATTCTTCACCGTATGTGGTCCAGCACATATCCAACACTTCAAGGCTTTCTTCGTCTTCGAATTATCATCCGATTTCAAAGCATCATCCTTCTTCTTATCTTTCGGCTTGTCAGACTTCTTCTTCCTATCATCAGAAGTCTCATCATAATGCTCCACCAACCTGTCCACAGCAGCAAAAGCTTCTTCAAGTGTTCTAATCCTCTGCCTCTTCACTTCATTGCGTGCCCAAGGCTTCAATCCAATAATGAAATTGAACACCTTGTCCCTCTCCGCCATGTCAAGAAGTTCCAGAACCGCACTTGCAAACTCCCGCTGATATGTCTGAAGGTTCCCTGTCTGCTTTATGAACTTTATCTTCATCCTTGCTTCCCACGTTTCATCCTGAGGACTGAAATGGGTCTGCAAAGCTTTCTTCATCTCATCCCACGAAGTAATGTCACCAGCACTGCCATTGGAAATCTGATCCATCCTCCTTCGCCACCACATCTTAGCATCCTTTGTTAAGAACTGAGCAGCGACCTTCACATTCGTCTCATCATCAGATAGACCCAAGCATTCCAAGTATTGCTCCATGTCCCATAGAAAGTTTCCAAGAGTTTTTACACTCCTTGTACCATCATGAGATTCTGGTTCCTTGACTTTCACATGAGGCATTCCTCCACCTGAGTTATGCCTCACGGCCTTCTTCAACACCGCGATCTCATCTCTGGCTTCGTCAAGAGATTTTTGCAAGCCCATGATCTCTGCAAGACCTTGGTCTCTTGCCTCTTCAACCTCCTTGACCCTTACTTCAAGTTGTGTACACATAAGATCAGTGTACTCGTGTTGAGTCCGGAGTTCATCGAGCTCTTCCTTCATCTTAGAATTGGCCTCTTGATCTTTCTCGACCAAGTCCATCTTCTTAGTCCAGAAATCTTCTAAAGTCCTCCATCTTCTCTAAAACTTTTTCAATGAATGCCATAGTAGCATCCTTCGCACTGTGACTAGACCCAGCCTGAGATTCAGCTGCCATTGCTAATAGCTTCCTTCTTCTTTGCGATCTAGTTTCGACCATCCAACAACTTCACCAAGATGCCTGCAACCTGAACCAACCCTTGTTCCACTTGTATGTGAAACAGCTTCCTTCACCTGCAAGTACCTGCTTCACTGTCACCAATTGTCAAGTGTATGTACACCTCCTTCACCCAGCTTCCTACAAGACTCCTCCAAGTCTTCAAACTAGCTCTAATACCAATTGTCACGCCCCTACACCTGCGGTAGTCTTTCAACCGCTTATAGCGAGGTGCGGCACTACCAATCGTTTTCTTTTCACCAATACTTACGATTGTAGACTATGCCTAACATTCCACTTATCCTACTTAGTTTGTGTTTCGCAACCAAGTATTATTAATGTGTTCCTTTATACAAGTGAAAGCCCATAACATTCACATAAACAACATTATACAAGAGAAATGCACAACAGTATAAAGGGAGGGGCAACTCCCTGCAATATGAGTCTGCCCGAATCAATATATATAATCTTCTTTTACAAGTACAAGTTAAATCTTGGGGAACCCCAACTTTACACTTAGCCAATTTACAAACTTCGGCAAACTCGGTTGCCCAGCTCATCGGCACCTCCGCATGGTCGCCGCACGACTCACCAACCCTTCGTTCACCTCGTCACACGATCGTGTTGTTTGCCCAACTTGGGCGCGCCTCGTCGTAACCAAGTCACCACACACGGGTGCCTCTGCACGAGTCGCACCTCCGTTCACAATCTCAACACTTCACCAAAAGTCACACCGTGCACACTTGCACGACGGGCGGGCGCTCACCCGAGTCACCCAAGAACCCGTGCCAAGTCGTCGCACAAACTGGGCGCCACACCCATGCACGCCTTTCTCAACCGGTGGGCGACCTCTACCCGCGCCCTTCACCCAAATCCAAGAAACGACACTTAACTTCGTGCGGCCTTGCCCAAGAACGGGCGCATCACCAAACTGTGCCTTTACCTCTTGCTGCATCCACCCCTAGTTCTGCGCCTTCCTCTTCTTCATGAGCGAAGTCTTTATGTGTTGAGCAATGAGCGATGGTTCAAATGACCGCCACCGTGTGCTAGTTTATATGAGTGGCAAGGCGAAGTCTTGGCTGCTCAGCCGACTTGCCCATGCCCTCATCTCCATCGCAATCTTTGCTAAAACATGAGTCGGCCTTGCTACTGCGTAGGTCGGCCCCATGGGTGATTGTTCAAGCTTCCACGCGTATAAACAGCTCGCCCAACCTCCTTCACTTCATTATAACATAATGCCTTCGCGTGCTAAGTCAAGCTCGCTCCTTTGTCATCGCACTTCAAGCCGCAGTGCATGCATAAGGACTGCAGGTCCTTACACTGGGCCTCCAGCCCGTAGGTTCAGATCTTTCGCTGGTGGATCTGATATCTTTCACGAGACAAGGTGGGGCGGAAAATTGGACCAGATATGAGATTGGAATCAGGAAGGAGGGTGGAACGGATGGAAGATAGAATCCCAGAGACTCTTCTCCACCAAAGAGATAAACTAATAAAGAAGCTAAGAGGATTTCCCCCCATTTCTCTCATAGTTACAGATAAGTGGGGATGGAAAAATGCCAACTACAATGTCAAGGGAGGGTATTCATACTTTCTCTTTAATTCCGAGGTCCCGCCTAAATCCTCCATCTGGAATAAAAGATGGAAAACAAATGCTATTTCAAAGGTCAATTTTTTTTTTGGCTGCTATCGCATAAAAAAATCGTCACAACAAAGAACCTCCAGAAGTGGGGCCAGATTGGCCCCTCAAGATGCATGTTATGTGAATCTTCGGAGGAGTCTATTCCCCATCTCTTTCTCCACTATCAGGCGGCTAAGGAGGTTTGGTCGGTGGTACTTGATCTTCTATTCAGCGGAACCTCATGGTCTTCTGACCTCAAGATGTTATTTAGTTCTTGCCTCAAATGCTATTTGGGCTCCCTTCGGGCCAAAAGCAAGTTAAAATACATCTAGCCAGCTCTCCCTGAGTATGTATGTTGGAAAATATGGCTATTTATGAACAAAGATATATTAAAAAAGACTCATCCTTTTGCCAGATTAACTGCCATGTTAGCCCTTTCATCATGTATGGAATTACATAGATCGGAATTGGACCCCTCCTTAGATGAGTTTGAATTTTCTTGGTTGGCGCCATGAGTTGGCACCCCTGCTACTCAGCATTCGGCTTTTGGTAACCCATCTAGTGCCCAATGGATTCTAAGATTGTCTTCTGAGGGGCTGGTGGAATGGATAAGATATTCAAATCAATGGACCCTTCAATTTGATGGAGCATAAAAGCTAATCCTGGGGTTGCTGGAGGGGGAGGGTTTCTCATTAATCTCGAAGGAATCACTGAATACATATATGCTTGTGGCCTAGATAGGAAGACAAACAACCAAGATGAAGCTTATGGTTTGTTTTTCGGTCTAACATTGGCTCAAAAAAAGGGCATCAAAAAGGTATTAGGAAGCTAAATATTGATCATAAAGCATATGAACCATAGTTCATTGACAAAAAATATGAACCTAAATCAAATAATTAATAGATCTCAAGGGTTGATTCCCTTATTTTAGTTTGTGTCATATTTTCATATCCTAAGAGGGAATAACCAGGAAGCAGATAAGCAAGCAAATTTGGCTTGCCAGTTGAACGCAGAAAAAAGTATAGTGAAAGAGGTTGAGGAAACAATATGCATTCCCTAATATTTTTCACGGGTTTCAAATATTGGTCTAAGGATGACATTCTTGGTTCACCCAAGAGGTTAGAAAGTGTCAAAAAGTTTGATTTTTCAAGGTTGGTTGGTCTTAATCTTTCCTTTCCTGCCCCCCTCTCTTCATTCTCTCCCCTTTCCCTCCCTCCAACGCCCCTTCCTCCCCTCCCCTCTTCTCCATTGTTACCTCTACTCCCTATCCTTTGTCACCTTTCTTCCTCCCACCCCGTTATTCCACTCACTCTTATTTCTCCTCCTCTCCTCCATTTTGTTATGCCCCCCTCCCCTTTTCTTTCAGTCTCCCACTTCTTGGTACCTGCTGCGTAGGCCCTTGCTTGGCCCATCCTATCCTTGTGCCTCGTGGCAAAGGTTATCTTAGTCTGTTGTAGCAATGTCTCTGTGTCCTTTAGGAAGGTACTGCACTTGGGCTCGGGTGATCACAGTTCATGAGAATCTAGTCCCCACAGCATGATTTATGTTGAAAAGGCCAGCGTTCCAGTACAGTCGAAGGCAGGTTAATGGGAGATTCTCACAATGAATCACAATGAATAAATATAACTTAATATATTTTAGAATAAAAAATTTCATACTATTACAAAATTTATTGTGACAACTTATCTTAATATAATATCTAAAATAACTTATAAAAGTAGAAATTATATCATTTTCAATATTCTTTATATTCACTCTAAATTCATATAAAATTAAAACCTTTAACTTCATTATCTAATACCATTTCTTTAAAAACCTTTAATTTCTGACATACAAATAGAAACCAACCATTTGTTGATTTTTCTGACATACAAATAGAAACCAACCAATATTCCAAACCTACTTAGTAGAGCTATTTGTTGATTTTGAAACTAATTTTCAGAAATATACTCTAAAAAATCAATCCTGGAAACACTTAGATTATAAAGAACTTACAATTCAAACTTAAAATAAATTCTAGATAAAAAAATATACATAAAACAACAATCTTCCAAACATAGATCAACCACATTTCTTTATTATTTAACCAAAAAAGGAAAGTCCATCATATCTGTAGTTTCCTTCATGATAGCTCATATCTTGTATTGCCTTTCCCGGTATCCTTTTCTGTTTTAACAGTTTCCTTTCCCTGCCCGTCGTGGTTACCAGCAAGCGTTTCCGTCACCTGAACAACAGTTGTTTTGAGCCTTTTGCACCACATCCACTCTGGGGTAGGCTTTGGCGGCAGGCCACTGCCATTTTGTGGGTTTGACATCCAAAGAGTCATAAAAAGGCTTCCCAGGCGCCATTGTTACGATATGTTTTTTCCCGACCCGAACAACGATAAACACCCAGCTGACTGTCAAACGAGCCGAGCCAAACACGTGCACCTAACTGCATTTGGCCTGGGTCCAGGGATAGTATTTATTTTGTCAAATATTAATGGAAATAGGATTTAGGGCTAGTATTTAATGGAAACCAATTTTTAGTAGTTGGATTGAAGTAGGTACATTATCCATTTCTTTACTCCATCTCATTTAAACTTTTATATAGGATTAATGCAAATGAGAATAGATTGCCTATGGTGAATATTGAAGTGATTCATTTTGTATTTAGTTTGTATTGTAAAAGAATTTTGGGAAGGGTGTTGCTATGTTGTTATAGTATGTTAATTTTCATGTTAAACATGGTTAAAAATGGCTCTTATAGGGTTTATATTCTTTGAACACAAGTGAAATATTATAACTCTCGTAGTTGAAACTGCGGATTTTGACACAATAAAATATTTTTGAAAGGCATGCAAAGATTATTAGTGAGTTGCTCTTGGTGTTGTTCTTCTACAATTTGTAATTATTGTAAAACCATATATGTTGAAGCACTATGGTGCATATGCAGAGAAATGCATGTCGAATTAGATCGGGAGATGAAAGAACATGTGATTCAATGAACCATTTGAATATACATAGATGAGTTGAACTGCATGCTCTCAATGTTATGTGGATCTACACCTGATGTAAATGAGGAGCATTATTTTTGATATGGTATGACCAATGCTTGTGCAAGTTCGAACTACTAGTGTTTGAAAATGACTTTTCTCTTTATGGAGCACAAGTAACCTATTGAGATTCAATTTTGTCTGTTTTTTTGTGCCATGAGCTATGAGTTGACCCTGAATATCACAACATGTTTCAGGTAGAAATTAGTAGAAAGATTGCATATGAATATTCTATTGAACCCACTGGTGTTAAGCATAGATCAACTTCCTAGCATACCTACGAAGCATGATGAAAAGTTGTTTATGTATAGCTACACTATTTAGGAGCTTGTTCTATTCATGCTCTGTGCATTTGTTCAGATTGCCATAATTCTTACAGTAATGGATGGATGGTATATATGTCCTTCATAAAATGACTCACATGATTAATTACTCATGTGACAAGTCTTATGTTAGTGAAACAATGCATTCAATCCACATAATATTTAAAGAGAATTGTGTTATCTCCTCCATGACTATTTGTGAATGTCTACCTTAATAAAACACATATATAGCACAATTTATTATATAAATGTTAAAAACACAAAGGTTATCACCAAAATTAATCATCATTCCAAAATTTATTTGTGTAAGGCTATTGAAATTTAAAATTACCTTAATAAATTACATAGACATGTCAAAATAATAAATAATACAATGTGATCTAGTAAAACTAAACTTGTTGAGCAAATTTACCACCACTACATACTCGCTAACAAGTCAAATTCAAGTAAATATATCTAGGAAAGCCTTGAAGAGAGATCTGAGAGTGGCGGCGGTGACCTAGTGATGGAGTGAAGGGTTGAGTTGCAGTCGTCTGCTTGGGCCCCCTCTACAGGTCTTCGGACCCCCTTGGTCAGGCTTCGGCCTCTCTGACCTGTCTATTAGGCGAATTGGGTGGGGTCTCTTCTCATTGGGAGCAAGTAGACTATTTGTTCGTGCACTCTCGAAGCCTGATTTTGCTCCTTCTGGGTAGTGTTCACTTCTTCAATGTCGTAGCCTTCCTGAGAGGCATCGCTACTTGCGGAGATTGTGGCCTTCAATGTTCTATTTGCTTCATCCCGAAAGTTCAGTAAGTAGGGTGAGTCTAAGTTTGTGACGAAGGCAGAGGAGATCCCCAAGATTGAGATTTTTTTTCCTCAGGCCGGCTCTCGTGCTCTGCAGCTAGCTGATCAAGGTCTCATTGGTGAGTTTATGGGCCTTTTTCCATCCCCTAGGATGGTAAAAGCTTGGATCGAGAAGAACTGGAAACCTCTTTTTAAAGGAGAGGTAATCTACTCCTTCTGCGGCAAAGGCTTCTATAATTTGTACTTTGAGAATAGGTTGGATAGAGATTTAGGATTCAGGAGTGGTCCATATTTTATGGAGGCTCAGGGGATGTATCAGGATCATTGGAGTCCTAGATTCAACCCGGAATGTGATGTTCGATCCTTGGTTCCAGTATGGGTGAAGTTTCCTTAACTCCCCCTTCACTACTGGAATGATGTGACTTTCAGGCTCATTGGAAACTCCCTGGGGAAGTACATTAACTGCTCAGAGCCGAAATATGGTCTCTTCTCTTTTGCTAGGATTTGTAAGGAGGTGGACTTAGAGAAAGGTCTCCCAACAACTATCAATATTTGCATGGATAGCTGGACGCATGTGCAGGAAGTTTACCATGACCAACTGCCCTTTAAATGCAAAGTGTGCCATGAGTATGGGCACTTTGCTAAGGGTTGTCCAAAAGGTTCAGATTCTTCAGAAAAGAAGTATGGGGATCCTAAATATCATTGGCAGTAGGTTAAACAGAGGAATCCCTCGAATCATTCGTCCCCCGCGAGCTCCCTTGGCTTTGTTCTGGTCTCTAAGGATGTTGGTCCTGCCCACCTGCCTCCCTCAGGCTCGTCGACTGACGGTGGGTCTGGTCCGGTGCCAGAGAATCAATTTGGGGTCTTGGACTCTGCTGCAGCTATTTAATGTTCTATAACCCCCCCCCCTCTTTCCTCCTCTCAGCAGGCCCCTGCCTCTCGGTCTTCAACCATAATACTGACCCAAAGAAGTCAAGAAGAGGCAAGCTCTAGCATAAACATTGATAGCAGTTTCGAAGAATCATCGAATGAAGAGGAGGAGGTGGAGGGATTGCATGCTTCAACGGAAGGTCTAGGGCCATTTGTGCGACTGAGTTCAGTAGATGAAAGACCAGATAATGCAAGGATTAAGAAACCAAAAAGAAAAGGGAAAAAAGCAGGAATAAAAACAAATAAGGAAGTCAGGAGGGAAAAAAAAGAAAATACAAAGAGTTGGGAGTCCAACACAATATCCATCGTCAGCTAACAGGAGTAGGGAACAAAGGAGGGGGGCAAAAGGAAATAATACGGGCATTGGTAAGGGAGCGGGGAACATAAAAAAGTGATTAGTGAATATAATCTCCCGGAATTGTATGGGACCTGGAACAATTAAAACAATAATGGAAGTGAAATCCCTAATCAGAAAGGAAAAGACCAGATTTCACCCTCCTTTAGGAGACTAAACCGGATGATTAGACTCTCAACTTAATCCAAAATAAGATCTAGAGTGGAAGCAATCTTGAAACAATTAGTTCAAGAGGAGCATCGGGAGGCCTTTGCACAATGTGGAACCCTGCGAAATTGCAATTTCTAAAAGCTCTAAAACCTACTCACTGGATAGAAACTACTTTTATTTTATACAAAAGCAACAACTCTTCAGAGTGATCAATGTTTATATGCCCATTCACTTCCGGGAAAAAAAGATTGTTGGAAATCTCTGATGGAGTTAAAGGGTACTGAGTATGGACATAATTGTATTCTTGGAGGAGATTTCAATACAACAATGGGAAGTCATGAGAAAAGAGGGGGCCCCACTATTCGTGACACCCTACATGAGCATATGGAAGATCTCGTCTTAACTTTGAACCTATTTGATGTTATGCCTAAAAAAGATTGTATACATGGACCAATAAAAGAGTAGGAGTGAGCCCCATTGTGGCCTGGCTAGACCGATTCCTAGCTGCCGACAATCTCCTAATCCTTAATTTCAACCTAAAATCCTCTATTCTACCATGGTCTGGATCTGATCACCGGTCGATCAGTCTGATAATCACCCAGCCCTTGGATCTGGGCCCTATCCCCTTTTTCTATTCTCCCATATGGTTGGAATTCCAAAATTTCTTGGAGTGTGGTTTCCCTCTCCTGGTCGGGGTGGATCGAAGGAATCCCAATAGCTCTCTGGGAGTCAAAGATTTGCATACTGAAAGGTGACACTAAAAAGTGGATAAAGGAAAAGAAAACCGACATACAAGACAATATTAAAGAGATGGAAGAAAAACTTGCATTAATCCAGGGACAAATGGAATCAACTTTGGTAAAAGAAGCAGAGTTATTTAAGACCCTCCACACAAACCTTAGGATGGAAGAGGAGTAAAGGAGATTAAAATATAGAAATAATTGGTTGAAGGATGGGGATAGAAACACAAAATTCTTCCATAAACAAGCCAAGTTCAAAGAACTGAAAAACAATATAACTCAGATAAATCATGGGGAGGAAACTATCAAGACTTTTGAAGAAATTAAGAGAGCAGTGATAGAGCATTATGAAAAGTTATATACAAGAGATCAGACAAGTGATCTTGAAAGCGAATATTTCTTCCTGGAAGGTATCCCTGAGATGGTGATGGAAGAAATGAAAAGAGCTCTGATATCCCCCCCTACGGTCAAGGAAATTAAGAGGGTCATTTTCTCCTTCCCCCACGATAAGGCTCTTGGTTTTGATGGATTCTCAGCCAACTTCTATCAATCCTTCTAGGAATTCATTTAAAAGGACCTATGCAAATTGGCGGGATATTATTTAAAACGCTTTGCCATGGGGGTTGGCATAAACTCTTCCTTCCTCACTCTCATCCCCAAATAATAGAATCCCTCCTCCTCTAGATTCCGTCCAATTTCCCTCTATAACGTCTCATACAAAATCTTCTCAAATTTGTTGGCCTCTCGACTTAAGCCACTCTTACCCTCTTTGGTCTGTTATAACCAAGGGGGGTTTGTCCCAAGTAGGCAAATATTTGACAATATTATCCTTATCCAAGAAGCTCTTGATTCGAGATGGCACAAGGCTTATCAAGGATGATCATAAAGTTAGAAATGGAAAATTCTTTTGATCGTGTTAAGCACGGGTTCCTGATAAAATTCATCAAGAAAATGGGGTTGGATGATACATTCATTAGATGGATCATCCTTTGTATTCCTTCCCCTTGGATTTCTCCTCTAGTTAATGGCTGGTGGTGGGCTTCTTCAAAGATTTGAGGGGCCTTCATCAAGGGTTCCCATCTCCCCTTTCTTATACATCATCATGGTTTATGCCCTGAGTAGGAAATTGGAACATGAAAGAGCAACTCTCAACCTTCCCGACATAAGGTATAAAGAAGGTGTCAGAAGTATAAATCATGGGTAGTTCGCGGATGATACAATTTTTATGGGCGGAGCCTCGGTAACAATTGCTTGGCATTTCAAAAGAAATTTAGAAAGTTTCCTTGGTGCGTCGAGGGGGGGGGGCACTAATGGCAGTAAGAGCCACATCTACAGCTGGAATATCACCAGACAAAAAGAGAAGAAAATCAAAGAAAATATGGGGTTTAAAGCAGTTAGAGATTGGAAAGATTTTAATTATTTAGGGGTCCGTATATTCCTAAGAAGGGTTTCTTGTAATGCTTGGAAAAAAGTGCAGGATAAAATGAAAACAAAAATTGAAAATTGGGGAGGGATATGGCTCAATTATGCGAGAAAGGAAGTTCTAGTGAAGCAATTCCTTTTCACGATCCCTTTGTATCAGTTTACTACCCTAAAAGCCCCCAAGAGCATTTTACATCAAATGGGGATGTATATAAGGAAATTTTCGTGGGAAGGAAGAAGAACAAAAACCAAGAAGTATGATTTGGTAAACTGGAAAATGGTCAGAGCCCCGAAACAACATTGTGGCTTGAGAATAAGGGACACAAGGTTAGAAAATATAGTAATGGGACGAAAATTGTGTTGGAATATGATTACGAATCTGAATCAATGGTGGAATTAGGTGATCTAGGCCAAGTATTTAATTCAGCCAAAATGACTAAGCAGGAAGAGTGGACCCAAGCTTGGGCTCCCCCATCTGGAAGTTGATCAATTCCTCCATGGACACCATTAATAAAAAATAAAGCAAAGTATCAGGGAAAGGAGCCTCCATCAATATTTTCTCAGATTCGATCCTAGGCCTCCAGCCCCTAGGTTCGGATCTTTCGCTGGTGGATCTGATATCTTTCACGAGACAAGGAGGGGCAGAAAATTTGGACCAGATATGAGATTGGAATCAGGATGGAGGGTGGAACGGATGGAAGATAGAATCCCAGAGGCTCTTCTCCACCAAAGAGATAAACTAATAAAGAAGCTAAGAGGATGTCCCCCCATTTCTCTCACAGTTACAGATAAGTGGGGATGGAAAATTCCAACTACAATGTCAAGGGAGGGTATTCATACTTTCTCTTTAATTCCGAGGTCACACATAAATCCTCCATCTGAAATAAAATATGGAAAACGAATGCTATTTCAAAGGTCAATTTTTTTTGTTGGCTGCTATCGCATAAAAAAATCCTCACAACAAAGAACCTCCAGAAGTGGGGCCATATTGGCCCCTCAAGATGCCTGTTATGTGAATCTTCGGAGGAGTCTATTCCACATCTCTTTCTCCACTATCAGGTGGCTAAGGAAGTTTGGTCGGTGGTACTCGACCTTCTATTCAGTAGAACCTCATGGTCGTCTAACCTCCAGATGTTACTTAGTTCTTGACCCAAATGCTATTTGGGCTCCCTTCAGGCCAAAAGCAAGTTAAACGACATCTGACCTACTCTTCCTAAGTATGTATGTTGTAAAATATGGCTATTTAGGAACAAAGATATATTAAAAAAGACTCATCCTTCTACCAGATTAACTGCCATGTTAGCCCTTTCATCATGTATGGAATTACATAGACCGGAATTGGACCCCTCCCTAGATGAGTTTGAATCTGCTTGGTTGGCACCATGGGTTGGCATCCCTGCTACTCAGCATTCGACCAAGGGTAACCCCTCTAGTGCCCAGTGGATTCTAAGACTGTCTTCTGAGGGGCTGGTGGAATGGATAAGATATTCTAATCAATGGACCCTTCAATTTGATGGAGCATAAAAGGTAATCCCGGGGTTGCAGGAGGGGGAGGGTTTCTCATTAATCCCGAAGGAATCATTGAAGACAGATATGCTTGGGGCCTGGGTAGGAAGCCAAACAACCAAGATGAAGCTTATGGTTTGTTTTTCGGTCTAACATTGGCTCAAAAAAAGGGCATCAAAAAGGTCTTAGGAGACTAAATATTGATCACAAAGCATATGAACCATAGTTCATTGACAAAAAATATGAACCTAAATCAAATAATTAAGAGATCCCAAGGGTTGATTCCCTTATTTTAGTTTATGTCATATTTTCATATCCTAAGAGGGAATAACCAGGAAGCAGATAAGAAAGCAAATTTGGCTTACCAGTTGAACGCAGAAAAAAGCATAGTGAAAGAGGTTGAGGAAATAATATGCATTCCCTAATATTTTTCATGGGTTTTAAGGATGACATTCTTGGTTCACCCAAGAGGTTAGAAAGTGTCAACACGTTTGATTTTGCAAAATTGGTTGGTCTTAAGCTTTACTTACCCACCCCCTCGCTTCATTCTCTCCCCTTTCCCCCACGCCCCTTCCTCCCCTCCACTCTTCTCCATTATTACCTCTCCTCCCTATCCTTCGTCACCTTTCTTCCTCCCACCCCGTTATTCCAGTCACTCTTAGTTCTCCTCCTATGTAATATCATTTACCACCAAATTCTATCATTCATAGTCTTTTTATATAATATATCATTTACCACAAGTGGCAAAGTAGATACTACCCTCTGATCAGTGAGTTTCAAGCATTGTGATTAGCTAGTTTCAAAGTTGTCAATGCCCAAAATGTCCAATTGAAATTACAATAATGTGACATGCACAAACTATTCATCGACAACAGCAATTCCAAAGCTTCCTTCCCCGGTTTGTTATTTCAATATTTGAAACCAAATTTCAGAAAGTAAGTAATACTCCAAGGATTTACCATAATAAATGGTTTAATCAAATAACACATTCCAAATTTATATCGAGTTATTCAACCCGGAAAGATAATGTTATTTAAAATTGAATTTTTTTATGTTGTAATTAAGTAATATAATTTTTTGCAGTTCTTGTTAAAATATATTCTTAAATACATAAATAGATTTAGCATTTTAAAATACTTAAATGACATGGAAAATATATTTCAAACTTATGATCCCAACAAATTATTGTTAAAATTTGAACAAAATTAATTATAAAAAAAATTCAAAATTTAAAAAAACTAGAAAACAAGTAATGATAAATCCTAATTTAATTGTTTTAAGTTTTTTTTTGAACATTTTTCTAATCAATTTTACTAAAAAACTAACAAGAGTTAGTGTTAATTATAAACTTAAGTTACAAAATCTGCTTAACTAATATACTTTAACTAGTTATTTTTAAGATGTTGATTTCATTTATGTATTAAAAATACATTTTAAACAATTAAAAAATAAAATATTTCTAAAAAATTATATTACAAAATTAACTCTCTATCTGTGTAAGATTGCACCTACCAATAACACATTCCAAACCAGTGAACCAACTCATAAACCCATCAACCATGACAATAAGGATACTTCAAATTAAAATTCAAATTAAAATTAATGACAATATTCCAAACCTGCTCAGTACAGCTATTTGTTGATTTTTCTGACATACAAATTGAAACCAACCAATATTCCAAACCTGCTCAGTAGAACTATTTGTTGATTATTTTGACATACAAATTGAAACTAATTTTTAGAAATATACTCTAAAAAATCTTCAAAACACTTAAATCGTAAAAACTCACAATTCAAACTTAAAATTCCAATAAATATCAACTAAACCAATAAATTAAATAAATTAAATAAAAAATAAACCCAAAAAAACCAAAACATAAAACAACACCAAAACATAAAACAACAATGTTCCAAACCAATTCTTAGATTATCTACCATTGGGACATAGATCAACCACACCCTCAAAGCCTTCCGATCCGCCATTGGTACGGGTCTAATGCTATAATTTAATTTGTAAAATATTAATGGAAACTACCGCGAAGGAGGAAGGAAGAAAGTGGAGAAAATGAAATTAAAGAAAAAATGAGAAGCAAGTCTTACGAAGAAGGGAGCAAGTTTTATATGATATATATTAAATAATATATAATAAATATTGAATGGATATTAAAATATTTTATATAATATGTATATTGTCACGTTTTATCTATGGATTATATTATCTACATTAAAATGGTTTTTTTTGGCTATTAATATATTTTTAAGTAGAAAATATTACTTACTCTTTCGTATTTTATTGATGATCAACATTGAATTTGTTATTCTAGAGTAAATTTATAGAGGATGGATGAAGTTCTCCAAACTCTTTTTGTGGCTACGGCTTCACCCTAGTTGACTATTCTATACTTAGTTTGCGTGAATATTTTGCATATATCTTTGTTCTTTCAATTTTATGCTTAGTTTGCGTGAATATTTTGCATATCTCTATGCTTAGTTTGAGTGAATATTTTGCATATCCCTTCTTTAGTTCAATGGCGAAAAAGACAGTTCTTTTTGCATGCATGGCTACCATTAAAGCAAGCTCTTCTTTCGTTTCACACAAGAAATTCCTTCCCATAATGTTACTAAGAAATTCCTTCCCTTAATGTTACTATGGATGAGGAAAACAGATGAACTAAATATTACCCTATGGGTCCAGGTTTTTTCATTGTGGTATTTTATAATATAGAGAATTAATCTGCACAAATGGATCCCTTGGACATGGAAGCCCCTTCTGACTAATGAACTAAATATTACCCTATGGGTCTAGGTTTTTCATTGTGGTATTTTATAATATAGAGGACAAGACCATTTGCGAAGAGAGGTTGTGGTTTTGGGGTAGTGTTGAGCTCTTCATGCATCCCTAACTCACACTTTTGATATAGTAACAACATTGTGGTATTTTATAATATAGAGGACAAGACCATTTGCAAAGAGAGGCCGTGGTTTTGGGTTAGTGTTGAGCTCTTCATGCATCCCCAACTCACACTTTTGATCTAGTAACAACATCAATCCAGTTTAGATAAGGCTTTCAAACCTTTCCTTGCATTTTTAGAATCTTTCATCGCAATCCTTTATTAGGAATGTGTTGGAAAGTTTTATCATCTGCAAACAAAAGTTCTCAAGACTACTTATGCTCGAATATGTGTGGTGGTGGACTTCAACAAGGCTATGGTAGAGCATGTTATGAAATGGGGCACGTAATTAAAAATTGTCCCAACTATTTAAAGAACAACAAAGATTGGAAAAAAAAAAAATCCCCGAAGGCCCAAATGGTGGGATGGAGCTCAAGGTGATCACTATATGGTATTCAAAGAGGAAGAGCTTCATTCTAAGAAAGAACCGGAAACGAGAAGGAAGCAAATAAGGCCAAACAAAACGCATGTCAATGAGGGTCCAAAAAAGCATGTCAATGAGGATCCTTTGGATCGAGCATAAGAGGAAAAGCGCATAAGTGGAAAAGCAACAAACCCTCGTAGAAAGAGAATCTCCTCCTTAATCCACAAGGATTCTTGCTGGAAAAACATATTCTTAGGTAGATGAGGAAGAATCCAAATTTCACTTGCCAAAGAATGATTCGCCGTAAATAGAAGAAAACCTTGGTTGGACTCAAGTTAGGAAGAAAGGAAAAAGGATTTCGCCAAGAAAAATAAGAAGCCTGACTAAGTCAAAACAAAAGTAGTAAACAATGGAATGTAAATGTATTTGGATATTGGGAGTTTTTTGGAGAATTTTTAGTTGAAAAGGGTCTAATTTTTTTATGTCGCAGGGAACTCGTTTGAGGGTATGGATTGAGCCTTTGTGCTCAATTTCAAACCTCTAAAGAAGATTGGAACATGTAAAGGTTCTAACCTAGTAACCATATGTTTTAATACAAATTCCTACCCTTTTATTTGAAAAAAAATAATTTATTTATTTATTTATTTCCTTTTTTTCCTTTTTTTCTTATTTTTTTTAAATGTCACATTTTAATTTTATATTACACATCTCCCTCTTATTATTCTTATTAGGAACTATTTAATTTTTTTTATTTTGGTCTTTAACTTTCAATTATTTTTTTCCGTTTGTAAATTGAATATTTTATTACATACAATATTAAAATATTTTCATTTTTTTCTTTCTTTATATATATAAAGTTTGATATATATTTTTTAAGTTGATATGAAATTATATTATGTTATATGGACTTCGAAATATTTTATTTATGACTAAGAATGAGTGAAATACTTTTACCACATTGGGTTGTACTATCAAATAACAAATAGAGTGACCATAGTGAGGTTGGGATTATTGATGTTTTATAATGCTTTCCATTAAAATTAACTAAACATTCTATTTCATTTTTATTTTTTATATAGTCCATATTGTCTTTCTATATATAGAATATTTTATTTTATTTTAAGAGAGAAACTTTCACACATTGCCCTTATATTGAGTTGTATTTGGGTTGTATAATACACCTCCCTGTCCAATAAATTTGTAGATGAGTTTTTTTTTTAAAGAAAAAAAAGAATTATGAAGAAAATGATATAAGATTTTTTATAAAAATAATATATGTAATTAATTAATTATATAATTAATGATAAGAGTATATTTTAAAATAATAGTAAAAAGTTAGATATCAATAATAATAATAAGTTTGAAGAAAAGAAGGAAAATAAATAAAAGGAAAATATGAAATAGAACTAAGAAAAAATAATATAAAATTATTGTAGTTTAAATGTTTCGTTTATGGCTTTTTTTTTTTAAGAATATGTTTTTAATTAATATTTAGAATTGGTTAAAATTGTATATTTTAATTGAAATTTAATTAACTTATAATTACAATCTCAAAAAATATATATTATCAAATTTTAATTAACAAAATAAAATATAAAATATTTAAATTTTATTTATTTATATAATGATTAAATATTATATATGATTCTATTAAATTCTTGATGTAAATTGAGGTAAATGGATTCAACAACATTAGCAACTTAAAGGTGAAGTCGATTTGAGGTTAGGTCCAAAGGGATTCTTCACAATCATCTTCTCCAACCTGGAAGACAAAGAACATATTTTTGAAGGTGGTCCATACCTCTATAATAATGCAAGTACATACATCTGTCACTGAGAAGCTTATTTTAACCAGGATAAAGAAGAATTTATTGCAACTCCTGTCTCGGTCAAGCTGTATTCCCTTCCTATAGACTTCTAGATACCCGAGATACTAGAAAGAATTGGACATGCACTTAGAAGGTTTCTCAAAGTCTAAGAGGTGACTCAATGTGGAAGAAACATGTCGTATGCACAATTATGTGTCTATATGAATATATCCCACCCTTTAACGAAATTGATAGAATTGGACTACCCAGGTTTGTCTGCAAAATTCTCACCAAAGAGGTTGAGTTACAAAGAAAACCTTAGACTATCGCAAGAAAGTTGGACGCTAAAACTTCAACAATGTCAAATGAAGAATCTTGGTGGCATACTCAGTCCACTCCCTATTAAATCAATCATTAAAAAATTTATAATAGTTAAATTCTTAGACATTTCAAAATTGTTATTCACAATCAAATACATTTACTCTAGAACAATCAAATACATTTAAAAAGCTAACATTTTCTCCGGAATATCGAGACCTATGCACATGATGTCTTCAATGAAATTGTAATAATCACTTACATAATGGATAAGTGATACAACTCTAAAAGATTTTGTTATATTGATTTCGAGTGAGTAAACTCTTTGGAGACTTGTAAGAAGGTTCCATAGAATAATTCACTAAAAAATCCGAGAGTAAATGTAAGGGATCTATGACATAAGACACTGCACTTTGGCTGGAAATGAGCAGAGGGCATCGCCTTATGCGATGGTAAGGCCAGTCGGGGTAGGTTAGATCGTAGTAGTTTGACCTACCTGGCATAGATCTGCCCATAGCTATGCTCTCCACAGTCGAATTCCAACCAAAATGGGTGATGAAATTAGATACATAGGGATGTGAGAGAATGACGAGTTGTGGCACCCATGATATTATTTAACCTTGATTTGTGACTCACTGTAAATATTCCCATGGAAGGCTTGCACCGTTGCTTGGATAAATCTCGATAAGATCCAGAGGGCCTGCCAACTGGGATAGAGTAATTAATGTGCAAATGGATGACTTGAGAAATGCACGGTGACCTCCCAGTGGCTATGGATAGATGACGAAAGCTAGAAGAGAACCATTCCCTTAAAAAACACCTTCGGCATAATTATTAATTTTTAGTTTTCATATAAATTAGTATATGAAGTTTATAATTGTTATTGTATTGGTTATAGTCTCAAGTATAGTTTCTAATAATTTAAGTTTTAATGTTAAAAAAATTGTTAAATTTAATAAGATATAAAAGATTCTCTTTAACTCATTGATTTTTATTTTCAATAATATGTTCGTGTATTTAAATAATAATTTTATATGAAAATGTGTGTGGGGAAATTTGATTTAAACTTATATATATATGATTAATGGAAATGAGAATAGATTGTCTATGGTGAATATTGAAGTGATTCATTTTGTCGTTTTGTATTTAGGTTGTATTGCAAAAGCACTTTGGGAAGGGTGTTTCCTATGTTGTTATAGTATGTTAATTTTCATGTTAAACATGGCTAAAAATGGCTCTAATAGGGTTTATATTCTTTGAACACAAGTGAAATATTATAACTCCTGTAGTTGAAACTACGGATTTTGACACAATAAAATATTTTTGAAAAGCATACAAAGATTATTAGATGAGTTGCTCTTGGTGTTGTTCCTCTACAATTTGTAACTATTGTAATACCATATATGTTGAAGCACTATGGTGCATATGTAGAGAAATGCATGTCGAATTAGATTGGGAGATGAAAGAACATGTGATTCAATGAACCATTCGAACATACATAGATGAGTTGAACTGCATGCTCTCAATGTTATGTGGATCTACACCTGATGTAAATGAGGAGCATTATTTTTGATATGGTATGACCAATGCTTGTGCAAGTTCGAACTGCTAGTGTTTGAAAATGACATTACTCTTTATGGAGCATGGGCAACCTATTGAGATTCAATTTTGTGTGTTTGTTTGTGCCATGAGCTATGAGTTGACCCTGAATATCGCAACATGTTTCAGGTAGAAATTAGTAGATATATTGCATATGAATATTCTATTTAACCTAATTTGTCCAGCATAGATCAACTTCCTAGCATACATACGAAGCACATGATGAAAAGTTGTTTATGTATAACTACACTATTTAGGAGCTTAGTCTATTCATGCTATGTGCATTTATTCAAATTGCCATAATTCTTACACTAATGGATGGACGGTATATATATGTCCTTCATAAAATGACTCATATGATTAATTACTCATGTGACAAGTTTCATGTTAGTGAAACAATGCATTCAATCCACATAATATTTAAAGAGAATTTTGTTATCTCCTCCATGACTATTTGTGAAAGTCTACCTTAACAAGACACATAGTGAAGGATTGAGTTGTAGTCGTCTTCTTGGGCCCCCTCTACAGGTCCTCGGACCCCCCTGGTCGGGCTTTAGCCTCTCTGACTTGTCTGTTAGGTGAATTGGGTGGGGGATTTTCTCATTGGGAGCGAGTAGACTATCTATTGGTGCCCTCTCGAAGCCTGATTCAACTCTTCCTGGGTAGTGTTGGCTTCTTCAATGTCGTAGCCTTCCCAAGCGACGTCGCTGCTTGCGGAGATTGCGGCCTTCAATGTTCTAGTTGCTTCAGCCCCAAAGTTCAGTGAGTAGGGTGAGTCTAAGTTTGTGAAGAAGGCGTAAGAGATTGCTAAGATTGAGATTTATGCTCCTCAGGCCCCCTCCCACACCCTGCAGCTAGCTCATCGAGGTTTCATTGGCCAATTTATGGGCCTTTGGCCATCCCCTAGGATGGTAAAAGCCTGGATTGAGAAGAACTGAAACCTCTTATTAAAGGAGAGGTAATCTCCTCCTTCTGTGGCAAAGGCTTCTATAATTTGTACTTTGAGAATAGGTTGGATAGAGATTTAGCATTCAGGAGTGGTCCATATTTTATGGAGGCTCGTGGGCTATATCTGGATCGTTGGAGTCCTAGATTCAACCCGGAATGTGATATTCCATCCTCAATTCTAGTTTGGGCAAAGTTTCCTTAACTCCCCCTTCACTGCTGGAATGATGCGACTTTCGGGCTCATTCGGAACTCCCTAGGGAATTACATTGACTACCCAAAGCCGAAATATGATCTCTACTCTTGCGCGAGGATTTGTTTGGAGGTGGACTTAGAGAAAGGTCTCCCAACAGCTGTCAATCTTTGCATGGATAGTTGGATGCACGTGCAGGAAGTTTATTATGACCAACTACCCTTTAAATGAAAATTGTGCCATGAGTATGGGAACTTTGCTAAGGGTTGTCCAAAAGGTTCAAATTCTTCGGAAAATAAGTATGGGGATCCTAAAGAGAATTGGTAGTAGGTTAAGCAGAGGAAGCCCTCAAATCATTCGTCCCTTGCGAGCTCCCTTGGATCTGTTCTAATCTCTAAAAATGTTGGTCCTGCCCACCCACCTCCCTCAGGTTCGCCGGCTGAGGGTGGTTCTGGTATGGTGTCAGAGAATCGGTTTGGGGTCTTGGACTCTACTGCAGCTGTTGAATGTTTTGTACCCCCACCTCACCCCTTCTTCCTCTCAGGAGGCCCCTGCCTCTTGGTCTTCACCCCTAGTACAGACCCCAAAAAGTCATAAAGTGGCGAGCTCTAGCCTGGACACTAATAGCAGTTCCGAAGAATCATCGAATGAAGAGGAGGAGGTGGAGGGATTACGTACATCAATGGAAGGTCTGGGGCCATCTGTGCAGCTAATGAAAGACCAGATAATGCAAGGATGAAGAAACCATAAAGAAAAGGCAAAAAATCAGGAATAAAAACAAATAAGGAAGTCAAGAGGGAAAAAAAAACAAAAAGACAAAGAGTTGGGAGTCAAACACATTATCCATCATCGGCTAGCAGGAGCAGGGAACAAAGGACGGGGGGAAAGGAAATAATGCGAGCCTTGGTAAGGGGTCGGGGAACATAAAAAAGTGATTAGTGAATATATTCTCCTGGAATTATAGGGGATTGGGAACAACAAAAAAAATAATGGAAGTGAAATCCCTAATCAGAAAGGAAAGACCAGATGTCACCCTCCTTCAGGGGACTAAACTAGATGAGAAAACTCTCAACTCAATCCAAAATAAGATATGGAGTAGCAGTAATCTTGAAACAATTAGTTCAAGAGGAGCATTAGGAGGCCTTTGCACAATCAGGAACCCTGCGAAATTTCAATTAGTAAGCGCTCTAAAAACTACTCACTGGATAGAAGCTACTTTTAATTTTATGGAAAAGCAACAACTCTTCATAGTGATCAATGTTTATATGCCCACTCACTTCCGGGAAAAACAAGATTGTTGGAAACCCTTGATGGAGTTAAAGGGTACAGAGTATGGACATAATTGTATTCTTGGAGGATATTTCAAGACAACAATGGGAATTCATGAAAAAAGAGGGGGCTCCACTGTTCGTGATGCCCTACATGAGCATATGGAATATCTCATCTTAACTTTGAACCCCTTTGATGTTAAGCCTCAAAAAAATTGTATACATGGACCAATAAAAGAGTAGGAGTGAGCCACATTGCGGCTTGGCTAGACTAATTCCTAGCTGCTGGGAATCTCCTAATCCTAAATTTCAACCTAAAATCCTTTATTCTACCATGATCTGGATCTGATCATCAGTCGATCAGTCTAATAATCTCCTAGCCTATGGATTTGGGCCCTATCCCCTTTAGATTCCCCTATGGTTGGAATTCCCCAATTTATTGGAGGTGGTTTCCCTCTCCTGGTCGGGGTGGATCGAGGGAAGCCGAATAACTATCTAGGAATCCAAGATTCACACACTGAAAGGTGACATTAAAATGTGGATAAAGGAAAAAAAACAGACATACAAGAAAATATTAAAGAGATGGAAGAAAAACTTGCATTAATCCAGGGACAAATGGAATCAACTCTGGTAAAAGAAGCAGAGCTATTTAAGAACCTCCACACAAACCTTAGGAGGGAAGAAGAATACTGGAGATTAAAATATAGAATAATTGGTTGAATGCCAGTGATAGAAACACAAAATTCTTCCATAAACAAGCTAAGTTGAGAAAATCAAAAAACAATATAACTCAGATCAATTATGGGGGGGAAACTATCAAGACTTTTGAAGAAATTAAGAGTCTGAGCAGTGGTAGAGCATTATGAAAATTTATATAAAAGAGATCAAACAAGTGATCTTGAAAGAGAATATTTCTTTCTGGAAGGTATCCCTGAGATGGTGATGGAAGAAATGAATAGAGCTCTGATATCCTCCCTTGCGGTCAAGGAAATTAGGAGGGTCATTTTCTCCTTCCCCTCTAATAAGGCTCCTGGTCTGGATGGATTCACGACCAACTTCTATCAATCCTTCTAGGAAGTCATTCAAAAGTACCTATGCAGATTGGCGGGATATTATTTAAAACGCTTTTCCATGGGGGTTGGCATAAACTCTTCCTTCCTCACTCTCATCCCCAGATAATAGAATCCCTCCTCCTCTAGATTCCGTCCAATTTCCCTATATAATGTCTCATACAAAATCTTCTCAAATTTGCTGGCCTCTCGACTTAAGCCACTCTTACCCTCTTTGATCTGTTATAACCAAGGGGGGTTTATCCCAGGTAGGAAAATATTTGACAATATTATCCTTATCCAAGAAGCTCTTGATTCGAGATGGCACATGGCTTATCAAGGATGATCATAAAGTTGGAAATGGAAAATTCTTTTGATCGCATTAAGCATGGGTTCCTGATAAAAGTCCTCAAGAAAATGGGGTTGGATGATACATTCATTAGATGGATCATCCTTTGTATTCCTTCCCCTTGGATTTCTCCTCTAGTTAATGGTTGGTGGCGGGCTTCTTCAAAGCTTTGAGGGGCCTTCATCAAGGGTGTCCCAGCTCCCCTTTCTTATACATCATCATGGCGTATGCCCTGAGTAGGAAATTGGAACATGAAAGAGCAACTCTCAACGTTCTGGGCATAAGGTATAAAGAAGGTGTCAGAAGTATAAATCATGGGTATTTCATGGATGATACAATTTTTATGGGCGGAGCCTCGGTAACAGTTGCTCGGCACTTCCAAAGAACTTTAGACAGATTCCTTGGTGTGTCGGGGGGAGCCACTAATGATAGTAAGAGCCACATCTACAATTGGAATATCACCAGACAAAAAGAGAAGAGAATAGAAGAAAATGTGGGGTTTAAAGCGGTTAGAGATTAGAAAGATTTTAATTATTTAGGGGTCCCTATATTCCTAAGAAGGGTTGCTTGTAATGTTTGGCAAAAAGTGCAGGATAAAATGAAAACAAAAAATTGTAAATTGGGGAGGGATGTGGCTCAATTATGTGGGAAAGGAAGTTCTAGTGAATTTAGTCCTGTCAGCGATCCCTTTGTATCATTTTACTGCCCTACAAGCCCCCAAGAGAGTTTTACATCAAATGGGGATGTATATAAGGAAATTTATGTGGGAAGGAGGAAGAACAGAAAGAAAAAAGTATGATTTGGTAAATTGGAAAATGGTTAGAGCCCCGAAACAACCTGGTGGGTTGGGAATAAGCGACTCGAGGTTATAAAATCTAGTAATGGGAGGAAAATTGTATTTGAATATCATTACGACTTTGAATCAATGGTGGACTCAAGTGATCAAGGCTAAGTATTTAATTCAGCAAAATGACTGAGCGGGAAGAGTGGACCCAGGCTTGGGCTCCCCCATCTGTAAGTTGATCAATTCCTCCATGGACACCATTAATAAAAAATTAAGCGAAGTATCGGGGAATGGAGCCTCCATCAAGATTTTCTCAGATTTGATCATGGGCCTCCAGCCCCTGGGTTCGGATCTTTCGCTGGTGGATCTGATATCTTTCACGAGACAAGGAGGGGCAAAAAATTTGGACCAGATATGATATTGGAATCAGAAAGTAGGGTGGAAGGGATGGAAGATAGAATCCTAGAGGTTCTTCTCCACCAAAGAGATAAACTAATAAAGAAACTAAGAGGATGTCCCCCCATTTCTCTCACAGTTACAGATAAGTGGGGATGGAAAAATGCCAACTACAATGTCAAGGGAGGGTATTCATACTTGCTCTTTAATTCTGAGAGGTCCTGCCTAAATCCTCCATCTGGAATAAAAGAGGTTGAGGAAACAATATGCATTCGCTAATATTTTTCATGGGTTTTGTATGCATTCAGTAGTTGGAAGATGAGGTGGATGTGTTGCGTTACCAAATTGAGCTATTGAAGCTCAAGATGGAGGAGAGCAACAAGAGCAAGCAAGAAGAATTCACCGGCCTGGATCTGAACAATCCAATGCCAATGGAATACTAGTCTGTTCACTCACTTAGTTTTTGCAAAATATTTTTGAATGGCACACTATAAATGTATATATTTACTATGTCAGTTCTGTCGATTGTATAGCCATAGGATACCAGAAATGAGAATTGTTTGTAAGAAGCACAAAAAAACTCTCTGGGAAGGGATGGGGAACAATGGATGTATCGTAAGCCCTTAGCTTGCTAAAAAATATGATGTAAAATCTTGATTATGCACGCGAACGGGCGCGGCTTATATATAAAAGCACTACCCATTCTAGTTTAAAAAAACACGTAATACAATGCAAAATATAAAGATCAGTGAGCCCACTATGGAACTATGTAGCATTTTGATTTTCTATAATTCCTATAGGATGATCTTTCTCTGCTCACCTATCTCTCCACTCTTCTTGGTTGAAAATCTACTATACAACATCAAGTCTCTTCAAGTCTCTTCAATAGTACTTACATTTCTCTCCTTTGAACTAGGATTTAAGCTATTAAGATTAGCACTTTACAATAACTTAATAATTTTAAAACTATTAATGAATTCCTTATAAAATTTTAATAATATTAGTGAATTCCTTATTAATTTCGCATGAAATAATCATGATAAATAAATATAACTGAATATATTTATTTATTTAATGATTTTAAAATAATTGAAATTATATCATTTTCAATATTCTTCATATTCACACTCTAAATTCATATAAAATTAAAACCTTGAACTTCACTATCTAATACCATTTCTCTTTAAAAACATTTAATTTCATATCTAATACAATTTCTTTAATAAAAATAAAAAACATTAAACCTGACAAGACTACATAATATTATATTTTCAGATTAGTTCGATCTTTCTGTATAATATAGAATTATCACCTAACACTCGTATATAATATCATTCATCAACTTAGTCATTCACGACTAAGTCAGATACTATCATTCATAGTGTTTTTATATGATATATCATTATTCTGATCAGCTATTTTCAAGCATTGGGATCAGCCACATTCAAAGTTTTCTACGCCGAGCATTGTGGGAACAAACAATGTGACTTACATTTAAAATACAATGTGACATATGCGCAAACAGTGTGACTTACAGCAATTCCAAAGCTTCTCTGTTATTTCAATATTTAAAACCAAATTCCAAAGCTTCTCTGTTATTTCAATATTTAAAACCAAATTTGAGAAAGTACATAATACTCCATGGATTTATCATAATAAATGGTTTAATCAAATAACACTTCCAAAGTTATATCCAATTATTCAACCCGGAAAGATAATGTTACTTAAAATTGAAATTTTTAGGTTGTAATCAGCTAGGTAATTTTTAAATATTTAGCGTTTTAAAATATTCAAATGGTATGGAGAACATATTTCAAATTTATGATCCCAACAAATTATTGTTAAAATTTGAACAAAATTAATTATAAAAAAATAAAATTTGAACAAAATTAGATAACAAGTAATGATAAACCCTAATTTAAATGTTTTTTTATTTATTAAAAATCTAATAAACTACGATATGTTCTTTCACCCCACCACCACAACGATATGTTCTTTCACCCCACCACCACAACGATAAACTCCCAGCGGGCAGTGCCGATTTTGGGAGCAAATGACGCAAACGCGTGCACCTACTTGCATTTGGCCTCCCCATAAATAGGCTCTAATGCCGCGAAGAAGGAAGCAAGGAAGAAAGTAGCGCGAAGAAAATGAAATTAAAGAAAAAATGAGAAGCAGGTTTTACGAAGAAGGAAGGAAAAAATAAGGAGCACGTTTTATATGATATATGTATTAAAAAAATATTAAACAATATATAATATATAATAAATATTGAATTGATATAAAATATTTTATATTGCCGTTCCCAGTAGATCCAGTCTTGTATGGCCTGGATAAATCTCGATAAGACCAGAGGGCCTGCCAACTGGCGTAGAGTAATGAATGTGCAAATGAATGACTTGAGAAATGCATGGTGACCTCCCAGTGGCTATGGCTATGGATAGATCACGAAATCTCGAAGCGAACCACTCCCTTAAAAAACGCCTTCGGAGTCATTGAACCTAAAACTCTATTCATTCATTAAGAGTTGCAAAGTCAATGTTATTGATTCTATCAATCTTTTTATATGATAGTTTAATTATTAATTTTTAGTTTTCATATAAATTAGTATATGAAGTTTATAATTGTTATTGTATCGGTTATAGTGTCAAGTCGAGTTTGTAGTAATTTAAGTTTTAATGTTAAAAAAATTGTTAAATTTAATAAGATATAAAAGATTCTCTTTTAACTCATTGATTTTTATTTTCAATAACATGTTAGTGTATTTAAATAATATTTTTATTTGAAAACATGTGTGGGGAAATTTGATTTATTCTTCCATTTCTTCACATGATATCAACCTCATTTAAACTTATATATACGATTAATGCAAATGAGAATAGATTGCTTATGGTGAATATCGATGTGATTCATTTTGTCATTTTGTATTTAGGTTGTATTGTAAAAGAATTTTGGGAAGGGTGTTGCTATGTTCTTATAGTATGTTAATTTTCGTGTTAAACATGGCTAAAAATGGCTCTTATAGGGTTTATATTCTTTGAACACAAGTGAAATATTATAACTCCCGTAGTTGAAACTGTGGATTTTGACACAATAAAATATTTTTGAAAAGCATGCAAAGATTATTAGATGAGTTTCTCTTGGTGTTGTTCTTCTACAATTTGTAATTATTGTAATACCATATATGTTGAAGCACTATGGTGCATATGCAGAGAAATGCATGTCAAATTACATCAGGAGATGAAAGAACATGTGATTCATTGAACCATTTGAATATACATAGATGAGTTGAACTGCATGCTCTCAATGTTATGTGGATCTACACCTGATGTAAATGAGGAGCGTTATTTTTGATATGGTATGACCAATGCTTGTGCAAGTTCGAACTGCTAGTGTTTGAAAATGACTTTTCTATTTATGGAGCACAAGTAACCTATTGAGATTCAATTTTGTGTGTTTCTTAGTGCCATGAGCTATGAGTTGACCCTGAATATCACAACATGTTTCAGGTAGAAATTAGTAGAAAGATTGCATATGAATATTCTATTGAACCCACTGGTGTTAAGCATAGATCAACTTCCTAGCATACCTACGAAGCATGATGAAAAGTTGCTTATGTATAATTACACTATTTAGGAGCTTATTCTATTCGTGCTATGTGCATTTGTTTAGATTGCCATAATTCTTATAGTAATGGATGGATGGTATATATATGTCCTTCATAAAATGACTCATATGATTAATTACTCATGTGACTAGTCTTATGTTAGTGAAACAATGCATTCAATCCACATAATATTTAAAGAGAATTGTGTTATCTTCTCCATGACTATTACTGAAAGTCTACCTTAGCAAAACACATATATAGCATAATTTATTATATAAATGTTAAAAACACAAAGGTAATCACCAAAATTAATCATCATTCCAAAATTTATTTGTGTAAGGCTATTGAAATTGAAAATTACCTTAATAAATTACATAGATGTGTCAAAATAACAAATAATACAATGTGATCCAATAAAACTAAACTTGGTGAGCAAATATACCACCACTACATGCTGGCTAACAAGTCAAATTCAAGTAAATATATCTAGGAAAGCCTTGAAGAGAGATTTGAGAGTGGCAAAGGTGAGCTACCGATGGAATGAAGGGTTGAGTGCAGTCGTCTGCTCGGGCCCCCTCTACAAGTCCTCGGACCCGCTTGGTCAGGCTTCGACATCTCTGACCTGTCTATTAGGCGAATTGGGTGGGGTCTCTTCTCATTGGGAGCGAGCAGACTATCTGTTAGTGCCCTCTCGAAGCCTGATTCTGCTCCTCTTGGGTAGTGTTCACTTCTTCAATGTCGTAGCCTTCCCGAGAGGCCTCGCTGCTTGCGGAGATTGTGACCTTCAATGTTCTATTTGCTTCATCCCCAAAGTTCAGTAAGTAGGGTGACTCTAAGTTTGTGAAGAAGGCAGAGGAGATCCCCAAGATTGAGATTTGTGCTCCTCAGGCCTGCTCTCGTGCCCTGCAGCTAGCTGATTAGGGTCTCATTGGTGATTTTATGGGCCTTTGGCCATCCCCTAGGATGGTAAAAGCCTGGATCGAGAAGAACTGGAAACCTCTTATTAAAGGAGAGGTAATCTACTCCTTTTGTGGCAAAGGCTTCTATAATTTGTACTCTGAGAATAGGTTGGATAGAGATTTAGGATTCAGGAGTGGTCCATATTTTTGGAGGCTCAAGGGATTGTTTGGGCAAATTTAGTGTTTCTACAAACGCCTAACCCTCTAGACCTAGTAGCTAATCTAGAAACAACACACAAAGTAATTTGATGCTTTTCCTATAATCAACAGATAAGAGGAGGAGGAAAAGAAACCAACCTGTAACTTTCACTTGCTCCCTCTCTCCTTTGACCGATTTCTCCGCTCCTTTCCGTACTTAACTCGCTTGGAAAGTACCTGCAAACAAGCCGAGACAGAAACCCATCAAAGCATACAATAAAGATCTGTTAATTAAACATATCATAGAATTCAGAATACGATATACATCATATAAGAACATGAATGGAAAAAGCCTTGAATTCTTTATTGATAAAAGGAAATATTATAACCCATGAATATTCATGCTTTATTCAATGTCTTGGACTTCTAGTTTCAATCCATTCTCTCCTCATGAAGCAACAATTCGACATCATTACAATACTCTCACTAATATCATTCAAACAACATTTCCTTAGCTCAAGAAATTCCAACCTAGACTAGCCTTTGAATGCTTGGTCAATTTATAGCTGAAGGGAGGAGGTTAAGACATTAATGGTCCTCATGGATGCTCTCCCAAAATTGGTAAGTGGTTCCATGGAGGAAGGGATAATGGATTAAGGTTCATTCATCCTCTTCCTCATCCAAATGTGAGCTTAATAAACCTAGAAACTTCCAGAAGTATCCATTGGATGAGGAACCTAATGGATTCATTTAAAAGATTCGATGAATCTCGCTCAGCGCAGGTGAAACAAAGGCTAAGTGCGTTGCACTAGTCAATGTAGTTCCTGCATTGTAATGCAGCCTGATAGAAGGCTACCTGCGCTGATCTCCTTAGGGGCATTTTTTGGATGAATGGTGTCATGGAAACTCTTGAGAGGCAAGCATGTTGCAGGTTGACCTCATTAGGAAATGAAAACAACTGAATTAGGGATTGATGGACCCTAATAATACAGATTTGGAAGTCGAGGTTGATGTGCCCAAATTGACCTGTAGCAGTTGCCCCCTAAAGCATGAAGTTGAAAATAAACATGTCGAGTGAGATGTTTACCGTTTGGAGAGAAGGTTTCTAAGTGGAAGGTGACCTGCATTAGTTACAATACAAATATCATGATACTTTGATTTTTTCTCACGAACTAGCTGAGGGAAGGCATACCCATGCTCAGCTTATAAACTTTCATTACATGTACAAATATAGTCATCTATAGATATAGACCCATGAATGGATGACCATGAATGTAAGGCCATTTGTACATTTGATATAGTACTCCTGAAAAATATATGGCAACCTGGATGGATGAAACTAGATCCGGGGTCTTCAATCTCGTCTAATATTTCACTCAAGTACAAGTCTAACCATGTGAATAGATGATCTAAAGTCGAACATGGAGAGAAATCATCCGATTACCAGCCAATGATGTAAGTTGTTAACATACGCAAGAGGAATCACCGATAATGATAATGACCCTCAAGGTAGTGCAGTACATTTCGCATGGTGTGAATAAATGAATTGATGTCAAACACCATACAAAGTCTTTCGGTCGAAGGCCAGTGATGTCAACCTATCGATGAAAGTGAGAAACCTGCCATTGGTGTATGCAAGTATCAAGGTACTGAAGGGGTGTTTCTAAGTCAAATTCTTGGATGATATGCTGATGTCGACAAGAAGCGACTCGTCGCAGGAGGGCCTTGATGTATCCCACATCAACGACATGAAACGAGGTAAATGATTTTGGAGATGAAACATCGACTGACGACACAAGGTTCAGGAATGACAGGTATGGAAATGAAGGTTTACTGTATTGTAAAGGATGAAGTTTTGAACTGAATTACTTCTCTTGAACATATCGGCGACACTGAAGTGAATTGGTAGCATTTACCTGAAACAAAGCAATGGATGGTATGATAGACCAACGGTGTGATGACCATCAAGCTGAATGACCCAACCAACATAGTCACGGTGATGAGGTGAAATTGTCATTTTCAAGAGTGACCTGCTACCATAAAGTGTTCTCGGCTTTTTCCCATTTTCCCCAGTCATTTCTGACCAGTACCTCTTTATTTTTATCAAGCTTGAGGAGGATAACATATGCTTGTTGTATAATTCCACCCTTCGGGTGAATCCATCGCTATTTGATGTTTTAACGAGTCTAGCGAAGGTGAAACTTGGTCTTGTCTAGATGGACAAGTTTGTCGCTATTTAATGTTTTTAATGAGTTTAACAACAAAGATAACTCGGTCCTTTTCACATTTAGAGAGTCTGAAAAGGGACTAAAAGGAAACTCCACAAGTTCTTTTTCATAAATTTGTCTCTCAAGTCCGAAAAAGCATAAAACAATACAAGAGAGAACCTATTGATCATGTTTGACCAACGAGTACCTTTTTCGTAGTTAATCTATCTCAGCCTGAAGAAGGGGTAAAACTATACTGAGTAGATATTGATTCTAATCCATTAACGAGCTAGAAACGACAAGCGCTCAGAAACCTTTTCATGTTTAGAGAGTCTGAAAAGAGCTTAAAGAGGACTCCAAGGGGGTTCCTTTTTCGTTTTTAACAAAGCTCGAAAAAGTGATAAAAGTTTGCTTTGTGGTCAAAGATGTTCAATTTACACGTAAGCATGTCATAACTGCTTGTCAGTTGTTAATCCTGCTCAAGATGCCATCAAAATAGATTAAAAAATACATGTTCATGGATTAAATAAATGAAAACCAATGTTTATTTGATTAATGTGCAAGAAATAAACTTAAAAACTGGTTCTTACCATTCATTTTCACCATCCTGTTTTTACCTTTTGATGTTTGGAGCAGGTTTTTCCCGAAGTTCACCAGTTGATTGCAGAGGATTTAGGGGATCATTCCTTGTGCTGTTTGGACCGGGTAGGTACTAACTCTGTTCTCTTTCATTTCATTTTATTTATTTCCTGTTTTAGTTAAGAACATTTTAGGGTTTTGAGGTTGTCAAAGGCCAGGGTTTGGCTAAGCTCATGGCCAGAAAAAATTGCAGCTTGTTAGACATAAATTTCATGGGTCTAAATTCAGATGATGAGAAAACAAAGGGAGCATCAGAAGAGCAAAAGCAGAATCAGTCCTTGGTTGAAAATCTAGCCACATGCGAATGTTATTGCAGCATAGTTCATTTCTTGCAGAAGTTGGAACTTCCTCCAGGGCTTAGTTCAAGTCAAGCTCATACCATTAAACTCAGATCAACCAAGTTCTACATTAATAAAAATCTGCTTTATTGGAAAGACCCATCAGGAATCCTCTTGAGGTGTCTAGATAAAGAACAATCTTTGAAGGTCATACACCAGTTTCATTCTAGCATCTATGGAGGGCGTCATTATTGGAAAACCTCAACTCACAAAATCTTGAGGGTTGGATATTATTGGCCTACATTGTTCTCTGATGTGTTTTATTTTGTAAAATCTTGTGACAAATGTCAGAGATTTGCAAGAAGACAATAGCTAAAATCTCTGCCCTTAAAGCCAATACATGTCAATGGTCCCTTCCAACAGTGGGGCTTGGACTTTATAGGTGAGATTAACCCACATTCCAGTGGCCAACACAAATGGATCTTAGTAGCCACTGATTATTTCACCAAGTGGATTGAGGATATACCCACTAAGAATGTCAATCATCAAGTTGTCATAAAGTTCTTGAATGAGAATATTTTCACTAGATTTGGTTGCCCAACCAAACTAGTCACTGATAACGCAACAGCTTTTAAGGCAAAAGAATTGATGGACATGGCTGAATCCATGGGCATTCAAGTGGTGCATTCTACCTCATACTATCCTCAAGGCAATGGCCTGGCAAAATCATCTAACAAGAGTTTGGTAAGGATAATAAAAAAACTATTAGAAGACAACAAAAAGAGTTGGGATTCCAAGGTGAAGTTTGCATTGTGGGCTGACAGAGTTTCCATCGAAAAGTCCATAGGGAACTCTCCATTTAAACTGGTTTATGGTGTTGATGTTGTTTTCCCTATCCAGCTGATCCTCCCTGTGGCTAAGTTCTTGCAAGAAGAACAATATGAAGAAAATGACATGGTAAGCAGAATGAATAACCTAGTTGAATTACAACAGATCATAGAGTAGCTGGTTGAGAAGTCACAAGTCCATCAAAAGAAAATCAAATAAACCTTTGACAGAAAGGCAAAAGTGGACAATTTCCAAGTTGGTGATTAGGTGCTCAAATGGGATGCATTGAAGGAAAATAAAGGTAATCATGGCAAGTTTGACTCCTTATGGACAGGTCCTTTTGTCATCGCTCAAGTTCAGCACAACAATACATTCATCCTGCACAATCTGGAAGGAGGAGACACTTTTGGTAGCCCGGTAAACGGGCGGTTCCTGAAACTCTATTTCATTTAAGGCCTTAAAACCTTATTATTGTACATATGTTTTTCTTTCAGTTTTTATGTTTATGCTAAAAATACTCCATGCCCAATGGAACACTAGGGGGAAGATTTAATTTTGTTTTACAGGAAAGGCATTGCTCTGTGATTCTTGAAACCTCACAGGGAGGATTTCATCCCCAGAAGGAGCCAGTGTTAGCCTTGTTGGCATTTGGCCCAAAAAATGGATCCAAAACACTCCTAAAGTCTTCAAGAGTTGATTAAGATCCTCCCAAGATCGAAACAATCATATGCGAAAAGCCCTCAGAAGGACAAAAATACGCTATCGGGAGGCTAAAATACTCCAAAATAGTGAAAAAACAGAATATTGCAGGCGTGAACAGAGCAACACACAGCTGCCGTTAGATCTGGTTGATTAATGGCCCAAATCTAACGGGCTAAATCGCAATCGGCCAAGTTGAAGGGATAGTTAATTAGCGAGTCACATCGGCAATCGCGGCGGTGGAGAGCATAATCTATAAAGCCTCGGCATTGAGCGATCAGCAATTGCGATCAAATCGCATCGCTACATCGCAGTGGAACATTACCAAGGGTCGGGGGGCCCACATCGCATCACAAGTTTGCAATCGGCAAGAACATATGTTGTGTTATATGAAGACCATTAGCTGGAGTGATATACGATTACGAACAGATCGCAAGATCGCATCGGAATATTGCGAAGGAGCATGGCCTCTATACAAGTGGTAACACAAAGTGCGATGAGTTCCAGACCCGAAAGGGTTCAGGAATGCAATCCATAAGATTTGAAGTCTGGAGGGAGGCCAATTTTCACATATTTCCCATGTTTTTAAGTATTTCAAAATACAAGGGGAACGAAGGGACCAGGTCAGTTGCGATAGATGACAGCGACCCAGGGGGCGGAACCGATGAGAGAATAGACCATGTTTAAGGAATTTTGAGGTCCAAAAAGAATAGGGAAGGGCGGGATTTACACAAGTGCAGTGTTTTATGTATGAAATAGAAAACAATCATGGTTATCATTTGAAAGGGACTGTTGCAAGGATTTCATAGGCCCGATAGCCACTCCATTTGCAAGATCAGGTGGCCAACCATCCTTAGAAGCATTGTGCAGAAATGTTTACATGCCAGAAGAGGGATTCGGTCGGGATACAACGGCCAGTGGACAGATCTTGGAAAGGGAAAGAGAGGGGTCACAACACGCTGCAACACGAATCAAACAAGATCATGGAGCATCGACGGTCCGGCCAACACAACAACCATCTTAACAAACATTATGGGGCATCTCTGGCATGAGAGAGCTCCCAGGCATCATAGCAAGCTGCCCAAAATATCTGAATATGGTTAGTCTTCTGTTAGAAGACAAAACCTATGAATCATGCTGCCTATTGAGGGAATCAAATGGTTAAACAAGACAGAGGGATAGATTAAGACACCTGAAGCATCAAAAGGCTCAGGACCATTGTAAACAAGCTAGAAATAGCTGAAAACAAGATGAAAGAAAGGTTCAAATTTTGGAGGTTATTACTCCTCTGTTCATTCAAGCTTCTGATATTCATTCCAGCAATATAAGCTTCTTTTACCATTATATGTTCAATGTCCATTCTCTTTGTTAATCTATGCTTGCACTTAAACATTTTTTTCATGTTTCCTGTGTTTCTGAGGCCAGATAACTGTCATCTTATCTCTACTTCAATATATTAGAGTTGCAAGCTTCTTTGCTGCCTGTAGCTAGCCATTTATATGTGTTATTATTTATGCATCCGCCAATACAGTCAGTAAGCTCATTTGCTGCCTGTAGCTAGCCATTCACATATGTTCATGTATGAAATCTGCTAGTATAGTCAGTATTCTCCATCTATCCATTAAATCTGCAAACTATTGAGCATTAGTGGTCTAAAGTCTTGTGTTGTTGGGGGTGTTCATGCATGTCTTGAGTGAGAATAGAGCTGAAATGGTTATTTGACTTGATCCAAACCATCATCCATTCCAGTAGTTCAGAGAAAAATACTGAAGATTATATGTTACCAGGCATCTCCAAGCTGCAACCTAGCTAACATGCCCCCCAACAATTGACGTGACAAAATGTACGTCATAGGGTTGCAATCGGAAATAATTGTAGTTTTACGTAGGTGAATATAGTGCTGAAACCTCTACACAGCTTGAATGACTGCCAAAGCTAACTTTTCAACATAAGAATATTTTATTTCTGTATCATTAAGATTACAGCTCAAATAATATATTGGATGTTCTATTCCATCTTCTTCTTGGACTAAAACCATTTTGATGGTTGCATCTGCAGCGGCGAGATACAGGTAATAGTCTTTTTGATAGTTTGGGGAATACATTAATGATACTCTAATGAGGGAATATTTAAGAGCACTAAAGAAAGCTTGTGCAACCTGATCCCAATGGAAGGGTATCCCTTTCTTCAACAGACAAGTAAAACCTCTAGCCATTTCAGCATAGTTTGGAATGAACCTCCTCATAAAGTTTTCCTTCCCTTGATGTTTCTGTAACTCTAATAAATTCGAAGGTGGAGGCAAGTCAAGTATTTCTTGAACCTTGTTTGTATCAAGTCGAATTCCATCTTTTGAGACCACAAATCCAAGCAATCAACCAGAGCCAACACAAAACACACACTTGTGCGGATTGAGCCTTATTTTGTAGTGTCGGCACCACAAGAATATTGCTCTAAGATGCTGCGGGTGATCAGTCCGCTTTCGTGAATGAGCAGGCAAGTCATCAAGATATGGTTGTACAATGTTCTTAATGTCATGGAAGGCATAGTTCATTGCCCTCTGAAATGTAGCCCCTGCATTCTTAAAACCAAAAGGTAACTTCCTATACGCGAATGTGCCCCACGAACAAATAAATGCAGTTTTTGACTAATCCTCTGGGCAGATATTGATTTGATTGTAGCCAGAAAATCAATCCATGAATGAAAATATTTCACATCCGACACATTCATCAATAATCTGGTCGATGAAGGGTGTAGGATAATTGTCTTTTGGACAAGATTTATTTACATCCCGATAATCAACACACACTCGGATTGTTCCTTGTTTTTTCATCACGAGAAAAATATTTGATACCCAATTGGTAAGAGGTACAGGGTAAATGAAGCCAGCATGCAAAAAAATTTCAACCTCTGTCTTAATAGCAACAACTTTCTTTTGATGTACAGGTCGAAGCCGTTGTCATACTGGTTTGACATCAGAGTACATTTCGATTTGATGTTCAACAATGCTTGAATCAATGCCTGGCATCTCCTCATAAGACCATGAAAATATATCTCTAAATTCACGAAACAGAGCACGATAAATATCGAGTTCCAAAGGAGAACAAGATTTGCTGACATGAATGTTTTCTACAATGTTAGGCTTGGTCGAAATGTCTATAGAAATGGTTTCTTCTATGTTAGACAAATTATGCTCAGAATCTACCGAATCTATTCTAACAGAATTTGAAAATAAATCTACAATTGAAGGGTGTACTAGCTCATCTGAATAATCTTCACTGGAATCTGGAAGATGGGAACGATGATGATAATATTCCCATGGTTCTTCTCCTATCATCATTGATTGGATGATTTCTTCGTCTGTAGAATATATACAAGCAAAAGGATATGAAGAAGTACTGTATTCAAGTGAACGATCTACCCATTCAATTGGCAAATGTGGATTTGGAAATGCCGCACAAGCAAGAAAAATTGATTTTTATGCAAGCTCGATAGGACTTAGCGGCATAACCTCAGTAAAATATTCTTCTTCAATACTATTGGTGATCCTCTTTAAATTAGATGAAGTAGAGGATAACATATTACATGTCTCGACTCTCGCAACTTCCGAAATTCCAGATGGTGGAGGAAGTGTGAAAGTACCCATTAGGGAGGGATCTTTGAAAATACCTACACCAATAGATTGAAGTGAAAGCAGTGGTCCGTTAACAAACGGAATGCTTCCCATAACTTGAGAACTAGAGGCAAAAAATGAGGTTTGGTCGATAACTGTTATTCCACCTTTATGAGGAAATGCAATCATATGAAAGTATGTGGAAACAACAGCAACCATAGCATAAACCCATGGTCGTCCAAGTAAAATGTTGTAGTCAAGGGGTCCGTCAACCACCTCAACCTCAACAGTTACTGTTTTGCCCCCTAGTTCTAATTGCAAATTATTCAAAATCCCACATGAAGTATAAGTTCTTCCATAAAAAGCTTTCAATGTGGTTGGTGATCTTGACAACATAGGTGACCCCAGTGTTTTCTAGCAGCGCATTAACATCATACAAGTAGAAGCTCCCTCATCTACAGAAGTTCGATGAATATTTTTGTTGAGTGCTTTAATATGAATTAGAAAAGCTAATTGTGCTGGTAACTGTGGTGTATATCTTGAGTGATTAAAAACCACAAGATTAGAATCCGTTGGATCTACTCCACCTATTTCCGACAGTAAACCCTACTTCTGGGAGTGGCAGTTTTGTAATACCTCAAGCGTCGACATAGCAGAAGGAGACTGAGCGAGATCTTCTACTATGTTATAATTTTGAGCAGCTCGAGCTCGAGGGTTAAACGTTGATTTGTGCACAACTCCCTTAGGTGGCTTTATTGTTAACTCTGGTGCAATGGGTAGTGGAATATTTTCCGATGTGGTCGAAGTCGAAGAACCAGGTTGATCAGTGGCCTGATTATTTGACGACGATGGAGGATTACCATAATCTTTACTATGTGTCTAAACCAAAATTTCATCTTTAGGTTTTGAGATGGATAACATTAATACCTGGGATGTGGAAGCATTTTCAGTTGCAACCATATTGGTATCCAGGTTTGGAAACAGATCTGTCAACACTGCGGATGCAATAGAAGTTTTTAACAGCTTAGAAACTTCCGAGCGATGAGGACAATCTCTCATAAAGTTCTCATCATTACATATCAGACACGGATAATGAGGTTTCTTTCCCAGATTAGAGGAATTAGATGATTTCTCTTGAGGAGGGTTTTCAGTTTTCTTTTTATTTTTCCCTTTCTTCTTGCTTCCTGGTTGCTTTTGATTCTTACCTTTGTCAGATGACACGGCATTAATCTCGGAAGCAGGAACCTCAGATGAATTTACAGTTTGATTTAAAATGGCAAGCGATTGACCAGATGGTTTACTTGTCGTTTGCATGCTCGAGGAACCGATCACACCGTCTCTAGCATGAGAGTCCCTACTCGATGGTGGAGGTGGAATGGATTGATTTAGGCTCGGTGCATGTGGAATTTTGTCATAGAGCATGCCGAATTGTGTGTAAATTAAATCCAAGTCTTGGGCATGAGCAATCACTTGCTCTTCTGTGACAACTCCACCTTTAGCCACATCCTCGATGATAGATGGAAATAAGGACTTAATGAACCACTCAGCTAAAAGCTGATCAGGAACATAGGTTTTAACCATTCGACAACGACGCCACTCATGAATATGATCTAATATGTGAGTAGAAGTCCTTTGTTTAAAGTTGGTCAAAAGTTCCGTTCCAGTTCCATATCTGATGGGTAAATGGAAGTGGGTCAAGAAGGTAGTGGCTAAATTGGTGAAATTATTAAAAGAAGCTCACGACAATTCAATGTACCACTTAGCAGTCGAACCTGTGAGCATTATTTGGAAAAGACGGAGTCATACCGAATCATCATTCAAGGAGTTCGACGAACACCATAAATGAAAAGTCATGACATGATTTGACGAGTCTTCTCCCGGATTTCCATTAAACTTTGGAATATCGGAAGGAAACTTATGAGGAATTACCGGCCACGATGGTGCATATAAAATTGGATCACTGGTAAGCCGGTTCAAATCCAGTAATTCTAAAGTTGCCACAAATGGCAACTACCGATTCAAATCAGGTTGAACATATCAGGATAAGGTGGAATTGCCTGTGCCATAGGCCTTTGCATACCCGCATAAGGTGGATATCCTTGATAAGGCAGTTTGACATATCCAGTATATGCATTCAAACCAAGTTGACCTTGCAATTGTCTGTAACCAAGTTGGGCTTGATACACAAGACCTTGATACACTTGATATTGTCCTTGCCCAAGTTGAGCTTAAAAAGCAGACCCATACTGAGGTTAGACATTCTGAAATGAGGCTATTGATACTGTGCCTGCCAAGGTTTTTGGGGTATCGATTGTGAAGTTTGATCTTGCCCCACAATGCCAATTTGACTAGGCTGAGGATAAACTAAACCAGTAGCAACTTGAGTCGCTTCAGATAATGGCACACTAACCTGAGGTAATTGTACCCTAGAAACAAGCGGTTGTTGCATAACAGCCTGAGAAGTTTGGGTTTGCTAACTCGAAACTTGTGGTTGCAAGGTAGTGGAACTAACTTGTACAGGTTGAGATACAACAGGTTGAGCTTGTATCTATGGTTCCATAGTTACGACAGGTACAGTCGAAATAATCGGCTCAGTTTGCATAGGTTGTGTTGGATACACAAGCCTTGGTTGTAGTGGCATAGTTGGCTGCCACTGACAGACTCTCATTTCAGGTTGACTTGAATACAGTGGGACATAACCATAGGGTTGTCCTCCTTGATAGGGAGGATGCAGTGAATAGGCATATTGTTGACCATATGGTGGCATTCCAGTGTTAAGAGGATATACGGGTCTTTGTTCACCGAATTTCCTAGTTTGATACTGGTAAGCAGGATCAAATTGTTGTCCTTGATAAGAAGAACCAGGTAAAATTCCCGATGATGACATGGGTGATGACCATGGCAAAGAAGAAACCCCTGAGTGGATTCCAGACATAGACTGGTAACCAGCCGGGATGGACGGTTGTCCATATAAATGTGACTCAGGTGTGGTAGAAAACATCGAAGAAGTAGCAACAAAGGATTCTGTCGCGGCTGCATCAGATGAAGCAGTCTGGGATGTTTGCAGTTGTTTTTCCATGGTTAACTGATCCAAAAGTTTACTTAATGAATCAAGTGGTATCTTAGAGGCAGCAGTAGAACGAGGAAGAGATTGAGAATAAAGATACAAACCAGGTCCAAAAAGATGTGGAGTCCTGGGGGTAGAATCTTCCTCAACTTCTTCCTCTACAACAATTAATCCAGCTGGAATGATTTCACCGTCAGGTCTGAAATAGACTTCTGGTGTTAAATATGAAGTTTCACGAACTACAGATGACTGAGGTATTTCAGTAACAACTTCGGAATGTTCAAGGTCAAAGTCCAGATGTTTTGGTAAAAGAACTTCAGTTTCAAGGGAAGGTTCGTGAACAACTTCTAGTTCAGAAATGTCTTCGGTTTCAACTGCTATAGGTTCTGGATCAAATTCCAATTGAACTGGTTCAAGTTCTGAAGTAATTTCTGGTTGATTAACTTCAAGTTGTGGATCAAATTTAGTTACTTTTTCACTTGTTTCCGTTATAGTGGCCTCAGGTAGTTGAGTAACTTCTTCTTGTGTAACAGATGTACCAAAAATAGTTGGAGTAACTAGAGGCTCAGTACTAGCCGTGATAGGCAGCTCTGGTAATTCAGATGAAGTACCAGAAACTCTTGATGTACTAGACTCAGTTTGACGAGTCCACCTTGACCGAATAGGAGTCGCTTCCGGTGGCAAGGGCAGTTTGCTCGTAACTCTCCTCGAACAACGAAGTGGAGGTTGATCTTCCTCCAGAATTGCTTATTGTTTCTATCAACCTAAACTCAACTAAGGAATAATGATGTTATTCACGGTCAATTAATTTTTACGACACTAGAACACAACTTTTCTTTTTCATTTTTAAAGAGTCGAGAAAAAACAAAAGATGACTCTAGTCGCTTTCGATGTTTAATGAGCCTGAAAGGACAAGTGCTTAGATGATCCTTTTCTTTGAAGGAGTCGAAAAGGAACGAAAGTGACTGCTCTGGAGATTCTAGACAAGAGGGTTTACCAAACTAATCGCAAAACTGCAATATACACCTTGGTGATAAATGAAAGAGAAATTACCAAGGATTTAACATACAGCAGTCAATCTTCCCGAATGTTGTGTTTGGTGCATTGCGATCAGTAAGGTGGCAGACTCGGCTTCCTAGGGATAAAGGATTTCAACCTATTGGAGTCTCCCACTATATACTTGACAGTACAGGGAGCATAAGTCCGTACTAGTACTTATCAAATCAGAGAGGAGAAATCACCCAACCTCAATGAAAACGACACCCACTAGGTTTAAAGACGTTAGAACACATATCTAGCCTAGACCTCTAGATGTTTTCGTTAAGTTCCAATGCATTATTAGATTAATTGATGTGAATTTTAGGTTGATCTTGCTTAAAATTTGCCTTTGAGGGTTCACCACGAGATGTTTTTCGAAATTCCTAAGAATGCATCTAGAATGAGAAGCACTCTTTCCATTTGTTTTTAGTAAATGAAAATCCTAGCTATAAGGGATAGAGCATACAAGTACTTTTTGAAAAAACAACAAAGAGCACTAACTAATGCAATTCCCTAAACCATTTCTTTTGAACACGCAAACTCAAACTCTAAAATGTAAATTGCATGTATTTCGTTTTCTTTTTAGTTTCTCTTAATGTGAATGATGCAATAAGAAAAACTAATGCACTAATGATTCAAAACTCTTTTCATAAAAAATGTTGATTTATGACAATTTATTTTAAAGTGAAAGGAAGACTGTACGACACTTTCAACTTTAAAGAAACAAAGATTTTCAACACTTTAAACGAAAATAAAAATCAAATGCACAAATAGATCAATCGATTATTTATGAAGGAATACTTTACAACACTTCGTTTTCGACAAAACAATCGATCAAAACTATCTTTTGACAATGGACTGCAAATGATAAAACAATTACATAAAAAACATCCAACAATCTAGTCTAAATCGGGTCGAAATATGGAAACAAAAACTATTTTTAGAAACAAGACTTCATTTACATTCAACAAGCAATTCAAACTGTTGAAAATTGATAAAAGTTTTCAGTTCCTAGATGGGAAAACTGACCCTAAATGGATCAGCGCAGGCCACAATTAGAGAAAGTGTGATGAATCGCACTGAGTATATGCAAGAAGTGCACTGCAGTGCACCGTGTCAGTCACAGAGGTGCACTGATTATAGCAAGGCAATTTTATGCTTAAATTTGTCTCAATTTTAAGTGAAAATGACAGGAATTACAGTATGTCAAAGTGATTTAAGAGATCGATAAGCTACTACAAGGGACAGGATCGCTCCCCAGTATGGTTGCCAATTTGTTTTGTGCAAATTTAGTGTTTCTACAAATGCTTAACCCTCTATACCTAGTAGCTAGTCTAGAAACAACAGACAAAGTAATTCGTTGCTTTTCCTATAATCAACAAATAAGAGAAGGAGGAAAAGAAACCAACCTGTAACTTTCACTTGCTCCCTCTCTCCTTTGACCAATTTCGCCGCTCCTTTCTGTACTTAGCTCGCTTGGAAAGTACCTGCACGCAAGCTGAGACAGAAATCCATCAAAGCATACAATACAGATCTGTTAATTAAACATATCATAGAATCCAGAATACGATATACATCATATAAGAACATGAATGGAAAAAGCCTTGAATTCTTTATTGATAAAAGGAAATATTACAACCCATGAATATTCATGCTTGATTCAATGTGTTTCTTCCAGTTTAAATCCCTTCTCTCCTCATGAAGCAACAATTCGACATCATTATAATACTCTCACTAGTCTCATTCAAACAACATTTCCTTAGCTCAAGAAATTCCAACCTAGACCAGCCTTTTAATGCTTGGTCATTTTATAGCTGAATGGAGGAGGTTAAGCCATTAATGGCCCTCATGAATGCTCTGCCAAAATTTGGAAGTGGTTCCATGGAGGAAGGGATAATGGATTAAGGTTCATTCATCCTCTTCCTCATCCAAATGCAAGCTTAATCAACCTGGAAACTTCCAAAAGTATCCATTGGATGAGGAATCCAATGGATTCATTTAAAAAATTTGATGAATCTCACTCAACGCAGGTGAAACAAAGGCTAAGTGCGTTGTAGTGCACCCAGTCAGTGCAGTTCTTGCATTGCAATGTAGCCTGATAGAAGGCTACCTGCGCTAATCTCCTTAAGGGAATTTTTTGGATGAATGGTGTCATGGAAACTCTTGGGAGGCAAGCATGATGTAGGTTGACCTCATTAGGGAATGAAAATAACTGAATTAGGGATTGATGGACCCTAATAATACAGATCTGGAAGTCAGGGTTGATGTTCCCAAATTGACCTGTAACAGGGATGTATCTAGATAATTGGAGTCCTAGATTCAACCCGGAATGTGATGTTCAATCCTCATTTCCTGTCTGGGTGAAGTTTCCTTAACTCCCCCTTCACTGCTAAAACGATGTGACTTTTAGGCTCATTGGGAACTCCCTGGGGAAGCACATTGACTGGTCAGAGCTGAAATATGGTCTCTTCTCTTTCAGCAGGATTTGTTTGGAGGTGGACTTAGATAAAGGTCTCCCAACAATTGTCAATATTTGCATAGATAGTTGGACGCATGTGAAAGAAGTCAACTATGACCAGCTGCCCTTTAAATGCAAAGTGTTCCATGAGTATGGGCACTTTGCTAAGGGTTGTCCAAAAGTTTCAAATTCTTAGGAAAAGAAGTATGGGAATCCTAAATATCATTGGAAGTAGGTCAAGCAGAGGAATCCATCAAATCATTCATCCCCCGCGGGCTCCCTTGGCTTTGTTCCAATCTCTAAGGATGTTGGTCCTACCCACCCGCCTCTCTCAGGCTCACTGACTAAAAGTGGGTCTGGTCTGGTGTCGGAGAATCGATTTGGGGTCTTGGACTCTGCTGTAGCTATTGAATGTTCTATACCCGCCCCTTCCTCCTCTCAAGAGGCCCCTGCTTCTCAGTCCTCAACCCTAGTACTGACCCAAAAAAGTAAAAAATAGGGGAGCTCTAGCCTAGACACTGATAGCAGTTTCGAAGAATCATTAGGTGAAGAGGAGGAGGTGGAGGGATTACATACATCAACAGAAGGTTTAGGGCCATCTGTGCAACTTATTTCAGCAGATGAAAGACTAGATAATGCAAGGATGAAGAAACCAGAAAGAAAAGGGAAAAAAGCAGGAATAAAAACAAATAAGGAAGTCAGGAGGGAAAAAAAAAAGAAAATACAAAGAGTTGGGAGTCCAACGCACTATCCATTGTCAGCTAGCAGGATTAGGGAACAAAGGAGGGGGAGGGGGGGGGGGGGAGGAAATAATACGGGCCTTGGTAAGGGGGCGGGGAACATAAAAAAGTGCTTAGTGAATATAATCTCCTGGAATTGTATGGGACTGGGAACAACAAAAACAATAATGGAAGTGAAATCCCTAATCAGAAAGGAAAGACCAAATTTCACCCTCCTTCAGGAGACTAAACTAGATGATCGGACTCTCAACTCAATCCAAAATAAGATCTGGAGTAGCAACGATCTTGAAACAATTAGTTCAAGAGGAGCATCGGGAGGCCTTTGTACAATGTGGAACCCTGCGAAATTGAAATTTGTAAGAGCTCTAAAAACCACTCATTGGATAGAAACTACTTTTAATTTTATAGAAAAGCAACAAATCTTCATAGTGATCAATTTTTATATTCCCATTCACTTCTGGGAAAAAGAGATTGTTGGAAATCCCTGATGGAGTTAAAGGGTACAGATTATGGACATAATTGAATTCTTGGAGGAGATTTCAATACAAAAATGGGAAGTCATGAAAAAAGAGGGGGCTCCACTGTTCGTGACGTCCTACATGAGCATATGGAAGATCTCATCTTAATTTTGAACCTATTTGATGTTAAGCCTAAAAAAATTTGTATACATGGACCAATAAAAGAGTAGGAGTGAGCCCCATTATAGCCTGGCTGGACCGATTCCTAGCCGTCGACATTCTCCTAATGCTAAATTTCAACCTAAATTCCTCTATTCTACCATGGTTCGGATCTGATCACCAGGCAATCAATCTGATAATCAACCAGCCCTTGGATCTGGGCCCTATCCCCTTTCGCTATTCTCCCCTATGGTTGGAATTCCAAAATTTCTTGGAGTGTGGTTTCCCTCTCCTAGTCGAGGTGGATCGAGTGAATCCCAATAGCTATCTAGGAGTCCAAGATTTGCATACTAAAAGGTGACATTAAAAAGTGTATAAAGGAAAATAAAATCGACATACAAGACAATATTAAAGAGATGGAAGACAAACTTGCATTAATCCAGGGACAACTGGAATCAACTCTGGTAAAAGAAGCAGAGCTATTTAAGACACTCCACACAAACCTTAGGATGGAAGAGGATTAATGGAGATTAAAATATATAAATAATTGGTTAAAGGATGGGGATAGAAACACAAAATTCTTCCATAAAAAAGCCTAGTTCAAAGAATTGAAAAACAAGATAACTTAGATAAATCATGGGGAGGAAACTATCAAGACTTTTGAAGAAATTAAGAGAGCGGTGGTAGAGCATTATGAAAAGTTATATACAAGAGATCAAACAAGTGATCTTGAAAGTGAATATTTCTTCCTGGAAGGTATCCCTGAGATGGTGATGGAAGAAATGAATAAAGCTCTAATATTCCCCCCTGCGGTCAAGGAAATCAGGAGGGTCATTTTCTCCTTCCCCCTTGATAAGGCTCTTGGTCTAGATAGATTCTCAGCCAACTTCTATTAATCCTTCTAGGAAGTCATTCAAAAGGACCTATGTAGATTGGTGGGATATCATTTAAAACGCTTTTCCATGGGGGTTGGCATAAACTCTTCCTTCCTCACTCTCATCCCCAAAGAATTCAATCCCTCCTCCTCTAGATTCCGTCCAATTTCCCTCGATAATGTCTCATACAAAATCTTCTCAAAGTTGCTAGCCTATCGACTTAAGCCACTCTTTTCCTCTTTGATCTGTTATAATGAAGGGGGCTTTGTCCCAAGTAAGCGAATATTTAACAATATTATCCTTATCCAAGAAGCTCTTGATTCGAGATGGCATAGGGCTTATCAAGGATGATCATAAAGTTGGGCATGGAAAATGATTTTGATCGCGTTAAGCATGGGTTCCTAATAAAAGTCCTCAAGAAAATGGGCCTGGATGATACGTTCATTAGATGGATCATCCTTTGTATTCCTTCCCCTTGGATTTCTCCTCTAGTTAATGGCTAGTGGTGGGCTTCTTCAAAGCTTCGAGGGGCCTTCATCAAGGGTGTCCCATCTCCCCTTTCTTATACATCATCATGGCATTTGCCCTGAGTAGGAAATTGGAACATGAAAGAGAAACTCTCAACCTTCCGGGCATAAGTTATAAAGAAGGTATCAGAAGTATAAATCATGGGTAGTTCGCGGATGATACAATTTTTATGGGCGAAGCCTCTGTAACAAGTGTTCGACACTTCAAAAGAAATTTACAAAGTTTCCTTTGTGCATCCAGGGGGGGAGGGGAACTAATGGCAGTAAGAGCCACAACTACAGCTGGAATATCACCAGACAAAAAGAGAAGAAAATCGAAGAAAATATGGGGTTTAAAGCAGTTAGAGATTAGAAAGATTTTAATTATTTAGGGGTCCCTATATTCCTAAGAAGGTGTTAGCTACCTATACCAATAGGTTTCATATTTCATGATTGACAATGAAAAGTTCCAAATATGCTCTGCTTTGATCATGCAAAGATCACATATTTCCAAGAGAAAACAATTTGTGTATATAGCTTGATGTTGTCTAAATTTTGATGGATGGTCCAACAGCCTAACCTGGATCATGCCATGTTTTAAATTTTCAGTTGTAGAATAGAGAAAGAAGTCTGTCCAAACTGTTTAATCTTGGCAGACAAGTAGCTTAGGTAGAGAAGTAAGGCTCCCAACTGCTTAATCTGGGACCTTGGAAGAAATAAGGGTAGCAGTAGATAGAGAATCAAAAGGAAAAAGCCAAAGAAAAGAAAAGGCAAATAAGGGTCTGCAAGTCTAAGTGCACCCTCCAAGAAGAAATAAAAAAATGCTAGGCAGGTAGATGGGTAGGCAGATGGGGTTGCAGAAGTGTCATTCCTTACAATTGAAGGTGTGTTAGCCTTGTTCACAAAGCAAAATCAATGAAGTGAGAAGGTGTTCTTCTCCATCAGGTTGCAGCAAAGCAAAGAAGCATGTCTAACTTCCCACTTATCCCCTTTCCCATTCATTACTAATATCCCCTCATCAGCTGAGATTCATGGAAGAATTGGTGGTTTTATGATGGTTCTTAGTCCTATTAGAAGCCACATTTCTTGTCTAAATCTCTTTTCATTTTGATCTACTCCCTAAGCTAAGTTATTTTCAAATAAACTTAGTAATATTACCCCTCATCCCCTTTGTTCATCCATATTAACCCTAACTCTATTATATAATTCCCCTATGTTACCCTTTCCCCTAGTATTATAACACCATGGTGTATAAACCCCAAACATTGTATAAATATCCCTCCTCTTGGCATTATAGCCATATGTTCTCTGTCAGGGATCAAAATGGCATCTGGTCACTTTGATGAACCTAAGTCTAACCCCCCTCCCCCCTTCTGAATTCATTTGGCCCATTAAAACCTTCATTTGCTGAGAGAACCTTATAAAAGACCCATTTTTACCCATACCCGCTTTGAATTGCAAAATAATGTCAAAACCCACTTTTTGCACTTATCCAAAGTGTCGGGGCCGCATTATTATTGCATTGGAAAACATTACAAAATACCGTATCCCAAAAGATTTTCCGCCGAGCAAAAATCCCGAAAGAAGTATTATTTTAATCCCGCCCCCCTTCCGTATTGACCGATCACCTCATCAACCCGTCAACCGTCCGATCGAGCGCTTTTGATCGGACGGCCATTATACATATCGGGTTGGGCCCGACGTCCGACAGTTAGCACCCGAGAAACTGTCAGAGGGTGACGTCAGGCCTCTGCCACGCGTCGCCCTCACAATTTCTCGGGTTGCCCTCTGACAAAACCGTCGTCGTATCGTAGGCGGTCCGAGAAAACCATTACCGCTTTTTCGTTTACCACCAGTTTTGCCATGCCCTCGTCATCACCGCGTCATCACCACGTCACTGCCACCCCGCCGCCGCATCAGCTCCTTCGTCCGCCCCCGCACTGATATGTCCGCCACCTCACTATCCCCGTGGACCAATCATAGCTCGCCACATCACCCTGTGACGTCATGCTGACGTCATCCGACTTCGGCCCCACCTGATGACGTCATGCTGGCGTCATCCAAAAAACGCGCCAATATGCCAAAAATCCATATTTAGGCAATTTTTTGCGTTTTTTCATACTTTTTGCAAATTCGTTGTTGCTTTCTCTGCATGGTTTCTTCACGTCCAAACTTGCGCCACCTTGCTGAAATCGATTTGGAGACCTCCGGCGCGCCATTTCTACATAGATTCGTGACCATTGCTTGCTGTTTACCAGGTATTTACCTTTGTAAATCCTTCATACGCCTAGTTTGTCTGTGAATTCCCTCAAATAGCTTAAAAGACACCGAAACTTATAATTCACCGGCGAAATCCTTGTGCCTAGCCCCCATTTACAACTGTGAGGTCGAAAAGCACCAGCTGAGCCTTGTTTGCCCACATTTTCATAAGAAACTGTACTCTGTTCGCGCAATCGCGAACCAGTCACTCAAACTGTACATACCTGCTAAAAGAGACAGATTGATACCAGACATTGGTCTTATTTACACTTCAAAGCAATATTTCAAATTGCTGCAGCTGTTCATTTGCCCTCTATTCCTTGAAATTCACATTTCCATTGTAAAGAAACTCCTCCGGGTTGCTCTGATCATTCAGAACCAGTTTACATACAAATCTGAAGCCTTATTAGCTATGGAGACACCAATAGCCCTGAATGTTCAGCCTCTGAATGCCCCTCACAAGGAGATAGCATGGAAAGCCCTGGGAGATGTAGATTATCAGATGTTAGATTGGTTTCCAATGGGTTCCAAGTTCAATATTCACATGCTAAATGAATTGAAAGACCAACACCTAAATGGAGCTGATATTTTAGGGATTTGGGACTCAAATTTGCCCATCTACAACCTCCCTCAAGTCAATGCCCTTCCAGACTTGATCCATAAATGCCAGGAATGCTATGATCCTTGCCAGAGAGCTGTTCTCAGTCCTACAGGCTCAGTTTTGTTCTTTATCACTCCAGAAACCATAAATGAGATGCTGCATTTCCATACTGCAAGGCCATTAACCCCTCTTTCCATGTTGGATTTAATAAAGAAGGGGAGTAATCTGTCAAGTGCCCAGATTACCAAAATTAACCAGTTATTTGTACAGCCAAGCTCTGAAACTATAAGGACTCCTCCTATTGGATATCACTACCTGAATGACCTGGGCAGAATGCTAGTGGATTTGATCAGCTATGTCCTGGGATACAAGGGAATTGAGGATGTTGATGACACTATAATGGCAATGTTGTCCATGTTTTCTCCTGGAAAGCCTCCAGCTGTACACTATGACTATGCCACTTATATTGCAGAGAAGATCCATGAACAGCTAATGAATCTACCAAGGGAAAGGGTGTTCAGATACACCTCATACATCTACCACCTGTTCTTGTTTTATCAGCCAGACAGTTTCTCCATTCCCCTCAAGAAACTTAATGCCCAGGGGAATCCAAGGTCAGTTGTGTTTTGGACTCCAGTTTTCCATCATGTTTCTCAATCACCATACACATACTGTGAATTTATAGACCTGTTCATTCACCCAGCTATGACATTGCTGTATGGTGTCCCTCCTCCAAGGTTAACCGATGACATGCAGAGAATTCTCCATCTCTCCAAATCCTACAGCGTTGGTGATTGGTATTTTTACAAACATCACACAGTGATCAGAGTATATGGCTGTGAATTGGACCCTTACAGGCTGCCAAGATATGTCCCTATGAGACTGTTTGCCCTAGAATACTTCAGGCAGTTTGGATATGCTGACTACATCCATTTCCAAAGCAAAAACAAGAAGGTACAACTGAAGGTAAGGAGCCAGCTAGGCCCTTTTTTGTACAACAAAAGAGAGGAGGGATGGAAGGAGGCAGATATGATCCTAGCAGGCCTTAAATTGCAAACCAGTTTCAAATGGTCACCTTATGACCGTAATCATTTTATTTCCCTCAGGAGGATAAAACACAAATTGGGTAACTATTCACATGTTAAGCTGCCTCATATTGAAGAGTATGCAAATTCTTTAGGCTGGAAAGAAGGCACTCTAGAAGAGCCAATCTCTAGAGAGCAGATACTAGAGAGAGAGGCTAGGAATATGCAAAAAGAGGCTGACTTGGAAACTTGTGGACAGGTTTCCTCATCATATCAAAGGCAACTTGGAGCAGCTGCCTCTTCTTCAACAACACATCAGCAAGCTACCATGGACACTCAACAGACAGGCAGCAAAGGCAAAGGAAAGCAGGTGGAACAAGAGCAACCACCTCCCAGGACTGAAGACCAAACAGATAAAGAGATGGAACAACAAGAAGAAGTGCAGCAGCAGGTAGAGCAACAGCAACAACAGGAATCACAGCAAAGAGAAGGGCAGCATGACAGAGAGCAGCCCACACAGCAAGAAGGGGCAGTTGAGGCCCCAATTCTCACTGAGCAGCAGGCCCAAAACATAGTACCTCCTAGGCAAGAAGCTGTTAATGAAACCTCAGTCCTCCAAACTCCACAAAAGGAGGATGTAAGCAGGAAAAGGGATAGAGAGACTCCCTTAACTACATCAACAAGTCATGGTGAGAAGAGGCACAGGATGAATCCCCTTTCAGAGGAAGAGATGCCTATAGGGCAATCTTTGGGTATGGGCCCGCCCAGTTTGGAGGCATCTGCAAGTTCCTTCCAACAGGAACAAGAGAGGACAGTGGGAGGAGAAGTCAGCTCCTCTAGCCAACAGAGAGAGGGTGAAATGAGCATTAAACAACAGTTCATTGAAATAAAGAAAAGGAATGAGCCCATAAAGATACAGCTATATAACCATTTGTTGAAAATGGCTCCCACCAACCAGCAGCGACTAATGTCTGCATATGATGTCCAGGAGGGCAAGATGATTATGACTCACTTCATACCAACTACTTTGCAGCCACAGTCCCCTTCAGATTACTTGAGGACCAATCTTGAGGTCCTGGCCAAGGACATCCACCCAATGGATAAAATTGAATTGCATAAACAAACAGGTGAGATGGTCTATGCTTCCTTGGCAGACAAGACATTAGATAACTACAGGCTAGAAAATAGCCTTAATAATACAGCTGCCCAACTTGAGTTGGAAAGGGCATCCTCACAAGCAAAGGACAACAGAATAAGGTCCTTAGAAGATATAATTATTGAGATTGGGCATGATCCCAAAGATATCAAGGGCATACAAGAAATATTAAAATTGAGGGATGCAGATATGGCAGCTTTAAGGAGAAAGATCAAACTCCCAGCCACAATTCACCCTCAAACAGATGAAGTAGCTCAACAAAGGCATGATCAAGATGCCACAGCTTTGCTGGTGTCTCTCTACAAGCAGCTTATCCAGACACAAGAAAAGCTGGGAGAATCAGAGGCTGCACAGGCAGCATTACAAGCAACCCTGAAACAAAGAGAAGAAGGTCAGACCTCCCAGCCTCCTCCTCAAATCATTAACCTTGAGGAAGCTGCTCCAACTACTATTCCTCCTCCTCAACAGACTGAACAAGCAGCACCATCTACTTCAGCACCGCCAACAACAGAGCAGGCCCCTAGCTTGGATATGCAAAAGCTAAGAAATGAGATTCAGGCCCTGGAAGCTCAATTGACAGAGCTGAATGAGACCAGGGAGAAATTGGCCAAATTAAATGATAGATATGACAAATCCAAGCAGTCTGTGGCAGAAAAGGGCAGGGAGATAAAAGCCCTCAAAGACAGGATCAAAGAGCTAGAGAATGAGCTCAAATTAGATAAGGTTGTGGCTGAGCTTAAAATAGTGCTGTGGGCTAACATTGGCCAATCTATTAATGACCAATGGCAGTATATTGAAACAATCCATGAGCAGCTAGAGCTCATTCCAAAAGCACAGACTGAAATTCAGAGATCAAGATCTGCTCTAAGCAATATGCCTGAAATTGCCACCAGGATGATTAATGTGCTTAACAATAGAACAAGTACTCAGTTGGCTACCATGGGAATTTCAAACAGAACTGAGCACATTCAGTTAATCAAGAGGGTTCTTACACTGAGAAACTTGGTGCAGACATTAGAGAGAAGAACCCAGGACATGCAGACTGAGGTAAACAGGTTTATGGAGAAATTTCAAGTATTAGAAAACAGAGGGCTCCCTAAATTACTGAACAGCGCAGGGAGATTGTTTACACATGAGCAGTATGCCAAAAGGCTTAATGCATTTGCCACAAGTCAGATCAATGAGAAGCCCAGCACCTCAGAGGAAACAGGGCCAGCCACAGGACAGACTCTCTACAATAGAGTAGAAAGTTTATTTTTTATAATGAATGAAATTAAACACCTGTTTGAGGTGCCTCCCAATTTTTACAAATATACAGAGGCAGAGGAGACTATGGATGCAATTCTCAGGCATCAGCTACCTACACTAGAATGGTGGACTAAGGCAATACAGATGATTTTATAAACAGGAAGCCGTTCAATAAATTTTGTTCATGGAAAATGCAAATTGGCATACACAGGACAGTTTAAAAGAATCAGCATGCATTAAAGATTAAAGCTGAGCCAACTCAGCAGAATTTACGGCCAACAAAGCAAGGTGAGAAGCTACAGGTGTCCAGGCCGAGAAGCTACAGCAGAGCAGCTCCAAAAGCGCATTTCTCAGCATTAATGCGGATCACTCCAACCGACTCAGTGGCCTCCAAAGGCCAAAATATCTTCTGACAGGCATAAAGATGCATTTACTTTGTATTCAATGATGTAATAACTTTCTTATCTAATATCTTGAAAAGTTGGTGAACGTATTCATTTCTGAGATAACTTAGCACTCAGATATTTTGTACAACCGATTGGATATATTTGCCCCTCGCACAAGCTTGCAGGGGTGGTGGTTGTTTTCTCTTGAAGAAGTTCTTATGCTGTAATCCTTTCAGAGTTTAATAAAGAAAGTGATGGAATTTCTCAAGGTTCTGAACTGTTGAATGCGTTCTGGTGTTTGTTGAAAACTGCAGGATTCCTGTGTACCTCACAATACAATAAGTTTTTCTGTAACTCTCTTTGTTATGTGTTTCAAATCTGTACAATCCATATATGTTTCTAATTTCTAAGTATTTAGCAACAAAGAAAAAGAATAACCTTCAGGATTTATTCATGCAATACCCTGAGTTCAATCTATGTTGTTAATGAATGTTTTCTTCAGCTATAATCTTGATAAGTGTAATTCTTAATTGCTGCACTTTCAGAATATATCTTTCACAGTGACCTTTGTTTCAGGAATTCAAGTTTGCTCCTGAGCAACATGTTTCACTTTCACATCACCAGCTTAATGGAGAATTCTTAATTGCTTTCTGTTGGCTGACCATACATCACCACTTAAGTTTAAATTTTGTTTGTTTGAGATACTCAATAGGCCCTGCAGTCTGAACATCATCACTCCAGCATTTCAAAACAGTTCACAGCTCTAGAATCCATTGCCCAATGATATACTACTATCTGAACACTACATCTTAAGCACTGAAAGAAGTCCTTCAACCAAAACATAAACCAAAAACCTGAGCACAATAGCTAGCCTAAAACACCATCAAACAGAGACAAATCATAAAGAGAGAGCCCTCTCTGATTACAGTTTGGCTAGGAACTGTAATCCAAAGATTGGTTAGTGGTTACCCCGGCCGTATTCCCTTGGGAGTCATAGGGAACAACCTGGGTGTTAACATAATTGGCGACTCCACTGGGGACTTCCTCAAGATTTTCTAATTTCTGTTTATCTCTTGAAAGCTGCTCATTCCCTTTGCTGCTAGCTTTGGAAAATATACAGTAAGTTCAAAATCTTGTCTGGCCTCTGTAGACACAAAAATATCCTGCAAAATACCAAAAAGAAGTTTAGAAACTGGCTCCTAAAAGGGAAACCAGACACACTAGGTCAAACCCTGACCCAAACCCACAAGCTGTTTTTGAAAATCCTAATATAATCCCTAGAATAATTAGGAAGCAGCAAAGGCAGGAAAACTCTAGTGATTTGAGTCCTGAGACAGCCCACCCTGAACCGGTTCCTACCCCTATCAAGGTTCTATTTCGCTCTACCCCTGTCTCCCCCAGTTCACCATCTACATCTCAAAGCCCTCCTTTCACATCTTCACCCACTGCACATATCCCCTTGAACAACACTCCAGGTGCTGCTACACCTGTTACCCCTGTAGTACACACCGTTCCTTTTATCCCAGTTGCCCCTGTAAATCCCCCAAACCTTGTGAATATGGCTAACAGATATGCACCCCTGCAAATACCAGCTAATGCTGCAGCTCTACCCCAAGACTACCAAACCAAAATCTCATATTTTGACTCCACTGGTCATCTCACAGCTACTCAGCATGCCAAAAGGATGCAAGACCATTTTGAGACCTATGAAATAGATGATGACAGTGTGAGAATGAGGATGTTTGTTCAAAGTCTGACTGGGGATGTAAGAACTTGGTTTAGATCCCTGAATGCAAATTCCATCACAACACCTGATGAGCTTTATCAAGCCTTTACTAGCAGATGGGAGAAGAAAAAGGATCCTCTGCACATACTTGGGGAATATGACACTATCAAAAGAGGTCCCCAAGAGACTGTTTTGGAGTATTGTGCAAGATTCAACAATGTATATAACGCAATCCCTCAAAATTTAAGACCCCCTCCTGATTTAGCTTTGTACAAATTCCCTGATGGTTTTGACCCTGACATGGCCTATCAGTTAAAGGAAAGAGACCCTCAAACCCTTGCAGAGGCCCAAAGGGTTGTTGTCACAGTGGAAGCTAACCTGATTGCCAAAAGGAACAGAGCAAGGTTGGAAAAGAGGACTGTTTTCAAAGAGGAACCCTCTGCTTTTGATCAAGAGCTGGATGCAATACTCAATGGAATGAAAAGATTGGGTGATAGAGTGGAATCGGTTGAGAGAAAATCATCATGGGAAGCACCACAAAACAACCCTCCTAGGAATCCAAATTTTAGGAGAACTCAAAACCCAGGCATTGGCAAGCCCAATGCTGATCAAGACATAAGACCCCCTTTCCAAGAAAATTATGCAGAGACTTCCACATCAACTGAACCCAATGAAGATTCTCAAATTAATTTGATGGGTCTAGATGGTGAAAGTCAAGTTTTCTTAACACAAGAAGATCATGAGGATGATGAAATCAAACTGTTCCAAACTAAATCAGGTGAATCCTTTGACTTTAAACAAGGCTATGACACTGCTGTTTATGAAGTCCATAAACAATACAAACTAAGGAGCAGAACTGTGAATGTAAATCAGCCTGAAAAGATAAAGGATAATCAGCAGACTAAAAAAGCCATAGTCACAGAGCCTAATGACAACACAAATTCACCTGTAGAAGAAGTAATTATTGAAGAGATCACTGAACCATTGTCCTTAAAACAGCAGCCTTTAGCTACTTCATCCTCTCACCCTAATTTAAATGTTACTCCTCAAGAGATGAGTAAAAAAGACAAGTCCCAAAATCAAGATAAGAATCAACAAGAAGATTTAGTGAACAAGGAAAGGACTGTTATCCATAACCCTAAGACCCAATCTGAAAAACCCTTTGACCTAGAAACTGAAATTGGCAAACTAAAGATAGCAATCCCTCTCTCAGAACTGGCCAAGCATGACATTTATAAACAACAGATCAAGAAGTCCCTTCAACTCACCAGCATCAAAGATGATGTCAATGTGTTGGATGACACCCCAGAATTACTGTTTGGCCCAGAAGTGGATGGAAAAACAGTAGTCACAGGGGTATTACCTTTTTATGTCAGCTTACATATTCATGATAAAATATTACATAATGCAATGTTTGACTCAGGTGCCTCTCACAATCTCATGCCAAAAGCAGTCATGGAGAGATTGAATCTGGATATAACAAGACCATACAAGGACCTGTTTTCCTTTGACTCCAGCCAAGTCAACTGTTTAGGTCTCATAAAAGATTTATGTGTGTCTTTGGTTCAATACCCAAACAAAACAATTCTAATGGATGTTGTAGTTGCTGATATCCCACCTAAGTATGGGATGCTGTTATCAAGATCATGGGGAGCTAAACTCCAAGGTTCCCTGCAATTAGACATGTCATATGCCACCATCTCTGTTTTTGGGCAACCAAAAAGACTATACAGAGAAACACTCATGAAATACATGGTCAGCAGTGAAGAAAAGCCTCAAAACTTTCCCATATATGCTGTCCATTCAGACATAGACTCATACATTCTCTTCAATGACAACACAACTCTCTCAAAAAATGATGTTGAAACCAAAATACTCATACAAGAGGAAGACTCTAATGAAAGAATTACCACCCATGAAACAACAGTCAATCAATCACTAGACACTGCTGCTGCTCTAGTTGTCAAGCATATTCAATCAAATGATGAGACTGTCCTAGAAGACAAGCCAGATCAAAAACGAGAACTCCAACTTACATTGCCAGCACATGAACAGATCATTAAATCTCCTTTACAACAAGATATTCTATGGTTCCTTGAATTTGATGGCTCAGTCAACAAATTAGGGGCAGGAGCCGGAGTTTGGGTACACAATAAAGAAAACAGTCATGCAGAAGGCAGAGCCTATAGATTAAACTTCAGATGTACAAATAACATGGCAGAATATGAAGCTCTTCTACTAGGCCTCAAGTTAGTAAAGTTCTTGCAAGCGGCTAGGGTTTCAATCATGGGAGATTCAGATTTAGTTATCCAACAAGTGAAGGGAAATTTTGTCACAAATGACAAAAGACTAAGGTCTTATAGGTCTGCTGTTGCTGAAGTACTAAACTTTTTCTCTGAATTCCAAATCACTAAAATTCCTAGAACCCACAATCTGCATGCTCATAGTTTGGCCACATTTGCTAGTACTTGCAAATTACCAGTGGAACCTAACAATTGTTTCACAGCTGAGATTAAACACAGACCCTCCATTCCAAACAATGTTAAAAATTGGCAAGTATTTGAGGATGATATGCAAATAAACAATTTTTTAACGCTGCAACAAGAATTTGCAGGATTAAATATTGACACTGATAGAGCAAGTCAATCAAAAATACTTGATAGAGCAAGTCAATCACAAATACAGTTTAAACAGGTTACTCACCCAATATCACCTAGAACAGCAAAACAAATACTACATCCAACCATTTTCAACAAGGAAAACATTCAACAAATTCAACCATTCAGTTGTGAAGAAGTGGCCAATGCTGAAACTGAGATCATAGAGCTGAAAGACAATTTTCTACCAACAGGCCTAACTCCACTAGAGGACATCTTTGATTCAAATGATATTCCCAGAAAACCAAAAATGCAGCCCTTAAATGCAGCCATTGAAGAATGCAACATTGGTACCATTGACAAGCCCAAAATAATTAAATTGTCTGCATCTTTACCTCCTGATCAAAAGCCTAAATACATTGACCTCTTTAAAGAGTTCCAGGATGTCTTTGCATGGAGTTATGAGGATTTAAAATCCTATGACACCTCTGTAATTCAACATACTATCCCCCTCAAGCCTGATCAAAAACCCTTTAAACAAAAACTGAGGAGAATCAATCCTATGCTTCTCCCAGCAATGGAACAAGAGGTACAGAAAATGTTCAAGGAAGGCATCATAGCACCTATCAGATTCTCTGAGTGGATTTCAAACTTAGTCCCTACAAGAAAGAAAACTGGTGAAATAAGGCTGTGTGTGGATCTTAGGAACTTGAATCAAGTATCCCTCAAAGATAATTATCCCTTACCCAAGATGGATCACATTCTCCAAAGAGTGGTAGGGGCCTCAAGGATCTCATTACTTGATGGATTCTCAGGCTTTAATCAAATCTTAGTACACCCTGATGATCAAGACAAAACTGCATTTACAACCCCCCGGGGAACTTTCAAATATGTAAAAATGCCTTTTGGATTGAAAAATGCAGGGGAAACTTTTCAAAGAGCAATGGATATTGCTTTTGCCAAAGAGATTCATGACTTCCTTGTCATTTACTTAGATGACCTTACACCTTTCTCAAAATCAGATCAAGAACATTTGAAACATTTAAGACAGATATTCCTAACATGTAGGAAATATGGAATCTCCTTGAACCCCAAGAAATCCTTATTTGGTTTGGAGGAAGGTAAGCTACTAGGGCATATCATTTCAAAAGATGGCATTAGAATTGACCCAGATAGGATACAGGCTATCTTACAAATGCCCCACCCAAGAAATATCAAAGAGTTGCAAGGATTCTTGGGAAAAATCAATTTCTTGAGAAGGTTTATCCCCAACTTAGCAGAATTGATCAGATTGCTAAATAACATGCTAAAGAAGGATTCAAAAGTAAAATGGTCTGTTGAAGCCAATCAAGCCTTTGAAGGTATAAAATTGGCCCTTACTCAAACTCCAGTCTTGACCAATCCTCAATTTGACAGAGAATTTATCATTTTCTCTTTTGCCTCCCAGCATACTATCGCTGCTGTTTTGTTACAGAAAGATGACCAAGGAAATGAGAAGCCAATTGCTTTCTTTAGCAGAGCTCTTAGAGATGCTCCCCTAAAGTACCAAATCATGGAGAAACAAGCTTATGCTTTGGTTAAAGCCATTAAGGACTTTAGGATTTACATCCTTTATTCACATGTTATAGCTTATGTACCAAGTCCTATTGTCAAAGACATTCTCACCCAAGAAAATTTAGAGGGCAGAAGAGGAAAGTGGATTGCCAACATTTTGGAATTTGATATTGAAATAAAACCTACAAAACTAATAAAAGGGCAAGGTTTGGCCAAAATAATGACAGAAGCAAACTTTCAAGCCTTAGACATCAACCAGCTGGACAATGAACCGGAGCTGGCGACTCCAAAGATCAATGTAGCCTTTGAACAATCCCCTTAGTACTCTGATATATGTTATGTAATACAAAACCTGTGTGCTCCCCCAGGATTGTCCAGAACTAAATGTAGGTTCTTAAAAATGAAAGCTTCTAAATTCTGTGTTATGGATGGAAATTTGTTTTGGAAAAACCATGAAGGGATATTGCTAAACTGCCTAATTGAGAATGAAACTGACAATATCATAAAAGAATTTCATGCAGGTGACTGTGGTGGACACTTGTACTGGAAGTCCACTGTGGATAAAATCCTAAGGGCTGGTTACTACTGGCCCACCATGTTCTCTGATGTCAAGAAATTCACCACCTCATGTCATAAATGTCAAGTGTTTGAGGGAAATAGACAGTTGCTGCCACTTCCCTTGAGGCCTATTGCAACAGAGAGACCTTTCCAACAATGGGGCTTGGATTTCATTGGGGAAATTCATCCCTCATCTTCAGGCCAACATAGATGGATCTTAACAGCCACAGACTACTTCACCAAGTGGATTGAAGCTGCTCCATGCAAACAAGCAAATGATTCAACAATCATTCAGTTTTTGGAGAATAACATATTGGCTAGATTTGGTTGTCCTGACAAAATAATAACAGACAATGCTGTTGCTTTCAGATCCAAGAAAATGGTGAATTTCTGCCACAAATTTCACATTACCTTAGGCCATTCTACTGCATACTACCCTCAAGGAAATGGCCTTGCTGAGTCTTCAAATAAAAGCCTGGTAAACATTATAAAGAAAGTGCTAGAAGAGAACAAAAAGAATTGGCATAAGAAGCTTGTGAATGCTCTATGGGCAGATAGACTAACGACCAAGAGATCAATTGGGACCAGCCCATATGAATTGGTGTATGGATTAGAAGCCAAGTTTCCTTCATCACTAGGGGTACCTGTTATGAAACTTCTTCAAGAAAGCCAAGTTGAACCAAATGATATGCAAAGAAGGATCAATCAAATCATATGTTTACAGCAGACTAGAGACCAAGTTTTCAGCAGAGTTCAGGTTCTACAAGAAAAATTAAAGAAGGCCTTTGACAGAAGAACTAAGGCTGAAGATTTCAACATTGGTGACAAAGTCCTCAAGTGGGATTCAAGAAGAGAGGATAAGGGAAAACATGGAAAATTTGATTCCCTTTGGAGAGGACCATTTGCTGTCCAAGCAGTACAAGGAAACAACACTTATTTCCTTAAAAGTCTTAATGAAATTGATTTGGATGAAGGTCCTGAGAATGGCAGGATGCTGAAGCACTATTTTGACTATCACCCATAAGTACAGCCTGAGGTTCCATTGTACATATTCAAGTGTATATATTACTTTCTGTGAAAATGTAAAAATGCAGTTTCTCAAGTTTTATTAACTATCAGAAAAAGATAAAAAGATTCAGAGATCTACCAAGAAGGAAAGTGCTCAATTTTTTGCATTTCAAAGCAGCATACTTCAAGTTTGGTAAAAGAAGTCAAGGGCCAAGGCATTCTGACCTGCTGTTCTTGGTCTTTCAAATGAAAAACCATCCCCATGTGGAGCCACTGTAAGCTACCTATACCAATAGGTTTCATATTTCATGATTGACAATGAAAAGTTCCAAATATGCTCTGCTTTGATCATGCAAAGATCACATATTTCCAAGAGAAAACAATCTATGTATATAGCTTGATGTTGTCTAAATTTTGATGGATGGTCCAACAGCCTAACCTGGATCATGCCATGTTTTAAATTTTCTGTTGTAGAATAGAGAAAGAAGTCTGTCCAAACTGTTTAATCTTGGCAGACAAGTAGCTTAGGTAGAGAAGTAAGGCTCCCAACTGCTTAATCTGGGACCTTGGAAGAAATAAGGGTAGCAGTAGATAGAGAATCAAAAGGAAAAAGCCAAAGAAAATAAAAGGCAAATAAGGGTCTGCAAGTCTAAGTGCACCCTCCAAGAAGAAATAAAAAAATGCTAGGCAGGTAGATGGGTAGGCAGATGGGGTTGCAGAAGTGTCATTCCTTACAATTGAAGGTGTGTTAGCCTTGTTCACAAAGCAAAATCAATGAAGTAAGAAGGTGTTCTTCTCCATCAGGTTGCAGCAAAGCAAAGAAGCATGTCTAACTTCCCACTTATCCCCTTTCCCATTCATTACTAATATCCCCTCATCAGCTGAGATTCATGGAAGAATTGGTGGTTTTATGATGGTTCTTAGTCCTATTAGAAGCCAAATTTCTTGTCTAAATCTTTTTTCATTTTGATCTACTCCCTAAGCTAAGTTATTTTCAAATAAACTTAGTAATATTACCCCTCATCCCCTTTGTTCATCCATATTAACCCTAACTCTATTATATAATTCCCCTATGTTACCCTTTCCCCTAGTATTATAACACCATGGTGTATAAACCCCAAACATTCTATAAATATCCCTCCTCTTGGCATTATAGCCATATGTTCTCTGTCAGGGATCAAAATGGCATCTGGTCACTTTGATGAACATAAGTCTAACCCCCCTCCTCCCTTCTGAATTCATTTGGCCCATTAAAACCTTCATTTGCTGAGAGAACCTTATAAAAGACCCATTTTTACCCATACCCGCTTTGAATTGCAAAATAATGTCAAAACCCACTTTTTGCACTTATCCAAAGTGTCGGGGCCGCATTATTATTGCATTGGAAAACATTACAAAATACCGTATCCCAAAAGATTTTCCGCCGAGCACAAATCCCGAAAGAAGTATTATTTTAATCCCGCCCCCCTTCCGTATTGACCGATCACCCCATCAACCCGTCAACCGTCCGATCGAGCGCTTTTGATCGGACGGCCATTATACATATCGGGTCGGGCCCGACGTCCGACAGTTAGCACCCGAGAAACTGTCAGAGGGTGACGTCAGGCCTCTGCCACGCGTCGCCCTCACAATTTCTCGGGTTGCCCTCTGACAAAACCGTCGCCGTATCGTAGGCGGTCCGAGAAAACCATTACCGCTTTTTCGTTTACCACCAAGTTTTGCCATGCCCTCGTCATCACCGCGTCATCACCACGTCACTGCCACCCCGCCGCCGCATTAGCTCCTTCGTCTGCCCCCGCACTGATATGTCCGCCACCTCACTATCCCCGTGGACCAATCATAGCTCGCCACATCACCCTGTGACGTCATGCTGACGTCATCCGACTTCGGCCCCACCTGATGACGTCATGCTGACATCATCCAAAAAACGCGCCAATATGCCAAAAATCCATATTTAGGCCAATTTTCGCGTTTTTTCATACTTTTTGCAAATTCGCTGTTGCTTTCTCTGCATGGTTTCTTCACGTCCAAACTTGCGCCACCTTGCTGAAATCGATTTGGAGACCTCCGGCGCGCCATTTCTACATAGATTCGTGACCATTGCTCGCTGTTTACCAGGTATTTACCTTTGTAAATCCTTCATACGCCTAGTTTGTCTGTGAATTCCCTCAAATAGCTTAAAAGACACCGAAACTTATAATTCACCGGCGAAATCCTTGTGCCTAGCCCCCATTTACAACTGTGAGGTTGAAAAGCACCAGCTGAACCTTGTTTGCCCACATTTTCATAAGAAACTGTACTCTGTTCGCGCAATCGCGAACCAGTCACTCAAACTGTACATACCTGCTAAAAGAGACAGATTGATACCAGACATTGGTCTTATTTACACTTCAAAGCAATATTTCAAATTGCTGCAGCTGTTCATTTGCCCTCTATTCCTTGAAATTCACATTTCCATTGTAAAGAAACTCCTCCGGGTTGCTTTGATCATTCAGAACCAGTTTACATACAAATCTGAAGCCTTATTAGCTATGGAGACACCAATAGCCCTGAATGTTCAGCCTCTGAATGCCCCTCACAAGGAGATAACATGGAAAGCCCTGGGAGATGTAGATTATCAGATGTTCGATTGGTTTCCAATGGGTTCCAAGTTCAATATTCACATGCTAAATGAATTGAAAGACCAACACCTAAATGGAGCTGATATTTTAGGGATTTGGTACTCAAATTTTCCCATCTACAACCTCCCTCAAGTCAATGCCCTTCTAGACTTGATCCATAAATGCCAGGAATGCTATGATCCTTGCCAGAGAGCTGTTCTCAGTCCTGCAGGCTCAGTTTTGTTCTTTATCACTCCAGAAACCATAAATGAGATGCTGCATTTCCATACTGCAAGGCCATTAACCCCTCTTTCCATGTTGGATTTAATAAAGAAGGGGAGTAATCTGTCAAGTGCCCAGATTACCAAAATTAACCAGTTATTTGTACAGCCAAGCTCTGAAACTATAAGGACTCCTCCTATTGGATATCACTACCTTAATGACCTGTGCAGAATGCTAGTGGATTTGATCAGCTATGTCCTGGGATACAAGGGAATTGAGGATGTTGATGACACTATAATGGCAATGCTGTCCATGTTTTCTCCTGGAAAGCCTCCAGCTGTACACTATGACTATGCCACTTATATTGCAGAGAAGATCCATGAACAACTAATGAATCTACCAAGGGAAAGGGTGTTCAGATACACCTCATACATCTACCACCTGTTCTTGTTTTATCAGCCAGACAGTTTCTCCATTCCCCTCAAGAAACTTAATGCCCAGGGGAATCCAAGGTCAGTTGTGTTTTGGACTCCAGTTTTCCATCATGTTTCTCAATCACCATACACATACTGTGAATTTATAGACCTGTTCATTCACCCAGCTATGACATTGCTGTATGGTGTCCCTCCTCCAAGGTTAACCGATGACATGCAGAGAATTCTCCATCTCTCCAAATCCTACAGCATTGGTGATTGGTATTTTTACCAACATCACACAGTGATCAGAGTATATGGCTGTGAATTGGACCCTTACAGGCTGCCAAGATATGTCCCTATGAGACTGTTTTCCCTAGAATACTTCAGGCAGTTTGGATATGCTGACTACATCCATTTCCAAAGCAAAAACAAGAAGGTACAACTGAAGGTAAGGAGCCAGCTAGGCCCTTTTTTGTACAACAAAAGAGAGGAGGGATGGAAGGAGGCAGATATGATCCTAGCAGGCCTTAAATTGCAAACCAGTTTCAAATGGTCACCTTATGACCGTAATCATTTTATTTCCCTCAGGAGGATAAAACACAAATTAGGTAACTATTCACATGTTAAGCTGCCTCATATTGAAGAGTATGCAAATTCTTTAGGCTGGAAAGAAGGCACTCTAGAAGAGCCAATCTCTAGAGAGCAGATACTAGAGAGAGAGGCTAGGAATATGCAAAAAGAGGCTGACTTGGAAACTTGTGGACAGGTTTCCTCATCATATCAAAGGCAACTTGGAGCAGCTGCCTCTTCTTCAACAACACATCAGCAAGCTGCCATGGACACTCAACAGACAGGCAGCAAAGGCAAAGGAAAGCAGGTGGAACAAGAGCAACCACCTCCCAGGACTGAAGACCAAACAGATAAAGAGATGGAACAGCAAGAAGAAGTGCAGCAGCAGGTAGAGCAACAGCAACAACAGGAATCACAGCAAAGAGAAGGGCAGCATGACAGAGAGCAGCCCACACAACAAGAAGGGGCAGTTGAGGCCCCAATTCTCACTGAGCAGCAGGCCCAAAACATAGTACCTCCTAGGCAAGAAGCTGTTAATGAAACCTCAGTCCTCCAAACTCCACAAAAGGAGGATGTAAGCAGGAAAAGGGATAGAGAGACTCCCTTAACTACATCAACAAGTCATGGTGAGAAGAGGTACAGGATGAATCCCCTTTCAGAGGAAGAGATGCCTATAGGGCAATCTTTGGGTATGGGCCCGCCCAGTTTTGAGGCATCTGCAAGTTCCTTCCAACAGGAACAAGCGAGGACAATGGGAGGAGAAGTCAGCTCCTCTAGCCAACAGAGAGAGGGTGAAATGAGCATTAAACATCAGTTCATTGAAATAAAGAAAAGGAATGAGCCCATAAAGATACAGCTATATAACCATTTGTTGAAAATGGCTCCCACCAACCAGCAGCGACTAATGTCTGCATATGATGTCCAGGAGGGCAAGATGATTATGACTCACTTCATACCAACTACTTTGCAGCCACAGTCCCCTTCAGATTACTTGAGGACCAATCTTGAGGTCCTGGCCAAGGACATCCACCCAATGGATAAAATTGAATTGCATAAACAAACAGGTGAGATGGTCTATGCTTCCTTGGCAGACAAGACATTAGATAACTACAGGCTAGAAAATAGCCTTAATAATACAGCTGCCCAACTTGAGTTGGAAAGGGCATCCTCACAAGCAAAGGACAACAGAATAAGGTCCTTAGAAGATATAATTATTGAGATTGGGCATGATCCCAAAGATATCAAGGGCATACAAGAAATATTAAAATTGAGGGATGCAGATATGGCAGCTTTAAGGAGAAAGATCAAACTCCCAGCCACAATTCACCCTCAAACAAATGAAGTAGCTCAACAAAGGCATGATCAAGATGCCACAACTTTGCTGGTGTCTCTCTACAAGCAGCTTATCCAGACACAAGAAAAGCTGGGAGAATCAGAGGCTGCACAGGCAGCATTACAAGCAACCCTGAAACAAAGAGAAGAAGGTCAAACCTCCCAGCCTCCTCCTCAAATCATTAACATTGAGGAAGCTGCTCCAACTACTATTCCTCCTCCTCAACAGACTGAACAAGCAGCACCATCTACTTCAGCACCGCCAACAACAGAGCAGGCCCCTAGCTTGGATATGCAAAAGCTAAGAAATGAGATTCAGGCCCTGGAAGCTCAAATGACAGAGCTGAATGAGACCAGGGAGAAATTGGCCAAAGTAAATGATAGATATGACAAATCCAAGCAGCCTATGGCAGAAAAGGGCAGGGAGATAAAAGCCCTCAAAGACAGGATCAAAGAGCTAGAGAATGAGCTCAAATTAGATAAGGTTGTGGCTGAGCTTAAAATAGTGCTGTGGGCTAACATTGGCCAATCTATTAATGACCAATGGCAGTATATTGAAACAATCCATGAGCAGCTAGAGCTCATTCCAAAAGCACAGACTGAAATTCAGAGATCAAGAGCTGCTCTAAGCAATATGCCTGAAATTGCCACCAGGATGATTAATGTGCTTAACAATAGAACAAGTACTCAGTTGGCTACCATGGGAATTTCAAACAGAACTGAGCACATTCAGTTAATCAAGAGGGTTCTTACACTGAGAAACTTGGTGCAGACATTAGAGAGAAGAACCCAGGACATGCAGACTGAGGTAAACAGGTTTATGGAGAAATTTCAAGTATTAGAAAACAGAGGGCTCCCTAGCTTACTGAACAGCGCAGGGAGACTGTTTACACATGAGCAGTATGCCAAAAGGGTTAATGCATTTGCCACAAGTCAGATCAATGAGAAGCCCAGCACCTCAGAGGAAACAGGGCCAGCCACAGGACAGACTCTCTACAATAGAGTAGAAAGTTTATTTTTTATAATGAATGAAATTAAACACCTGTTTGAGGTGCCTCCCAATTTTTACAAATATACAGAGGTAGAGGAGACTATGGATGCAATTCTCAGGCATCAGCTACCTATACTAGAATGGTGGACTAAGGCAATACAGATGATTTTATAAACAGGAAGCCGCTCAATAAATTTTGTTCATGGAAAACGCAAATTGGCATACACAGGACAGTTTAAAAGAATCAGCATGCATTAAAGATTAAAGCTGAGCCAACTCAGCAGAATTTACGGCCAACAAAGCAAGGTGAGAAGCTACAGGTGTCCAGGCCGAGAAGCTACAGCAGAGCAGCTCCAAAAGCACATTTCTCAGCATTAATGCGGATCACTCCAACCGACTCAGTGGCCTCCAAAGGCCAAAATATCTTCTGACAGGCATAAAGATGCATTTACTTTGTATTCAATGATGTAATAAATTTCTTATCTAATATCTTGAAAAGTTGGTGAACGTATTCATTTCTGAGATAACTTAGCACTCATATATTTTGTACAACCGATTGGATATATTTGCCCCTCGCACAAGCTTGCAGGGGTGGTGGTTGTTTTCTCTTGAAGAAGTTCTTATGTTGTAATCCTTTCAGAGTTTAATAAAGAAAGTGATGGAATTTCTCAAGGTTCTGAACTGTTGAATGTGTTCTGGTGTTTGTTGAAAACTGCAGGATTCCTGTGTACCTCACAATACAATAAGTTTTTCTGTAACTCTCTTTGTTATGTGTTTCAAATCTGTACAATCCATATATGTTTCTAATTTCTAAGTATTTAGCAATAAAGAAAAAGAATAACCTTCAGGATTTATTCATGCAATACCCTGAGTTCAATCTATGTTGTTAATGAATGTTTTCTTCAGCTATAATCTTGATAAGTGTAATTCTTAATTGCTGCACTTTCAGAATATATCTTTCACAGTGACCTTTGTTTCAGGAATTCAAGTTTGCTCCTGAGCAACATGTTTCACTTTCACATCACCAGCTTAATGGAGAATTCTTAATTGCTTTCTGTTGGCTGACCATACATCACCACTTAAGTTTAAATTTTGTTTGTTTGAGATACTCAATAGGCCCTGCAGTCTGAACATCATCACTCCAGCATTTCAAAACAGTTCACAGCTCTAGACTCCATTGCCCAATGATATACTACTGTCTGAACACTACATCTTAAGCACTGAAAGAAGTCCTTCAACCAAAACATAAACCAAAAACCTGAGCACAATAGCTAGCCTAAAACACCATCAAACAGAGACAAATCATAAAGAGAGAGCCCTCTCTGATTACAGTTTGGCTAGGAACTGTAATCCAAAGATTGGTTAGTGGTTACCCCGGCCGTATTCCCTTGGGAGTCATAGGGAACAACCTGGGTGTTAACAGAAGGGTTGCTTGTAATGCTAGGAAAAAAGTGCAGGATAAAATGAAAACAAAAATTGAAAATTGGGGAGGGATATGGCTCAATTATGTAGGAAGGAAGTTCTAGTGAAGTCAATCCTTTCAACGATCCCTTTGTATCAGTTTACTTCCCTAAAAGCCCCCATGAGCGTTTTACATCAAATGGGGATGTATATAAGGAAATTTTCGTGGGAAGGAGGAAGAAGAAAAACCAAGAAGTATGATTTGGTAAATTGGAAAATGGTCAGAGCCCCGAAACAACATTGTGGCTTGAGAATAAGGGACCCAAGGTTAGAAAATCTAGTAATGGGAGGAAAATTGTGTTGGAATATAATTACGAATCTGAATCAATGGTGGAATCAGGTGATTTGGGTTAGGTATTTAATTCAGCCAAAATGACTGAGCGGGAAGAGTGAACCCAGGCTTGGGCTCCCCCATCTAGAAGTTGATAAATTCCTCCATGGACACCATTAATAAAAAATTAAGCAAAGTATCGAGGAAAGGAGCCTCCATCAAGATTTTCTCAGATTCGATCCTGGGCCTCTAGCCTATAGGTTTGGATCTTTCGCTGGTGGATCTGATATCTTTCAGGAGACAAGGAGGGGTGGAAAATTTGGACCAGATATGAGATTGGAACCAGGAAGGAGGGTGGAACGGATGGAAGATAGAATCCCAGAGGCTATTCTCCACCAAAGAGATAAACTAATAAAGAAGCTAAGAGGATGTCCCCCCATTTCTCTCATAGTTACAGATAAGTGGGGATGGAAAAATTCCAACTACAATGTCATGGGAGGGTATTCATACTTTCTCTTTAATTCCAAGGTCACGCCTAAATCCTCCATCTGGAATAAAAGATGGAAAATGAATGCTTTTTCAAAGGTCAATTTTTTTTGTTGGCTGCTATCACATAAAAATATCCTCACAACAAAGAACCTCTAGAAGTGGGGCCAGATTGGCCCCTCAAGATGCCTGTTATGTGAATCTTCGGAGGACTCTATTCCCCATCTCTTTCTCCACTATCAGGTGGCTAAGGAAGTTTGGTAGGTGGTACTCGACCTTTTAATCAGCAGAACTGCATGGTCGTCTGACCTCCAGATGTTATTTATTTCTTTCCCCAAATGCTATTTGGGCTCCCTTCAAGCCAAAAGAAAGTTAAAAGACATCTGGCCTGCTCTTCCTAAGTATGTATGTTGGAAAATATGGCTATTAAGGAACAAAGCTATATTAAAAGACTCATCCTCCTGCCAGATTAACTGCCATGTTAGCCCTTTCATCATGTATGGAATTACATAAACCATAATTGGACCCCTCCCTAGATAATATTGAATCTGCTTGGTTGGTGCCATGGGTTGGAACCCCCGCTACTTGGCATTCGGCCAAGGGTAACCCCTCTAGTGCCCAATGGATTCTAAGACTGCCTTTTGAGGGGCTGGTGGAATGGATAAGATATTTGAATCAATGGACCCTTCAATTTGATGGAGCATAAAAGGTAATCTTGGGGTTGCTGGAGGGAGAGGGTTTCTCATTAATCCCAAAGGAATCATTGAATACATATATGCTTGGGGCCTGGATAGGAAGACAAACAACCATGATGAAGCTTATGGTTTGTTTTTCAGTCTAACATTGGCTCAAAAAAAGGGCATCAGAAAGGTCTTAGGACGTTAAATATTGATCATAAAGCATATGAACCATAGTTCATTGACAAAAAATATGAACCTAAATCAAATAATTAAGAGATCTCAAGGGTTGATTCCCTTATTTTAGTTTGTGTCATATTTTCATATCCTAAGATGGAATAACCAAGAAGTAGATAAGAAAGAAAATTTGGCTTTCCAGTTGAACGCAGAAAAAAGTATAGTGAAAGAGGTTGAGGAAACAATATGCATTCCATAATTTTTTTCATGGGTTTCAAATATTGGTCTAAGGATGACATTCTTGCTTCACCCAAGAGGTCAGAAAGTATTAACAAGTTTGATTTTACAAGTTTGGTTGGTCTTAAGCTTTCCTTTCCCGCCCCCCTCTCTTTATTCTCTCCCCTTTCCCTCCCCTCCACGCCCCTTCCTCCTCTCCCCTCTTCTCCATTATTACCTCTCCTCCCTATCCTTTGTCACCTTTATTCCTCCCAGCATGTTATTCCACTCACTCTTATTTCTCCTCCTCTACTCCATTTTGTTATGGCCCCCTCCCCCTTTTTTTTCACTCTCCCGCTTCTTGGTACCTGTTGCATCGTCCCTTGCTTGGCTCATCCTGTCCTTGTGCCTCGTGGCAAAGGTTATCTTAGTTTGTTGCAACAACGTGTCTGTGTCCTTTAGGAAGGTACTGCACTTGGGCTCGGGCGATCACAGTTTGTGAGAATCTAGTCCCCACAACATGATTTATGTTGCAAAGGTCGACGTTGCAGTACAGTCGAAGGCAGGTTAATGGGAGATTAGGAGAAACATTTATTTCCTCTGCTTAGATTTACTTTGGCCGCTCGTGGGAAGAAATTGTGGGTGAGGATGAAGGAACCAGAGAAGAGATGGGAATTTATGGTTGTTAGTTGGGAAATTAAGGAGGAGCATGGGGATCCAAACTCCATGAGTACTGATCTTCAGTACAGTATCAATATCCAGTCCTGAACCTTCTATTTAAAGATTAATGGTTTGATATGCTATTATGGGTTAAGTCTTATCTTTGCTCAGGTGGCCTTTACGAAGCCCTGGCGGCTGAAGCTTGGGACTCTGAGCATGTGTTGTGGGTTCTACGTCAAAGCGTTGACATTCAAGGGGGTCCTTGGAGGAGTTTGTTGTCGCAAAGGGAACTTGAGTGTCAATTTATCTATGTGTGTCAATTTACAGAGTGTTGGTTGCCTGAGAGAGGTCAAGAATTGTGTGGATAAGAAGCGTCGGGTGGGGTTTCCGGAGCAGAACTTCGCGGGAATTCTGGAGTTGGGGGCCTGTGGTATATTGGAATTGCGGGACTGTGGCATTCTGGAATGGGGCGTCTGTTTCATTTGGGACAACACCATGAGCATGCATACTTCAGAGGACAATTATCTGACCGGCTCCTAGGGTTGTCGCAGGCCTATGACTGGGAGGTTTAATGATGAAAAATCCAGAGAAGGCGACAACAATAAGAAGGCCTGCAACGACTGTGTGCAGGAGCATTTGATGATCTGGGAAGGTTTGGTAATTCTGCAATGATGTATCCAACAACAGAAATTTGAGACTCTAGCTATGTAGGAGGAACAATTGGAAAAGAAGGAGTGCATTCGGTAGTTGGTGGACGAAGTGGATGCATTGCGTCAGCAAATTGAGCTATTGAAGCTCAAGATGGAGGAGAGAAACAAGAGCAAGGAAGAAGAATTCACTGGCCTGGATCTAAACAATCCAACGCCAATGGAAGACTAGTTTGTTCACTTAGTTTTTGCAAAAGATTTTTGAATGACATACTATAAATGTATATATTTACTATGTCAATTGTATAGTCATAGGATACCAGAAATGAGAACTGTTTGTAAGAAGCATGGGGAAAACTCTCTGGGAAGGGATGGGGAACAATGGATGTATCTGAAGCCCTAATAGGCTCGAAAATATGATGTAAAATCTTGATTATGCACGTGAACGGGCGCGGCTTATATATATAAAAACACTACCATTCTAGCTTAAAAAAACAAGTAATACAATGCAAAATATAAAGATCACCAAGCCCACTATGGAACTATGTGGCATTTTGATCTTCTATAATTTCTATAGGATGATCTTTTTCTACTCTCCTATCTCTCCACTCTTCTTGGTTGAAAATCTACTATACAACATCAAGTCTCTTCAATAGTACTTGCATTTCTCTCCTTTTAACTAAGATATAAGTTATTAAGATTAGCACTTTGCAATAACTTAATGACTTTAAAATTATTAGTAAATTCCTTATTAAATTTTAAAAATATTAGTGAATTCCTTATTAATTTCACATGAAATAATCATGATAAATATATATAATTTTATATATTTTATAATAAAAAATTTCATAATATTACAAAATTTATTGTGATAACTTATCTTAATATAATATCTAAAATAACTTATAAAATTAGAAATTATATCCTTTTCAATATTCTTTATATTCACACTCTAAATTCATATAAAAGTAAAACCTTTAACTTCATTATCTAATACCATTTCTTTAAAAACCTTTAATTTCATATCTAATACAATTTCTTTGAAAATACGTTAATAAAAAAGATTAAACCTGACCATACTACATAATATTATATTTTCAGATTAGTTCGATCTTTCTATATAATATAGAATTATCACTTAACACTTGTATATAATATCATTCACCAACTTAATCATTCACGACTAAGTCAGACACTATCATTCATAGTCTTTTTATATAATATATCATTAGTCTGATCAGCTAGTTTCAAGCATTGGGATCAGCCAGTTTCAAAGTTTTCTACGCCGAGCATTGTGGGAACATGGACTTACATTTAAAATACATGATTTGCATCCTACTTACAACAATGTGACATGCGCAAACAATGTGACCTACAGCAATTCCAAAGCTTCTGTGTTATTTCAATATTTAAAACCAAATTTCAGAAATTACATAATGTTTTTTCTTTTTTAAAACTAAAAATCTAATAATCTAATAAGAGTTGACATTAATTATAGACTTAAGTTATAAGATCCGCTTAACTAATATACTTTAACTAGTTATTTTTAAGATGTTGATTTCATTTATGTATCAAAAATATATTTTAAACAAATAAAAAATAAAATCTTACTAAAAAATTATATTACAAGATTAACTCTTTCTATCTGTGTAAGATTGCACCTACTAATAACACATTCCAAATCAGTATACCAACTCATAAACCCATCAACCACGACAATAAAGATACTTCAAAGATACTTCAAATTTAAATTAAGGACAATATTCCAAACCTGCTCAGTAGAACTATTTGCTGATTTTTCTGACTTACAAATTGAAACCAACCAATATTCCAATCCTGCTCAGTAGAGCTATTTGTTGATTTTTCTGACATACAATTTGAAACTAATTTTCAGAAATATTTTCTTAAAAAATCTTGGAAACACTTAGATTATAGAGAATTTACAATTCAAACTTAAAATTCCAGATAAAAAAAAATATACTCGAGAAAACCAAAACATAAAACAACAATCTTCCAAACCAATTCTTAGATTATCTACTACTAGGACATAGATCAATCACACTCCATCCCAACATTTCTTTATTATTTAACCAAAAAAGGAAACCGAATTGGAAGGAAAGTCCATCATATCTGTAGTTTCACACAAGAAATTTCTTCCCTTAATGTTACTGTGGATGATGAAAATAGATGAACTAAATATTACTTTAAGGGTCGAGGTCTTTTCATTGTGGTATTTTATAATATAAAGGACTAATCTGCACAAATGAATCTCCTAGACATGGAAGCCCCTTCTGACTAATGAACTAAATATTACCATATGGGTTGAGGTTTTTTCATTGTGGTATTTTATAATATAGAAGACAAGACCATTTGCGAAGAGAGGTTGTGGTTTTGGGGTAGTGTTGAGCTCTTGGTTTTTGGGTAGTGTTGAGTTCTTCATGCATTCCTAGCTCATACTTTTGATCTAGTAACAATATCAATCCAGTTTAGATAAGTCTTCCAAACCTTCCTTTGCATTTTCAAAATCTTTCATCGCAATCCTTTATTAGGAATGCATTGGAAAGTTTTATTGCGAGCAAACAAAATTTTTCAAGACTACTTATGGCCAAATATGTGTGGAGATGGACTTCAACAAGGGTATGGTGTAGAGCATGCTATGAAATGGGGCATATAATTAAAAATTATCCCAACTATTTAAAGAACAACAAAGATTGGAAAAAAACCATCCATGAAGACCCAAATTGTCACGCCCCCAATTCTTTTTTCCTTAAATTGGCCGAGTGCAGCACCGCCTAAGTTAATAACTTTATCCATCGTTAATTAACTTTATGAACTACGCCTTCAATAATTCATAATAATCATGAATTAACATTATTAATGTGCGGAATCCATCAATAATACAAGAATAATAATAACCCAATAATATAAGAGAAGTAATATTTTTATTATATATGCAGAAGATTACAATGACCGGGAGCGAATGCTCCACGGCGTTTATAAACAAGGCGGGCGCCCACCCGTGCAAGAGCGCACGATGGTCTTGCCTCAACCTTCAACCGAATACAATACAAAGTTACAACCGGGTGGGTGCGTCCGTGCACGACCCACACTACACACAATAACCTCTTGCTGACGGGCGGACGCACCCGTGCACACCCGCGCCCGTTACAACCAAGTTTCGTGCCAACAACCGGCAGGCGGGCACCCTAGCGCACCCTCCACCCGCACTACAACCCGCGCAGCACAAGTTCATGCCATCTTGCCCGACTCGGTGGGCGCATCCCAACATACTCCAAACTGCTGCTAAGTGCTATCCTCGCACCTCTTGTGCGCACTTATTTCTTGTGCGAAGAGCTATGTGAAGTGCGTTCTCCAAATGAGTGCTTCATCATGTGTTTATACCCTTGTTTGTGTGGCGACCATCTCCACGGCCGACCCTCCAATCTTCAACACCAACGCCCAACCATCATGTCTTCAAACGTCGGCTCGCCCAACGCTTAATCCATCTCTTGGTCGGCTTCATGTGTAGGGCGAGCTGCCAACTTGCTCTATATATGCATGAGCGCCCTCTCATACTCGCGGGCACAATATAATTGCGCCTTCGCTGTTGGAACGCTCGCACAATCCATGACTTAGTCATTTTTCGTGATGGGAGGGGCGCGCGCCTGTGCACGCAACCGCAAGGCATTACATCCTCCCCCACTGGAAATCATTGTCACCCTCGACAATCCTGCTCGTCTCATCAACTTCCTGTTGTACTTCTCGATCTTGTCCTTCCATCTCCAAAGTGAGTCCTCCGATTCCCAACTTTCTTCCTCCGGTGCATTCTTCCATCTAACAAGAAATTCCCTTCTCATGTGGCAACCAACCCCTGTAGTTCTGAGTCTCAAAATCTTCTCCAACTCCAGTCCTAGCTTGTCCACAATCCCGGCTGGTCCTCTCGGCGGTTCAGCTCTCTCTGGATGGTCTGAATCAAGTCTACATCTCTTCAACTGACTCACATGAAAAACTGGATGCTTCATGTGCATATGGCGCGGAAGTTCCAGCTCATAAGCAACTTCCCCCACTCTCTTCTTCACTCGGAATGGTCCCTCATACTTCCGTGTCAGTTTGCTCGTAGTCCCCTTGGCTGGCTGAAACTGCTCCCCGGTAATCCTGAGAAACACCATATCTCCCACACTGAAGTGTGCCTCTCGTCTCCCACGATCAGCATACTTTTTCATCCTCCTTGCAGCATCGTGCAAGCGCAACCGTGCTAACTCCAAGGTCTCCTCCCAAGCCTTCATGAACTTCTTCGCATGAGGACTCCTCAAGAAGCCTCCCGTCACTATGGTATGCGGTGCAACCGACATCTGCCCATTCACCAACTCAAATGGACTATACCCCGTCGCAGAACTCTTTTGAATATTGTAGCTAAATTGAGCAATATCCAAGAGTTCAGGCAAATTCTTCTGATCAGCCGTCACATAATGTCTCAAGTAGTCCTCCAGCAATGCATTGATCCTCTCGGTTTGTCCATCTGTCTGTGGATGGTAACTCGAACTCATCAACAACTCTGTCCCGACTAGCTTGAACAATGTGGTCCAAAATCTGCCTGTAAAACGCGGATCCCTATTCGACACAATGCTCAGTGGCATCCCCCAATACTTCACTATGTTCTTAAAGAACAACTCCACAGTCCGCTTGGCTCCACACGGTATCTTTGTTGGAACAAAGACAGCATACTTGGAAAAACGATCAACCACGACCATAATCCCATTATACCCCTGAACTTGTGGTAACTGAGTGATGAAGTCCATCGAGACACTCATCCATGGCCTCTCTGGAATCGGTAAAGGCTACAACAGTCCTCCTTGCCTCTGAGTATCCGATTTAACTTGCTGACAAATGATGCATGTATGTACATACTCCTCTACATCCTCCCGCATCTTCTCCCAAAAGAAGCCCCTCTCCAACAATGCCAAAGAACGACGCATCCCTGGGTGGCCAGCCCATGGCGAGTCGTGGCACTCCTTCAAAAGGTGCCTCCTGAGTCCAGATGACATTGGAACATAGAGCCGGTTTCCAAAGAACAAGAACCGTCTCGTAGAAAGAACTTTCATGTCTTCCCCTCCTTTATCTGCTTCACTATATTCTGCGCCAAAGTATCGGTTTCAACACTTTCCTTGATCTTATTCTGCATCTCTTCTGACATCTAAACTCGACTCCTACTCCTAGCTGCCCGGTCTTCTCCCTCCAATGCTGCAAGTTGTCCCTTCCTGCTAAGGGCATCTGCTACCGCATTTTGCCTTCCCGGTCTATACTCGATAGTCATGTCGAATTCTGCCAAGAAGTCCTGCCAATGAGCTTACTTCGCAGAAAGCTTCGGTTGTGATGCAAAATAAATTACTGCAACGTTGTCACTCTTGACAACAAACGGCTTCCCAATCAGGTAATGCCTCCACACATGAAGACAGTGGATGATGGCAGTCATCTCCTTCTCATGAACTGGATACCTCCGTTCTCTATCCTGCAACTTCCGACTCTTGTACGCCACCGGATGCCCATCCTGCATAAGAACCCCTCCTATGGCAAAATCTGAAGCATCAGTGTGCACCTCAAATGGTCTCTCGAAGTCAGGCAACTTCAGTATCGGTGCTGTAACCATCCTCTTCTTCAAGTCATCAAATGCCTCTTGACATTTATCCATCCAACTCCACCTCTTGTCTTTCTTCAATAAGTTTGTCAGTGCCGATGTCACCTTGGAGTACCCCTCTACAAACTTCCGTTGGTAGTTGGTCATGCCCAAGAACACCCTCATCTCATGGACATTCTTCGATTCAACCCAGTCCTCGATTGCCTTCACTATGCTCGGCTCCATCCGTATGTACCCTTGACCAACAATATGCCCAAGGAACGAAATCTCGGTTTGAGCGAACACACACTTAGACTTCTTCAAGAACAACTGATTTGCCCTCAGTGCCTCGAACACCATCGCCAAGTGCTTCTTATGATCCTCCATGTTGTCACTGAACACCACTATATCGTCCAAGTACACTACTACGAACGAATCCAAGTATGGTCATAGAACATCGTTCATCAAAGTGCAAAAACGTAGCAGGAGAATTGCACAACCCGAATGGCATATCAAGGAACTCAAAGCTACCATACCTTGTTACTATCGCGGTCTTCTTCTTGTCTCCTTTAGCTATCCGCACCTGATAATACCCATGCCTCAAGTCCAACTTGGAAAACGCTCGGGCTTTCGCAAGCTTGTCAAAGCAATCAGCAGCCAATGGCAAAGGATACCTGTTCCTTACCGTCTACTTGTTCAATGCATGGTAATCACAACACATCCGTAGCTCATTCGAATCCTTCTTTCGCTGGAACAATACCAGAGTTCCATAAGGGGACCTTGAAGGTCTGATGAAACCTACATCAGCTAACTCCTTTAACTGTCGTTTCAACTCCTCCAACTCAGGCCCTGACAACCGATAAGGTGTTTTAGCCGGGGGTTGCTTTCCTGGCTCAAGCTCAATGCTATGGTCCACTGCACGCCTTGGTGGAAGTTTCTTCGGAAGCTCGTCAGGCATCAAATCTGCATATTTGGTCAGCACCTCAGAAATCTCGCCTGGAACAGGCGTCCCCACTCCATCACCTTCGACATCCTTGAACATCACCGCATATGTCTCCATATCTGATTCCTTCATAGCCTTCTCCAAACTCAGTGCTGAAACATGCTGCACCTTGACTTCCCTCCTTTGCCTATGAGTGGGCAAAGTCCAAGTTTGTGACTATCCAACCAGCACCACCTCATCACAGAAGGGGACAACAATAGCCTTGTTGCCCTTCAAGAAATCCTGTCCGAGTATCATATCAAAGTCGTTCATCTCCATCACTGTGAAGTCCAAATGACCCTTCCAGTCTTTTATCTGCACAGGTACTTCATGTACCAAACCCGCCATTTTAGCTTTAGAGTTTACTGCCTTGACTTCCACATTCGATGGGAAGATCATCAGTCCAACCTCTTTTTCCAACCGTGTCATCATGAAGTTATGAGTGGCCCCTGTGTCCACCAGAGCTTGAATGGTTTTGCCATGAACCATCAAGTCCACGAAACCCAGACTGTTCATCCACGATTTCTCCATAATTTTTCCCTGTTCATCAAGCTTCTTCAACCATAAATCAGCTCTGATACCACCTGTCACGAAGTGCAGGTGTGTATCATCTTCATCGTACACCGGCTTCACTCGTCATGAACCGGCTCTGATACCACCTTCACTTCGGTGAAGGTGTGTAGCAGCTTCAATACCCAGATCAGCTACTCTGATACCACTTGTCACGCCCCCAATTCTTTTTTCCTTAAATTGGCCAGGTGCGGCACCACCTAAGTTAATAACTTTATCCATCGTTAATTAACTTTACGAACTACGCCTTCAATAATTCATAATAATCATGAATTAACATTATTAATGTGCGGAATCCATCAATAATACAAGAATAATAATAACCCAATAATATAAGAGAAGTAATCTTTTTATTATATATGCGGAAGATTACAATGACCGGGAGTGAACGCTCCACCAGCGTTTATAAACAAGGTGGGCACCTGCCCGTGCAAGAGCGCACGGCGGTCTTGCCTCAACCTTCAACCAAATACAATACAAAGTTACAACCGGGTGGGCGCGCCAGTGCACGACCCACACTACACACAATAACCTCTTGCCGACGGGCGGGCGCACCCGTGCACACCCGCGCCCGTTACAACCAAGTTTCGTGCCAACAACCGGCGGGCGGGCGCCCTAGCGCACCCTCCACCCACACTACAACCCGCGCAGCACAAGTTCGTGTCGTCTTGCCCGACTCGGCGGGCGCATCCCAACATACTCCAAACTGCTGCTAAGTGCTATCCTCGCACCTCTTGTGCGCACTTATTTCTTGTGCGAAGAGCTATGCAAAGTGCGTTCTCCAAATGAGCGCTTCATCATGTGTTTATACCCTTGTTTGTGTGGCAACCATCTCCACGGCCGACCCTCCAATCTTGAACACCAACGCCCAACCATCATGTCTTCAAACGTTGGCCCGCCCAACACTTAATCCATCTCTTGGTCGGCTTCATGTGTAGGGCGAGCTGCCAACTCGCTCTATATATGCATGAGCGCCCTCTCATACTCGTGCGCAAAATATAACCGCGCCTTCGCTGTTAGAACACTCACACAATCCATGACTTAGTCATTTTTCGTGATGGGAGGGGCGCGCGCTCGTGCACGCAACCGCAGGGCATTACACAAATGGTAGGATGGAGCTCAAGGTGATCACTATATTCTATTCAAAGAGGAAGAGCTTCATTCTAAGAAAGAACCACAAACAAGAAGGAAGCAAATACGGCCAAAGAAAACTCATGTCAATGAGGATCCTTTTGACCCAGCATAAGTGGAAAAGCAACAAACCCTCATAAAAAAGGAATCTCCTCATGAATCCACAAGGATTCTTGGTGGAAAAACATATCCTTAGGTAGATGAGGAAGAATCCAAATTGCACTTGCCAAAGAACGATTCACCGCAAATAGAAGAAAACATTTGTTGGACTCAAGTTAGGAAGAAAGGAAAAAGGATTTCGCCAAGAAAAATAAGAATCATGACTAAGTCAAAACAAAAGTAGTAAACAATGGAATGTAAATGTATTTGGATATTTGGAGTTTTCTGGAGATTTTTTAGTTGAAAAGGGTATAAATTTTTTATCACATCGAGGTTGTACTATCAATAACAAATGGAGTGACCATCGCGAGGTTGAGATTATTGATGTTTTATAATGCTTTCAATTAAAACTAACTAAATATTCTATTTCATTTTTGTTTTTTATATATAGCCGACATTGCCTTTCTATAAATAAAGTATTTTATTTTTATTTTAAGAGAGGAACTTTCACACATTGCCATCATATTGAGTTGTATAAGATGATAAGTTTTTAGTTTGTACATGAGGTTTTTTAAAGAAAGGAAAGAATTATGAATAAGATGATATAAGAATGTTTATAAAAATAATATATGTAATTAATCAATTAATTATATAATTAATGATAAGAGTATATTTTAATATAAAAGTTTTAAAAAGTTGGATATCAATAATAACAGTAAGTTTGAAGAAAAGAAGGAAAAGAAAATAAAGGGAAAAAATGAAATAGGAAAATGAAACTAATATAGAATTATTGTAATTTAAATGTTTGGTTTATGGCTTTTTTTTGTGAGTATATTTTTTTAATTAATATTTTGAATTTGTTAAAATTATATATTTTAATGGTTGCGTTTATATAATTTGAATACTGAAAATTTAAATAAATTATAATTATAATCTCATAAAAAATTATATTATCAAATTTCAATTAAAAAAATAAAAAATAAAATATTTAAATTCTACTTATATATAATAATAATTAAATATCATACAAATCTAAACAAATTTATACAAAGCACTTAAGCAATAAATAAACGCACATATAATGTGAATATAACTATATATTTGCTTATATATTTGCTTATGAGATAGAAATATCAAAAGATCTTATATAAATACAAATTTAATAAAAAATCAAATATTATTACTAGATGTGATAAAGATAATTTATACAAAATAAGTTAATGTGACATTTTTAATTCTTTTTTACTAAAACTTAAAAATATTTCTAATTAATTTGAAACTCACTGTTCTCGAATGTAGGAAAAAAACATATTAATAATATAAAACATTGTATTTATTCCATTTCTTTCTTTTCAACTAGGATTTAATTTATTACAATTACCTCTTTGCGATTATAGTTTAATGATTTTAGAAATATCTAATAAATTCTATATATCATTAATTTCATATGAAGTAATTATAATAAATAATATAATTTCATATGAAATGATTATAGTAAATAATTATAATTTTATACTAAAAATACTATAATATTACAAAATTTTGTGATATTATCCTAATATAGTATTCAAAATAACAAACTTATAAATTATATTTTTTCAATATTCTTTATAAACACATTCTGAATTCATATAAAATTAAATATTTTATTTTCATTATCTAATATATTTTTTTTGAAAATACCTTAATAAAAAAACATTACCCTCAAATATTATATTTTCATATTAACCATCTTTATCTATAATATTGAATTATCACCTAACACTCTTCCTATATATTGTGGGCCATCTGTGTGACTGAGTTCAGCAGATGAAAGACCAGATAATGCAAGGATGAAGAAACCAAAAACAAAAGCGAAAAAAGCAGGAATAAAAACAAATAAGGAAGTCAAGAGGGAAAAAAAAGAAAATACAAAGAGTTGGGAGTCCAACACACTATCCATCGTCAGCTAATAGGAGTAGGGAACAAAGGCGGGGGGAACGGAAATAATACGGGCCTTGGTAAGGGAGTGGGGAACATAAAAAAGTGATTAGTGAATATAATCTCCTGGAATTGTATGGGATCGGGAACAATAAAAACTATAATGGAAGTGAAATCCCTAATCAGAAAGGAAAGACCAGATTTCACCCTCCTTCGGGAGTCTAAACCGGATGATTAGATTCTCAACTTAATCCAAAATAAGATCTGGAGTAGTAGCAATATTGAAACAATTAGTTCAAGAGGAGCATCAGGAGCCTTTGCACAATGTGGAACCCTGTGAAATTGCAATTTGTAAAAGCTCTAAAAACTACTCGCTGGATAGAAACTACTTTTATTTTATAGAATAGTAACAACTCTTCACAGTGATTAATGTTTATATGCCCACTCACTTCCAAGAAAAAAAGATTGTTGGAAATCCTTGATGGAGTTAAAGGGTACAGAGTATGGACATAATTGTATTCTTGGAGGAGATTTCAATACAACAATGGGAAGTCATGAAAAAAGAGGGGGCTCCATTGTTCATGATGTCCTACATGAGCATATGGAAGATCTCGTCTTAACTTTGAACCTATTTGATGTTAAGCCTAAAAAAATTTGTATACATGGACCAATAAAAGAGTAGGAGTGAGCCCCATTGTGGCCTGGCTAGACTGATTCCTAGCCGTCGACAATCTCCTAATCCTAAATTTCAACCTAAAATACTCTACTCTACCATGGTTCGGATTTGATCACCGGTCGATCAGTTTGATAATCACCCAGCCCTTGGATCTGGGCCCTATCCCCTTTTGCTATTCTCCCCTATGGTTGGAATTCCAAAATTTCTTAGAGTGTGGTTTCCCTCTCTTGGTCGGGGTGGATCACATACTAAAAGGTGACATTAAAAAGTGGATAAAGGAAAAGAAAATCGACATACAAGACAATATTAAAGAGATGGAAGAAAAGCTTGCATTAATCCAAGGACAAATGGAATCAACTTTGGTAAAAGAACCAGAGCTATTTAAGACCCTCCACAAAAACCTTAGGATGGAACAGGAGTAATGGAGATTAAATTATAGAAATAATTGGTTGAAGGATGGGGATAGAAACACAAAATTCTTCCATAAACAAGCCAAGTTCAAAGAATTGAAAAACAATATAACTCAGATAAATCACGGGGAGGAAACTATCAAGACTTTTGAAGAAATTAAGAGAGCAGTGGTAGAGCATTATGAAAAGTTATATACAAGAGATCAAACAAGTGATCTTGAAAGCGAATATTTCTTCCTAGAAGGTATCCCTGAGATGGTGATGGAAGACATGAAAAGAGCTCTGATATCCCCCCCTGCGTCAAGGAAATTAGAAGGGTCATTTTCTCCTTCCCCCCCGATAAGGCTCTTGGTTTTGATGGATTCTCAGCCAACTTCTATCAATCCTTCTAGGAAGTCATTCAAAAGGACCTATGCAGATTGGGGGGATATTATTTAAAACGCTTCGCCATGGGGGTTGGCATAAACTCTTCCTTCCTCACTCTCATCCCCAGATAATAGAATCCCTCCTCCTCTAGATTCCGTCCAATTTCCCTCTATAATGTCTCATACAAAATCTTCTCAAATTTGCTGGCCTCTCGACTTAAGCCACTCTTACCCTCTTTGATCTGTTATAACCAAGGGGGGTTTGTCCCAGGTAGGCAAATATTTGACAATATTATCCTTATCCAAGAAGCTCTTGATTTGAGATGGCACAGGGCTTATCAAGGATGATCATAAAGTTGGAAATGGAAAATTCTTTTGATCGTGTTAAGCATGGGTTCCTGATAAAAGTCCTCAAGAAAATGGGGTTGGATGATACATTCATTAGATGGATCATCCTTTGTATTCCTTCCCCTTGGATTTCTCCTCTAGTTAATGGTTGGTGGCGGGCTTCTTCAAAGCTTTGAGGGGCCTTCATCAAGGGTGTCCCATCTCCCCTTTCTTATACATCATCATGGCGTATGCCTTGAGTAGGAAATTGGAACATGAAAGAGCAACTCTCAACCTTCTAGGCATAAGGTATAAAGAAGGTGTCAGAAGTATAAATCATGGGTAGTTCGCAAATGATACAATTTTTATGGGCGGAGCCTCGGTCACAATTGATTGGCACTTCAAAAGAAATTTAGAAAGTTTCCTTTGTGCGTCGAGGGGTTGGGGAGGGGGGGTGCACTAATGGCAGTAAGAGCCACATTATAGCTGGAATATCACCAGACAAAAAGAGAAGAAAATCAAAGAAAATATGAGGTTTAAAGCAGTTAGAGATTTGAAAGACTTTAATTATTTAGGGGTCCCTATATTCCTAAGAAGGGTTGCTTGTAATGCTTGGAAAAAAGTGCAGGATAAAATGAAAACAAAAATTGAAAATTGGGGAGGGATATGGCCCAATTATGCAGGAAGGGAAGTTCTAGTGAAGTAAGTCATGTCCACGATCCCTTTGTATCAGTTTACTGCCCTACAAGCCCCCAAGAGCGTTTTACATCAAATGGGGATGTATATAAGGAAATTTTCGTGGGAAGGAGGAAGAACAAAAACCAAGAAGTATGATTTGGTAAACTGGAAAATGGTCAGAGCCCTGAAACAACATTATGGCTTGAGAATAAGCGACACAAGGTTAGAAAATATAGTAATGGGAGGAAAATTGTGTTGGAATATGATTACGAATCTGAATCAATGGTGGAATCAGGTGATCTAGGCCAAGTATTTAATTCAGCCAAAATGACTGAGCAGGAAGAGTGGACCCAGGCTTGGGATCCCCCATCTAGAAGTTGATCAATTCCTCCATGGACACCATTAATAAAAAATAAAGCAAATTATCGGGGAAAGGAGCCTCCATCAATATTTTCTCAGATTCGATCCTGGGCCTCCAGCCCCTAGGTTCGGATCTTTTGCTGGTGGATCTGATAACTTTCACGAGACAAGAAGGGGCAGAAAATTTGGACCAGATATGAGATTGGAATCAGGAAGGAGGGTGGAAGGGATGGAAGATAGAACCCCAGAGGCTCTTCTCCACCAAAGAGATAAACTAATAAAGAAGCTAAGAGGATGTCCCCCCATTTCTCTCACAGTTACAGATAAGTGGGGATGGAAAAATGCCAACTACAATGTCAAGGGAGGGTATTCATACTTTTTCTTTAATTCCGACGTCCCGCCTAAATCCTCCATCTGGAATAAAAGATGGAAAATGAATGTCATTTCAAAGGTCAATTTTTTTTGTTGGCTGCTATCGCATAAAAAAATCCTCACAACAAAGAACCTCCAGAAGTGGGGCTATATTGGCCCCTCGAGATGCCTGTTATGTGAATCTTCGGAGGAGTCTAATCCCCATCTCTTTCTCCACTATTAGGTGGCTAAGGAAGTTTGGATGGTGGTACTCAACCTTCTATTCAGTAGAACCTCATGGTCATCTAACCTCAAGATGTTATTTAGTTCTTGCGTCAAATGCTATTTAGGCTCCCTTCAGGCCAAAAGCAAGTTAAAATACATCTGGCCTGCTCTTCCTGAGTATGTATGTTGGAAAATATGGCTATTTAGGAACAAAGATATATTAAAAAAGACTCATCCTTTTGCCAGATTAACTTCCATGTTAGCCCTTTCATCATGTATGGAATTACATAGATCGGAATTGGACCCCTCCCTAGATGAGTTTGAATCTGCTTGGTTGGCGCCATGGGTTGGCACCCCTGCTACTCAGCATTCGGCCAAGGGTAACCCCTCTAGTGCCCAGTGGATTCTAAGATTGTCTTCTGAGGGACTGGTGGAATGGATAAGATATTCGAATCAATGGACCCTTCAATTTGATGGAGCATAAAAGCTAATCCTGGGGTTGCTAGAGGGGGAGGGTTTCTCATTAATCCCGAAGGAATCATTGAATACATATATGCATGGGGCCTAGATAGGAAGACAAACAACCAAGATGAGGCTTATGGTTTGTTTTTCGGTCTAACATTGGCTCAAAAAAAGGGCATCAGAAAGGTATTAGGAGGCTAAATATCGATCATAAAGCATATGAACCATAGTTCATTGACAAAAAATATGAACCTAAATCAAATAATTAAGAGATCTCAAGGGTTGATTCCCTTATTTTAGTTTGTGTCATATTTTCATATCCTAAGAGGGAATAACCAGGAAGCAGATAAGCAAGAAAATTTGGCTTGCCAGTTGAACGCAAAAAAAAGTATAGTGAAAGAGGTTGAGGAAACAGTATGCATTCCCTAATATTTTTCACGGGTTTCGAATATTGGTCTAAGGATGACATTCTTGGTTCACCCAAGAGGTCAGAAAGTGTCAAAAAATTTGATTTTTCAAGGTTGGTTGGTCTTAATCTTTCCTTTCCTGCTCCCCTCTCTTCATTCTCTCCCCTTTCCCTCCCTCCAACACCCCTTCCTCCCCTCCCCTCTTCTCCATTGTTACCTCTCCTCCCTATCCTTTTTCACCTTTCTTCCTCCCACCACGTTATTCTACTCACTCTTATTTCTCCTCCTCTCCTCCATTTTGTTATGGCCCCCTCCCCTTTTCTTTTAGTCTCCCTCTTCTTGGTACCTGTTGTGTCAGCCCTTGCTTGGCCCATCCTATCCTTGTGCCTCGTGGCAAAGGTTATCTTAGTCTATTGCAGCAATGTGTCTGCATCCTTTAGGAAGGTACTGCACTTGGGCTCGGGCGATCACAGTTCAGGAGAATCTAGTCCCCACAGCATGATTTATGTTGCAAAGGTCGGCGTTCCAGTACAGTCGAAGGCAGGTTAATGGGGGATTGGGAGAAACATTTATTTCCTCTGCTTAGATTTACTCTAGTCGCTCATGGGAAGAAATTGTGGGCGAGGATGAAGGAACTAGAGAAGAGCTGGGAATTTATGGTTGTTAGTTGGGAAATTAAGGAAGAGTATGGGGATCCCAGCTCCATGAGTACTGATCTTCAGTACAGTATCAATATCCAGTCCTGAACCTTCTATTTAAAGAGTAATGGTTTGATATGCTATTATGGGTTAAGTCTTATCTTTGCTCAGGTGACCTCTGCGAAGCCCTGGTGTCTGAAGCTTGGGACTTTGAGCATGTGTTGTGGGTTATGCGTCAAAGCGCTGACATTCAAGGGGGTCCCTGGAGGAGTTTGTTGTCGCAAAGGGAACCTGAGTTTCAATTTGCTTATGTGCGTCGATTTATAGAGTGTTGGTTTCCTAAGAGTGGTCAAGAATTGTGTGGCTGAGTAGCGTCGGGTGGGGTTTTTGGAGCAAAACTTCGCGGGAATTCTGGAGTTGGGGGCCTATGGTATATTGGAATTGTGGGATTGTGGCATTCTGGAATGGGGCGTCCGTGGCATTTGGGACAACACCATGAGCATGCACACCTCATAGGACAATTATGTGATCGGCTCCTAGGGTTGTCGCAGGCCTAGGACTGGGAGGTTCAATGATGAAAAATATAGAAAAGGCAACAACAGTAACAAGGCCTGCAAGGACTGTGTGCAAGAGCATATGATGATCTGGGAAGGTTTGGTAATTCTGCAGCAATGTATCCAACAACAACAATTTGAGACTCTAGCTATGTAGGAGGAACAATTGGAAAAGAAGGAGTGCATTTGGCAGTTGGAAGACAAGGTGGATGCATTGCGTTAGCAAATTGAGCTATTGAAGCTCAAGATGGAGGAGAGCAACAAGAGCAAGGAAGAAGAATTCACTAGCATGGATCTGAACAATCCAAGGCCAATGGAAGACTAGCCCGTTCACTCACTTAGATTTTGCAAAATATTTTTGAATGACACACTATAAATGTATATATTTACTATGTCAGTTATGTCGATTGTATAGCCATAGGATACCAGAAATGAGAATTTTTTGTAAGAAGCATGGGAAAAACTCTCTGGGAAGGGATGGGGAACAATGGATGTATCAGAAGCCCTTAGCAGGCTCGAAAATATGATGTAAAATCTTGATTTTGCACGTGAACGGGCGCGACTTATATATATAAAAACACTACTCATTCTAGTTTAAAAAAACAAGTAATACAATGCAAAATATAAAGATCACTAAGCCCACTATGGAACTATGTGGCATTTTGATCTTCTATAATTCCTATAGGATGATCTTTCTCTACTCTCCTATCTCTCCACTCTTCTTGGCTGAAAATCTACTATACAACATCAAGTCTCTTCAATAGTACTTGCATTTCTCTCATTTTAACTAGGATTTAAGTTATTAGGATTAGCACTTTGCAATAACTTAATGATTTTAAAATTATTAGGAAATTCCTTATTAATTTCACATGAAATAATCATGATAAATAAATATAACTTAATATATTTTATAATAAAAAAATTCATAATATTACAAAATTTATTGTGAGAATTTTATCTTAATATAATATCTAAAATAACTTATAAAATTAGAAATTATATCATTTTCAATATTCTTTATATTCACACTATAAATTCATATAAAATTAAAACCTTTAACTTCATTATCTAATACCATTTCTTTAAAAACCTTTGATTTCATATCTAATACAATTTCTTTAATAAAAACACCTTAATAAAAAACATTAGACCTGACAAGAGTTATCACTTAACACTTCCATATAATTCGATATTTCTATGTAATATAGAATTATCACCTAACACTTGTATATAATATCATTCACCAACTTAGTCATTGACGACTAAGTCACATACTATCATTCATAGTCTTTTATATAATTTATATAATATATCATTAGTCTGATCATCTAGTTTCAAGCATTGGGATCAGCCACATTCAAAGTTTTCTACGCCGAGCATTGTGGGAACATGGACTTACATTTAAAATACATGAACAATGTGACATGCGCAAACAATGTGACTTACAGCAATTCCAAAGCTTCTCTGTTATTTCAATATTTAAAACCAAATTTCAGAAAGTACATAACGTTTTTTTGTTTACTAAAAATCTTATAAGAGTTGATGTTAATTATAGACTTCAGTTATAAAATCTGCTTAACTAATATATTATTCTTAAGATGTTGATTTCATTTATGTATTAAAAATAAATTTTAAAAAATAAAAAATAATATTTTACTAAAAAAATTATATTACAAGATTAACTTTTTATTGTGTAAGATTGCACCTACCAATAACACATTCTAAACCAGTAAACTAACTCATAAACCCATCAATCACGACAATAAGGATATTTCAACTTTAAATTTAAATTAAAATTAAGGACAATGTTCCAAACCTGCGCAGTAGAACTATTTGTTGATTTTTCGGACATACAAATCGAAACCAACCAGTATTCCAAACCTGCTCAGTAGAGCTATTTGTTGATTTTGAAACTAATTTTCAGAAATATACTCTAAAAAATCCTGAAACACTTACATTATAAAAAACTTACAATTCAAACATAAAATTCCAGATAAAAAAAATATACATAAAACAACAATCTTCCAAACCAATTCTGATCTATCTTGATGATGAACCATGGTGGAGGGCTCTCGAAATGTTCATGGATGCTAAAACTCCGAAAAAAACAACACAAGAAAAAAATATACATAAAACAACAATCTTCCATAGATTATGTACTACTACTAAGGGGACATAGATCAATGACATTTCTTTATTATTTAACCAAAAAAGGAAACGGAAGTGGAAGGAAAGTCCATGATATCTGTAGTTTCCTCCATCATATCTGATATCTTGTATTGCCTTTCCCGGTATCCTTTTCTGTTTTAACAATTTCCTTTTTGGTTTCAGCTTTGCCCTGCCCGTCGTGGTTCCCAACAAGCGTTTCTGTCACCTCGCACACCAAAGTCTCGTGAAAAGACACATCGCACACCAAAGTCGAGTTTAGAGGAGACACATCGCACACCAAAGTCGAGTGAAAAGACCCAATGGCGAAGGTTACTACACAACGTTTAGAAACCAAGAGGTGAGGGCCATCCTTGTGGACCCAACCCAATGGATATAGAGAGGGGTTAGAATTTGTGGGAAGAGAAAAGCATTGGACCAGATCCTGAGCTACCAGATTTTTATGACTCCCATTACTGAGAATCAGAGTAGCCAACACATGCTTGATATGACAGTTATGGGTAAAGAGAGTGGCCTGTGAAGTAGTTGTGTCCCCAGTGGTCATGAGAATCAATGAAGGATCAGGAGCAGTAGGATTGTCCAAGGGAATGAGGTCAGGGGGTGTGGAGTTGTTATTAGAGGGCGTGGAAGTCTCTACAAAAGGGTTTTCATAGGATGCTGACCCCGGAGAGCACGACACTCCTCCGACGAGTGAAAGCGAGTGTGGTGGAAGGTACACCAAGTGCCCGTTTTGGGAGAGGTAGGGGAAGATGGAGCGGATGAGGCAGGGAATGCTAGGCGAGGTTGAGGGGAACGAAGTTGGGAAGCCACTTTCTGTTTGACAACAAGAGCTCGCAGAAAGGCATGATCCAATGTAGTACTGTCAAATAATTCCACCTATCTATGAAACATGAGCAACAAACAAGTACTAAACTGACTAATGAGTACCTCTTCTACTTCCTGGATGTTTAGTTGAATGTGCAGTTTTTAGAAAAGAAAAATGTATTGCTGGGCATTCTGCTGCTGAAGTTGGAGCCAACGACCCAGCAAATTCTGTCTATAACCGAGTGGGTCAAAATGATTCTTCAAAGCCTAGAAGAGTCCATCCTAGGTCTGGATATGATGTGCTATTGAAATAGCAGATGAAGAGGACTGTAGATCCACCACAAGAGTGAATGATTCCAACTGAGAATCCCACCAATGTTGAGCCACACCTTCCATCTGGAGACTCACAATTTCAATTGCTTGCTATCAGGAAGTTGGGGCATTGCTCACTGGGGCGTTGGAGCATTGCTCACCGAAGTTGGTGTTGCTCCACCTTGCTCGATTTCCCACTCGTTCCCACTCTCGTTCCCATCAGTAACGGAAGGAAGGAGATTGATTATTGACAGAACCATTGCCCGTCTACCAGTCTTATGCCCGTCATCTAATGTCCATTAGTGCCCGTCAAGGTGATAGATAGGAGACCGAGCGTACGTGCGTGTATCTGGATACGCTTCCTGTGTGAAAGGGTGGATAAGGGTATTCTTGTCCCCGCTATGCTCCGTCTTGTTCCACTATGCTCCGTGCTTTTCCCCGTTCGCTTTAGGGGGTGGGCTGCCTTATTAGGGCTCGCTATGGTGGGCTTCGCTATGACTCAATTGCCCGCCACGGGCCCTCCACTGAATATCTATAACTAAATATCTCTGGTGAGCGAGGTGAGTCTTAAAGCAAAGTCTGAGATAGTGCGACGAGCATTGGAGTAAGCAATATCAATATGCTTATTACAATAGGTGGTTATGAGAGAAACAAGAAGGGTGGAAAACAGAGTAAATACTAGCTGCTTGCTTAAAGCTGACATGAAGCTCCTATCGATGAAATACAGGTACATGTAGAAACAAAGCTGGTTGTATACTCAATTACGGAACTAAGCCTACTGGTTACGTGTTATCAAGCTTAGTCATATCTACAGTATTGACCTAATCTGTGTTCTAAGCATTCAATCTACTCTATTAGAATATGGAAACAGCAAGTATGTTATGAATAGTGTGATATGTACTATATTAGCATAATGAACTGGTCCCTATGTTATGTATACAGGTGAAATCATAGGTCATTACCGTTGTAACATGGGTCTCTAAGATCGAGACTTGTATTGCACTCTTTGTAATGATCGTTTCTCTATTCCATGATAGTTATGGGATTACTAGTACCACTATAGCCTTTATTTCTCTTATTGTGTTATGTATTTCATTGATGAGATTGAGATCCAAGCTTATTACGATCGAATAAGGGGAAATAGACATTTTCGATCTGACCTGATTGAAAATAGATCGATATGCTTTGCTTCTTCTCTTGCAACTGGCTTGACTCCTGCTAATTTATACTGGAAGAGCTGGAAGAGATGGCTACTGTTAGTGGATCCATAAGTCGCTATGTTGCTATATGGTTGAACCTTCACTTGCGGAGCTTAGATCATTTATCACCTCATTTTGACCCTTATCACCCTAGCGGAGCTTAAATCATTTCTTTCTCGGAGGAGCCTAGGCCTAGTTAGAACCCTTTTCCCTGGCTTAGTGCTTGGGTCTTGCTTCTTGCTTGAGCTTATGGGATTGATTTAGGAAGAAGGGGATCTGAATGCTGAATGTTGGGTCGGTATGTTTGCTTGGATGCTTGGGATGCTTGTAGGGTCTGCTTGTCGGGTTCTGGCTTAGGGCTTGAGCTTCTGGGTTTGGTTGGGGAGCTTCATATGGGCTTTGAAAGGAAAGGGGTTTGAGAGCTTCATGGTCATGCTGGGCTCATCTTGTTGGGTCAGGCTTAGTCTTTTATAACTTAAAGCTCACCAGATTGCCCCTCCTTCCTCTCCTTAAGAGTGAGCCATCCTCCTATTTAAGGAAAGATCTCTCTAGGTTAGGCGCTTCTAAGCTGAATGAGTCAGGGTATATATAGCTTCATCTTCCTTAAAACCTTTCTATGTGAGTCTAAATTAGAGGGAAAGGCTTCCTCCTTCTCCTTCCTTTCCCCTTCCCTTGTCTACAAACTCACCCACCTGAATACCTAGACCTGTTAACCCTAGACCACTTGCTTCATGAATTGCTTAATGGGTACTGCTATTTACTTATTATCAGGACGACATGCATGATACAACCTTACCTTACCCTTTCCTTACATGCATATACCTATGGCTTTTCATACTTTACCGCTTCACCCAACCTTTGTGAATGGAGTGATCCCTAATTTACTTATTGGGTGGGGGGGCTGGTCGAGAGTTCGCTTACACCCTTAACAACCAATTAAGTCAGCCAAGAATCTTAGTGGGAAAACACTATTGCTATTAACTACCCTACCGAACCTTTACTTAAGAATTCTTATGGGTAACAAACACTATGAACTATTGTTCCCACTGAACCTTGCCCATACGATTCAGTTATTAGAAACTACTGCTAGGAAGGAATAGACCTACCCGCCTTGAGTTTACTTATACTGCCTGCTACCCACTTTATCTTTTACCACCTGAAAGAAATAGACCTGCCTTATACCTAGCCTAGTACCACTTGAATTAATCGCTTAGTGGCTACTGCACTATACCTTTCCTTTACCTGGAAGCTAATGACTTGAATAGTCTCATTCCCATTCATCATAGTGATAAATAGTACAATGGTGAACTAAAGCTGGATTTACTATGCTCTTAGCTATGGGATTCAAGCTTAGATATGTATAGCGTTTGATTCTTAATAAACCACATCATTAACTATGGTGAGTATAGAGCTTTGTTTATAGTAATGGAAACAGTGAATCCCATAGATGTTTGACTTATTACATATGCTAGCTTAGATGCTAGTCAATGGTTCCAAGTATGGACACACTGTGATTAGAGTAAGCTTAAATAAGGTATAAGCTAGGAAACAACCCTTACATATAAGCAAGTAACTATAAGCTAAGATAAGGTTATGTCATGTAATTGAATATGGTTAAGCCTGATTACATGTAAAGCTTTGTCAAAAAGGTAACTAGCTATTACAGTGTAATGGTTATGAGTACTATGAAGATCGAGCTTACACTACCTAATCTATGTTCTTTATCCATACTACCCTTCCAGTATGTACAAGATAGAATCTCCCTTATATATAAGTAAGCAATCTAAGTTGAATAAGCTGTAAGAGAAATTCCCTTATACCTCTTGTTCAGGATCACGAGTTCACATTTGGTTATGTTTATAGTTAATATGTAGAATAAGGGTGTTGACCTTATAAGGGACATGGAAGCCGATTCCATCAACAATGGGTACAGAGATGGTACTATGTATGAATACGGTGTGATAAGGCTCGATATTCAATGACAGTTAGATCAGTGTTTGAATCATACATATACAATATCCATACTAGTGAAGCAGTGATAAGAACCAATAGGGAATGGTTAGTACACAATGGTATAGGTAAATAAGTAATCAACCTTTATTATGTGATCTTTTTGTTTACGTAATGACTTTTAGTTAACCTATTCTGTACAGTTAATATGATGGCAATAAGAAGATTTTATGAGATAGAATATGGAGAATAGAGTATGACCTGCTTATTCCGGGTAAAGCATGTAGTGATTGAGCTTATTCCCCTAATTCACCTTATAGCTAAGAGTACAAGCTAATCGTAATAGCTATACTTATACGTATATATATGAGTATGATTCCCATTGAAACCTATGTAAGCTTAAGTAGCTGTAACGTAACCTTTCTATTAGGATAGCAATATTAGCCTAATTAATAAGGTTGATGTAATAGCCTTGTATAATGGTGGAAATGACTGTTCTAGTATATGAAATGAATATGGATTACTCTTATATAATGACCTTATCACTAGACACGTAATCTATCAGTGTACCATAAGGGTAAGGAGTACTACTACCATCGAATCTACACTATAACAAGGTCCGGAGGTCTTGCGCTTCTGAGGGCAAGGATAAGGCAAGGTTTGATATGAGCCCAGTGTTACAAGGTATATTAGTAGTAATAAGCTTATAGTGAGGGGTATAGTTCATTCCATGTAGAAGCTAAGCTCTTGTTCAACCATTACAAGTAAGCATGATCTCGATTAGGAGATACACACAGGTATAAGTAGTAGTGATATGCCATTAGTCTAGTACCAGGACTTGGTTTCCCGTTGAGATGCAATCGATACAAGGTTAGGGAAAACATGGACATGTATACTACATAATGGTATATTCAAGATATGTGATGTAATTCTGTTGGTTCACTCTTATATGATGTGTAAATCATACTATGTTATCAATAAAGGTGGTGTATTTGCCTAATATTCATATTAGTATTAGTAATAGATACGAGTAATAGTAATGGGATACGTGATTGGAATAGCTCTATACGATTCATCATAAAGACTAGTTCATAGTGGTGCTATGTTCCCTATATAACATAAGCAAGAGACTAGTCACCCCTTCCTTCCTTTCAGTGCCAAGAGAATAGTGGGCTGAATGATTGAATGGGACTGACTCAACCCACTCATAAGACCTGCTCATTAGGCCAGCGCCTCACTCATTAGGTCAGTAGAAGAGACCCATCCAGTATAACCCGTATTTCCATCCGTTAGAAGAGGATTTATCGGTCAGTCAGTCTTTATAACGACTCCTTCGCAGTGATTAAGGTTATCTCCCATGGTGGTTCCCTTTGATAGTTTCTCTAGAGTTGCACCAAAACTCAATTTTGGCTTTAAGGAACTCAATGATTTCATGCAGTGAAGGTGATTCCTTTCGATAAGGTGACAGCAGAAGGAAGCTTATATAGGTGAGGTGAGCCTCTATTCTAAGTTCATGAAGTATCTTTCTCTTCTGTTATATTATAACTCTACAACACATTATAGGGCCTTTCGAGATCCATCCGGGTCGATAACTCGCATTTTTCATTATCCAAATGGATGATTTACAGCTACTTCGTTCCTGAAGCAATATATAAAAATGCCGATTGCTCTGGTCCGTCAATTTGAAACACCTTCTTTATAAGCAGTTGTTTGCCAAGTTCAACGGTCAATTAAGCATTATGGCAAGGCCCCTCTATCGCTGCGCCCCTCAAATCGCTAGCTAGAAGGTAGGGTTCTCCTATAATTGTTCCCCTCAAAGAGCGTTTATCTAATGATCGAATTACGTAAATTGAGAACCCGATTAATAGTACTTTCAATTATTATATGATGCATACGTTTCTCAAGCGATGAAATTAATGAAAAGGATAGCTCGTCCCGCTGAGGGTGAGGGTGAGATACGAACCGCTTACTCGACCTTGGTTTGACCTGGTAATTCCAATACTTCAGGGTGGCCTATGTTAAGGAGGTGGGGGTATAAAGCATTAGGTGGTTTTGAGATTGAAAAGCATATGCTGGCCTCGCTCTTGGTTAATCAACCAGCAAACAGCAAGCAAGCGATACCCGCCAGCCTAACCAGCAAGCTCCCCAGCTCCCCAGCTAACAAGCTAACCAGCCAGCAATTGCAGCAAGCAAGCCTGGCTCTTATCCCAGCCCGTTTCTTTTATTAAGAGCCCATGGTGGAAAGGGTGTCCCTCCCATTGATTCGACCAGCTCGGTTCTTAAGCCAGCCAGGTAGTAACGAAAAGCAAGTAACAGCTGTACCATCCAGCAATATCCATTGGAGTCCCACTTTTGGCATTTGAAAAGCTTCCTTCCCTGATTACAGGAAAGCGCCCTCCGGGTCCTTTTTTCGCTCCCCAAGGCTCCGAGAGATATTGAGGCAGGGTCGATAGTTTGTAGGGAAAAAGACTATAGTGTTGGGTATTTTTCAATGGGGAAATACCAGAACCAAACAAACTTAACACCATAGAGGCAATGCTCTGTTTCCACTGTTCCAAGATCTTTTGCACAGGGAAGCTTTAAAACAAATATACTCATAACAGCCCATTACACAGCCATAAAAATATTTCTATTGATTAAAATATAAAGCCTGAAACAACATTCATCCTCTTTTCTGAGAGAGATTTACCAAAACTTACATTCACCCATCAAAAACAAAAACTCTGTCTTTTCTCTCCACCTGAGAGTTCACTGTGCTGGGTTTACTGCTGTAAAACCCATTTTTACATTACTGTTGTAAAACAAATTTTTACACAGGCTTAGAAAAAAAACGCTCCACCATTTTCTTTATGCACTGCTGTGCAAAACCACACATGGTTTCTCTTACACCTCTATTTTACAAAAATGCCACACAAAACATTACAACCCTGTTCTTATCTTTTTACACACTGCTGTGTGTTTCACCTTTTACTGCACCATCATTTTACAATGCTCCACACAAAAAAAAATTCAAACCACGAGCTCTTTTCATTTGGCTCACACTATTCTCTTTCGCTGCTACGCTCTTACATATCTCCCATAATACAATGTTAACTCAAGAAAAATATACGCCACAGTTTTTTTTATATGCACTGCTGTGCAATCATTCTTTGCTTTCCGTTGCACCTCTGGTTTTTAATGGTCAACACACATATATAAAAACATTACCACACGCGAGCATATATATTTGGCTCATTATATTAAAAACTCAATACCATGCATTCAACTACCGTGGGCTTTTTTTTTTATGCATATGGTCAACGCTCATTTTTAAAAGGAACATATAATATATGCCCATACTTCCGTGTGGTTGAAATTCAATGTTTTACCAACCATTTACGAACCGGGTTTAAATTCAATTAATTTCCTTTGCAGGCAGGACGGCAGTCAAACTCAAATCGTTTGATTCACTCCACGCAAAATTAAATGTTGCCCGTATGCAGGTTCAGGCGATTGACGGTGGAGATTGATGAGGGCAATCGGACGGCGGTGATGAATATCGGAAGCCAGTTTGCTGTAGGACTTTAGCACCCGAGAAAGTGACTTTGGCTGATGTCAGGTGAGAAACACGTGGCACCACCATATTCCATCGGGTTCGTTTGCCGGATTATTCCTTCGCCGGAAAGCTGGTCCGAGAAGTTCCAGGCGGGTGTGCAGAACGGTTTCTGGCGATGTTGCCGCTGCGTTGAAATTACGATTTCAACACTCCCCTTTAATTTCAACAGCTGGGCATTCAAACATACCCAAACACTTCCTCACATAGAGGGATTCTCCAACTGTTGTTACAATAACATCTTCCTCACATAGAGGGATTCACCAACTGCTTCTGATGCAGTTCCACAAACAACAAAGTTGTCTTCCTCTTAATAGAGGGATTTACCTGAGACTGTGCTTAAGAGCACCTTCCTCATGACAGAGAGATTCACCATAACAATGTGCTGAAGAGCACCTTCCTCTTGACAGAGGGATTCACCTGTGACTATGCTGAAAAGCATCATCCTCTTGATAGAGGGATTTACCATGTGTATGCTAAAAAGCATCTTCCTCTTGACAGAGGGGTTTACCATGACACTGTGCTGAAAAGCACCTTCCTCTTTAACAGAGGGTTTCACCAAATGACTGTTTCAAATGCAGTTCCAAAACAAACAATCATTGCACTGCTGTGTGTGCAAACTCATTACAATGTTCTTTTATGCTGCTGCATATTCTCTGCTGCACTATTGTGCCATCTTCTTTACTGCTTCTACCCCACACTGCTGTGTCTACACTTGCACTGCTTGTGCACTTTTCAAAGACAAAATACTCTGTCTTTTCTGGAACAATTACACTGTCCCACCTTACAAATTTACACTGCTGTGTGTAAATATTTCTTACATTCACTTTCATTTCTTCAACAAAACTTCATGCTGCTGCATTTTCTTATTCACTGCTGTCCATACCCATAACCATAGACTGTCATCCCTGGGTTTTTATTTGCTGCTGCGTTGCCTCTGCAATTTGCACTGTGGCTGCCTTTTGTTTCATCATACTGCTGTGTGCCCATACACTAACTCTTTACTCTCCATTACTTGCACATAGAGAGAAATCATCCTCACGCTGTTTTGCGCTGCATTCTCCACACAACAAAAAATTAACACGGGCTGCTGCCTTTTCTTTTTACACCCTTGCTTCACACAATCTTAGTCTTCATTCATTTTTTTTATTTACACAATGCACTGCTGTGCAGTTCCTTTCATTTTTCTACTGCCACACATTATCATTCACCCATGTGCATTAAAAATCTGCTGTCCCTGTTTTTCTTTATGCATTTCTTTGCATGCTGCATTGCATATGAAGAAAAACATTACACATTTTTTTTACTGCTGTGTATTGTACTCACTCTGTTGTGAGTATGTTCTCTCACATTTCATAAAAGGAAACTACCTTCCATTGCTTATGCATTTCAATGCATGTGCTCAAAAAATTTTTCCAAACTGCTGTTTTGTGTTCTATCTTCCCACTGCTGTGAGGGTTTCCATGCTTTGCATTTTTCTCTTATCTCGCTGCTGCTCTTTACATTTCAGCGCTGCCATCTTTTCTTCTTTATGCATTTCTGTGCATATTGCATAAACACAAAGCAAAAACATTGTTGATTTCATCACTGCTGCATATTACCTTTTAGAGGGATTAACAAAGATTTCATTTGCAACTGCTGCGCTGCAATACATCCTCCATCAACAAATGACTGTTAATACAGTTCAGCAAACAAAAAAAATTACAAGCTCCCCTTTAATGTGTGCTTGTCTTCTTTTGGCAGACTCTTCTCAAAACAAATTTAGATCCACTTGGGAGTTCAAGGGATTTTCAGATTGCCTTTCCTTCCTTCTCCATACTTGTGTAACTTTCTTCTTTTGCATGGGTCTAGCTTGTGTAAGAGCCCATGTCAAGTTACAATCTCGTGCCATATGCCCAATGTTATGACACTTGAAACATTCAACATTGTTCATGAATAACATTTCATGATTTCTTCTAAAATTGTTTCTTGGAGGTTGTCGAAGACCACAACATCTATCTTTATGAAAGGCTCTACAGTCTTTTGCCATATGACCAAAGTTTGAGCAAGCATAACAATAACCATAAAATGAACTTTGGTACCTGGGAGATGGAGGTTTTCTTGATGTACTTCTGAAGCCTTGCTGCCTTGAGATCCTTTGATGATCACCATTGCCTCTTGCCTTCTTGACATCAGCTACATTTCTTCTTGGAGCTGGTTTTCTACTTGGAGCAGGATCTCTTCTATTGCAGCCTTCATTTTTCTCCTTGCCTTTGCTGGAACTAGGAGCTTCACAACTTCTTTCTAGCTTCTTCACATCTCTTTTGCTTAAAGCATCCTCATCCTTGTTTGAGGGTTCACCTACATACCCAAGTCCTGATTTATCAGATGGAGATCTGTGATAGCTGAGCATGTCATCTAGAGCTTGAGAGCTCTTCATGATCTTGTTCATCCCTTCAACCTTCTTCCTGAGGAGGACAATCTCTTCTTCTAACTTTTCACATTCATTATTTCTCTTTGCTAGTTGTCCCTCAGTTTCTTCCTTGCTACGAGTAGCTTCAGCTGCTACTATTTTGAGGGAGATAATATCTGACTTCATTTTGGAGATTTCTGCTTGACTGCTCTCCATTTTCTTTTCAGCTCCTTGTGCCTGCTTCCTAGCTTCTTGTAGTTCAGACTTAAGGGAGGAGACCTCTACCTTGTACTGTCCAATCTCTTCTACAAGCTTATTCACTCTCATGTGCCTTTCTTCAAGTTGACTTTTCAGGGCATCTGCCTGCTTCTTTGCTTCATTCAGCTGATTTGTCATAGATATGACTTCTTCATGATGTTTCCTCTTGCATTGATCAAGCTCCTTCTTAAGCTTGGTAAGCTCTTCATCCCTTTCTTTTACTTGAACCTTGATGAGGTCAAGCTTCTCATTCTCAGCTTCTATGATGGGTTCATAATTTTCTTCTTGACTCATTGTCATGGTCAGTGCTCCCTTTGCATGAAGGTCATGCAGTCTATCCCATATCTCCTTTGCTGATGAATATTTTCCTAGATTTTTCTTCACTGAATCAGGGAGACCATCCAAAATAGTCTTTGCTGCTTGTGCATCATACTCCATGGATTCTTTATCCATCTTGCTGTCATCAATCACTGACTCCCAGACTTCAATCCCCTCAGACATTAGGAAAGCCCTCATCATTATTTCCCATACATCAAAGTTTCCATCAAACTTTGGGGTTTCAAATAAAATGTATTCTAATGGATTGCCTTCTAGTTTAGTAGAGGAGGGAGACACATTTTTAGCAGGCTTGGAGGCTTTCTTCTTTGACCTTGCCATTCTTAACTATACTCCAAAATACTTGACTGTGTTTTTAAAATGACTTACTGTTTCTTCAACAATAACTTAAAAACTTGAGAAATACCTGAATCCCTTTGGCTGAAACTTCACACTGCTGGAGAAGCTTTCTCTGCTGCAACAAGAATCTTTCCTTCAGCTTCTTTGACACTTTTCAAGAGCCTGAACCAGCTCTGTCACCATCAAAGAGCCTGGACTAGCTCTGATACCACTGTTGGGTATTTTTCAATGGGGAAATACCAAAACCAAACAAACTTAACACCACAGAGGCAATGCTCTGTTTCCACTGTTCTAGGATCTTTTGCACAGGGAAGCTTTAAAACAAATATACTCATAACAGCCCATTACACAGCCATAAAAATATTTCTATTGATTAAAATATAAAGCCTGAAACAACATTCATCCTCTTTGCTGAGAGGGATTTACCAAAACTTACATTCACCCATCAAAAACAAAAACTCTGTCTTTTCTCTCCACCTGAGAGTTCACTGTGCTGGGTTTACTGCTGTAAAACCCATTTTTACATTACTGTTGTAAAACAAATTTTTACACAGGCTTAGAAAAAAAACGCTCCACCATTTTCTTTATGCACTGCTGTGCAAAACCACACATGGTTTTTCTTACACCTCTGTTTTACAAAAATGCCACACAAAACATTACAACCCTGTTCTTGTCTTTTTACACACTGCTGTGTGTTTCACCTTTTACTGCACCATCATTTTACAATGCTCCACACAAAAAAAAATTCAACCCACGAGCTCTTTTCATTTGGCTCACACTATTCTCTTTCGCTGCTGCGCTCTTACATATCTCCCATAATACAATGTTAACTCAAGAAAAATATACGCCACAGTTTTTTTTATATGCACTGCTGTGCAATCATTCTTTGCTTTCCGTTGCACCTCTGGTTTTTAATGGTCAACACACATATATAAAAACATTACCACACGCGAGCATATATATTTGGCTCATTATATTAAAAACTCAATACCATGCATTCAACTACCGTGGGCTTTTTTTTATGCATATGGTCAACGCTCATTTTTAAAAAGAACATATAATATATGCCCATACTTCCGTGTGGTTGAAATTCAATGTTTTACCAACCATTTACGAACCGGGTTTAAATTCAATTAATTTCCTTTGCAGGCAGGACGGCAGTCAAACTCAAATCGTTTGATTCACTCCACGCAAAATTAAATGTTGCTCGTATGCAGGTTCAGGCGATTGACGGTGGAGATTGATGAGGGCAATTGGACGGCGGTGATGAATATCGGAAGCCAGTTTGCTGCAGGACTTTAGCACCCGAGAAAGTGACTTTGGCTGATGTCAGGTGAGAAACACGTGGCGCCACCATATTCCATCGGGTTTGTTTGCCGGATTATTCCTTCGCCGGAAAGCTGGTCCGAGAAGTTCCAGGCGGGTATGCAGAACGGTTTCTGGCGATGTTGCCGCTGCGTTGAAATTACGATTTCAACATATAGTGAGGTAGTGCTCTTGGCTAGAAGAGCCAAGAGGAAGGACCCCATTTGGGCACCAAAAGGACCCATTGGAGGCACAAAAAAACCATAACCAATCTCTCATTATCGTTTTGAGCCTTTTGCACCACATCCACTCTGGGGTAGGCTTTGGCTTTGCCATCCACGGCCATTTTGCGGGAGGCCACGACCATTTTGCGGGTTTAACATCCAAAGGGTCATCAAAAGGCTTCCCAGGCGCCATTGTTACGATATTTTTTTCACCCCACCACCACAATGATAAACTCCCAGCGGACAGTGCCGATTTTGGGAGCAAATGACGCAAACCCGTGCACCTACTTGCATTTGGCCTCCCCATAAATAGGGTCTAATGCTATAATTTAATATGTAAAATATTAACGGAAACTACCGCCAAGAAGGAAGGAAAAAATGAGAAGCAGGTTTTACGAAGAAAGAAGGAAAAAATGGGGAAGCAGGTTTTATATGATATATGTATTAAAAAAATATTAAACAATATATAATAAATATTGAATTTCTATAAAATATATAAATATTGAATTGATATTGAAATATTTTATATTGCCTTTGCCAGTAGATCCAGTCTTGTATTGCCTTTCCCGGTATTAGCAGTATCCTTTTCCATTTTAATTTTTATCTGCCCAAGCCGAACAACGATAAACACCCAGCTGGCAGTCAAACGAGCCGAGCCAAACACGTGCACCTAATTGCATTTGGCCTCCCCATAAATAGGTTCTAGGGATAGAATTTATTTTGTCAAATATGAATGGAAATAGGATCTAGGGCTAGTATTTAATGGAAACCAATTTTTAGTAGTTGGATTGAAGTAGGTATATTATCCATGGTAAGATTGAAGTAGGTACATTATTTAGGGATAAGTATATATTATATTTGTGTATTAATGGTTGAATAAATTGGTACATTATCCACGGTAAGTAGGTACATTATTTAGGGGTATGGAATTCCAACCAAAATGGGTGATGAAATTAGATACATAGAGAACGACGAGCTGTGGCACCCATGATATTATTTAATCTCGATTTGTGACTCGCTCTAAATATACCCATGGAAGGCTTGCACTGTTGCTTGGATAAATCTCGATAAGATCCAAAGGGCCTGCCAAGTGGCGTAGAGTAATTAATGTGAAAATGGATGACTTGAGAAATGCATGGTGACCTCCCAGTGGCTATGGATAGATGACGAAATCTCCAAGCGAACCACTCCCTTAAAAAAAACGCCTTCGGCGTAATTATTAATTTTTAGTTTTCATATAAATTAGTATATGAAGTTTATAATATTGTATGGGTTATAGTGTCAAGTAGAGTTTGTAATAATTTAAGTTTTAATGTTAAAAAAATTGTTAAATTTAATAAGATATAAAAGATTCTCTTTAACTCATTGATTTTTATTTTCAATAACACTAATTTTATTTGAAAATGTGTGTGGGGAAATTTGATTTATTCTTCTATTTCTTCACATGATATCAACCTCATTTAAACTTATATATAGGATTAATGCAAATGAGAATAGATTGTCTATGGTGAATAGTGAAGTGATTCATTTTGTCATTTTGTATTTAGTTTGTATTGTAAAAGAATTTTGGGAAGGGTGTTGCTATGTTGTTATAGTATGTTAATTTTCACGTTAAACATAGCTAAACATGGCTTTTCTAGGGTTTATATTCTTTGAACACAAGTGAAATATTATAACTCTCGTAGTTGAAACATAGGATTTTGACAGAATAAAATATTTTTGAAAAGCATGCAAAGATTATTAGATGAGTTGCTCTTGGTGTTGTTTTTCTACAATTTGCAATTATTGTAATACCATATATGTTGAAGCACTTGGTGCATATGCAGAGAAATGCATGTTGAATTAGATCGGGAGATGAAATAACATGTGATTCATTGAACCATTTGAATATACATAGATGAGTTGAACTGCATGATCTCAATGTTATGTGGATTTACACCTGATGTAAATGAGGAGCGTTATTTTTGATATGGTATGACCGATGCTTGTGCAAGTTTGAACTGCTAGTGTTAGAAAATTTCTTTATGGAGCACAAGTAACCTATTGAAATTCAATTTTGTGTGTTTGTTTGTGCCATGAGCTATGAGTTGACCTTGAATATCACAACATGTTTCAGGTAGAAATTAGTAGAAAGATTGCATATGAATATTCTATTGAACCCACTGGTGTTAAGCATAGATCAACTTCCTAGCATACCTAGGAAGCATGATGAAAAGTTGTTTATGTATAGCTACACTATTTAGGAGCTTATTCTATTCATGCTATGTGCATTTGTTTAGATTTCCATAATTCTTACAGTAATGGATGGATGGTATATATATGTCCTTCATAAAATGACTCATATGATTAATTACTCATGTGACTAGTCTTATGTTAGTGAAACAATGCATTCAATCCACATAATATTTAAAGAGAATTGTGTTATCTTCTCCATGACTATTAGTGAAATTCTACCTTAACAAAAGACATATATAGCACAATTTATTATATAAATGTTAAAAACACAAGGTAATCACCAAAATTAATCATCATTCAAAAATTTATTTGTGTAAGGCTATTGAAATTGAAAATTACCTTAATAAATTACATAGATGTGTCAAAAATAACAAATAATACAATGTGATCCAGTAAAAATAAACTTGGCGAGCAAATATACCACCACTACATGCTGGCTAACAAGTCAAATTCAAGTAAATATATCTATGAAAGCCTTGAAGAGAGATTTGAGAGTGGCGATGGTGAGCTAGTGATGGAATGAAGGGTTGAGTGCAGTCGTCTACTTGGGCCCCCTCTACAGGTCCTCAGACCCGCTTGGTCAGGCTTTCGCCTCTTTGACCTGTCTATTAGGCGAATTGGGCGAGGTCTCTTCTCATTGGAGCGAGCAGACTATCTGTTAGTGCCCTCTTGACACTCTTGTGACCCGTGCTCTAAGAATTTCTGATGAGAATCACTTAGAAGAGGAAAAATCTCATCTTCTAAATTTTTTTGAAAATAACAGCTATAGCAGGTAGCAAGGCCTCAAAGCTTTTCTAAGGGCTAGTAAAGAATCGAGGATTAAACCTTTTCGTGATGATACAATCTAGTGTTCACCTTCTTTTTATTCAAGGGACCACTGATAAGATTTCTCATATCCTAAAAAAGAACAAAGCTTCTGCTACCTTCAAACCCCTTATTACCATTAGAAATTCTCTTAGATATATCCTAAAAATGAACAAAGTTTCTGCTACTTTCAAACCCCTTAATACCATTAGAAATTCTTTTAGATCCGTCAAAGACCCTGTAAAGCCTAAAGACATGAAAGGGGTCTACTCCATCCGATGTTCCTGTAGGATTCCTTACATTGGGGAAACTGGTAGCTTCATTAACCAGAGAATCCAAGAACATGCTGCAGATATTAAGCACAACTGCTCTCATTCCTTGGCTTTAGCTAAACATGCAGTGAAATCCAATCACCATGTCTTCCTGGGTCATAGCCAAGATTGATCACTTCCATCATAGGAAGCTTCGAGAAGCCATTGAAATTGAAAAATATGCTATTAATCTTAACAGGGGTGAAGGTTGGAAGTTAAATAGAAGTTGGATCCCCGCCCTTTTTTCATATATATATATATATATATATATATATATATATATATATATATATATATTAATAATTGATTATATTTATTTTTATATTGCAAATTATATTCTCTTTGACCTCCCTATTAAAATATTGTCCCATCTTTTAATATAATATTATTTAAATATAATCCTTGAATATTATTCATTTTTAATAATAACCATATTAAACTTGTTTTTAATTATATATTTACAAATATTCAATTCTTATTATATTATTAAATTAATCTAACTAATTTTGAATTCAATATTATTTTAATTAAAAATATTAATAAATTAAAATAAAACATAACAAAATAATAATAATTCTATTCAACTAATTTTTTAATGGCTAACACATAACAACGGCTAACTTTGTAACAGATGCATCCTTGCTATCTAAACATTCTGACTGACTGGTTTTTTCACCTTTGTCCTAATGATGAACCATATTAGATGGTTTAAAACTCGAAACTTCAACCAAAAACTCATAATGTGATTAATCCAAAAGAATTTATCAAAATCAGTATAGATCACAAAAATCTAAAATCAAACATCATATATGATTTAAACAAATTTATGCAAAGCACTTAAAACTTAAACAATAAATAAACACAAATATAATGTGGATATAACTATATATTTTCTTATGATACTAAAATGAGATAAAAATATCAAAAGATATTATATAAATACAAATTTAAGAAAAAATAAATAATTATTACTAAATGTATATATGGATAAAAATTTAATGATAAAGATAATTTATACAAAATATAATCTTAAACACTTGTATAGTAATAATGTGTGCTTATGGGGTTTCATGTATCGGAAGATTAAATGCTAATAAAAAGTTAATGTGACATTTTTAATTCTCTTCTATTAAAACTTAAAAATATTTTTAATTAACTTGAAACTCATTTTTGTTGAAATAAAAAAAAATAATAACAATAATATTAATAATATAAAACATGGTACTTATTCCATTTCCTTTCTTTCCATTAAGATTTAATTTATTAGAATTACCTCTTTGCCATTATAGTTTAGTGATTTAAGAAATATCTAAAAAAAATTCTATATATCATTAATTTTACATAAAGTAATCATAATAAATAATATATAGTGATCATAATAAATAAATATTACTTTATAATAAAAATTCATAATATTACAAAATTTTGTAACATTATTCTAATATAATATTCAAAATAACAGACTTAAAAATTATATATTTTTTAATATTTTTTATAAACATATTCTGAATTCATATAAAATTAAATCCTTTATTTTCATTTCCTAATGTAATTTCTTTGAAAATACCTTAACAAAAAGACATTAACCTCAAATATTATATTTTCAAATTATCAATATTTTCTCTATAATATTGAATTATCACCTAAAACTCGTCCTAATATAATATCATTCACCACAAATTAGTCATTCAAGGCTAAGTCATATACTATATTTCATCATCTTTTTATATAATATCATTATTTTCAAATTAAAAGTCTTTCTGTATAATATTAAATTATCACCTTACACTCCTATATAATATCATTCACCACAAGTTAGTACACTCCTATATAATATCATTCACCACAAGTGAGTCATTCAAGGCCAAGTCATATGCTATACTTCATAGTCTTTTTATATAATATCATTTACCACGAGTGGGAAAGTAGATACTATGTTATCAGCTAGCTAGTTTCAAGTTTCTGATGCACTTACAATTAGAAAGATATTCAATTAAAAATTACATAATTTTCATCCTACTTACAATAGTTACTCCTTACTTACAATAGTGTAACCTACACAAACTAATCATGGACAACAGCACCACCCACAACAGTTTGAAACCAAATTTCTGAATGTACATAATAACCAAAGGATTTACCATAATAATTGGTTTAATCAAATAACACATTCCAAACTTATGAGTCCAATTCTTCAACGAGAGAAGATAATGTTATTTAAAATTGATTTTTTTTTTATAAATGGGTAAATATAGTTTTTAACAATATTATAATTTTCATGTTGTTTATATAAATGGATTGCGCGTTTAAAAATTTGTTTGAAACATTCACATTGTATAGAGAATATAGTCCAAATTTATGATCCTTTGTTAAAATTTGGACAAAATTAAATTACAACTACTGACAAATCTTATTTAAATGTTTTAAGTTTTTATTTGTATTCTCCTAAACATATTTCTGATAAAATTTTACAAATCTAATAAAAATAGATTTAAGTTAGAAGATATCATAGTTACCAAATTCGCCCGAATCGGGCTAAAAAATTCGAAAATTCGCCCATTCGATACGAATACCGTATTATTCGATGAAATTCGATTCGGTTTTCAACGATGGTTAAATGAAAAATTAAACGCGTCAAAATCTGTGGTGGGTGGTTTACGTAGACGGAGCAGAGTGTTCATTCACTACGAGAGAATGTGAATGGTGGAACAAATAGTGGTAGGATGGGATCCCGGCCGAAGGAAAGACACTGGAAAATCAGAGTGGACTAGGAAACTTCATAATTTCTAATTTTATTATTGTTTTTATAGGTTAAAAAGCCAGTAAATAAGAAAAGAAGAATTTGTTACATTGAATTTGTAAGAATTTGTTAATTTGCAATAGATGTTAATTTTGATTTTTAAAAATGTTTATATTTATTGCTAAGGATTTTTAATAAATCAGTTTTAAAATTAGAAAAATATTTTAGATTTAGATTTAGAAATAAAGAAGTATTGAAGGGAAGTTTTTTTTGTTGAAGTATTTGTAAAGTTATTATATTATCTAATTTATTGGATTTTATTCAAAATTCAAAACTAATTTAAAAAAAATGGGCTGAAAATATCACGTTACAACCAGAAATTTTTTAAAATGATAATTTTTAAGAGGTATAGTGTCGAATTTTTTTCGAATTAAAAATTTTCTATTCGAATTTTTATCGTATCTTATCGAATTCGAATCCGAATTCGAATTCGAACTTGGTAACTATGGAAGATATACCCGATTGTGCATTTGAGAATTTGTACACTTAGAGGGAACAATGCATGACTAAAGGAAACATTTGCATCTAGCATGCAAGTAGATGTCATGCTGCATTTTATTTCTTTTGCTCCGCTCCCTCCATACCAATGATGGATTTATTTGCCTCCGCCATCAATCTGAGCCCCGCCTGATAGAATTGAATGCAATAGCAGGTAATGCTTTTGCAATGGCAACAAGGGTGTCATTATGTTAGGGTGTCTTGGCAGTTCAAATGCGCTTCTGCTGCCCTCATTCACTGTCATTCTTCCTCTCGCATTCGGCAACCATGACTGAAAGTTAATGGAATTTGGGTGTGTCATAGTTTGCTGCTGAGGGTATGAAGTGAATTGCAACTGATTTGCAGTGCCCCCAGCTGAGGAAGGTGGAAGATTAGTATTGTATGGAGGTGAAGGAGCAGTATCAGGTTAACACGCGCTGATTGTGCAAAAGGCTACGTGGAGGCCGATCGAAGGCTGCGTGTTGAAAAAAAAAGGGTTGCATGTTTTTTTTGAAAAGGCTGCATGTTCTTTTCTAAGAGGCTACCAGCGACGTTAGCGAGGAGAACGTGCACGAGGCCGACGATGTGCAGAAGGCTGACGACGCTGTGAGGAGGAAATTCCATAGAAGTTGCATAACCCCCGTTGTTGCGCTCCGTGTGGCTGCATGTGAAATTGGTGAGGTTTGCGTGGAAGCTGAGGAGGTTGGACTTACCCAGGAGCTGCAAGGAGTTCAGGTCGGTTGTAGAAGAGACGTGTAGAGATTTCCTTGCAGGAGTCTAAAGAGAGATGGAGTTCAGGCAGTTAAATGTATGATTGTGCAGAGTCAAGTTGTTGCGTTGTTGCGTTCAAGTTGTAAATGGTGTTGCGGTGTTGCCATTCAATTAAGATCGGGGTTGTCTGCTGAAGAGAGCCGAGGAGCCACGAGGAGGCCGTGAGGTGGGCTGTGGGCGCAACAAAACAAAATCTGGGCCTGCGTGATCCAGTGAAATCCGTGGATCTGTTTTTAAAAATAGCGTGGATCTCTTTTGGCTGTAGTGTGTAATTCCATGAAGGCATGCAGAAGGTTCCAAAATCGCCGGAGGCTGCATAGCGTTTGGATAGCAACGATCCGACGTTGTCAGCGTCATCTAGCAGAGTTGGAAATTTTTTTTTATTGTGTGAGAATCTTAGAAGTTGCTGGTTGTGGAGATCCCAAAACCAATTGGGTAAATTTTCTTCTAAATTATTATATGCCAAAATGAAAAGGCGAAAGTCCTTGCTGATTTGAACCCATCATCAGAAATATGTGCATCAAAATTAGATATTGATTGCTGATTTGAACCCATCATCAGAAATATGTGCATCAAAATTAGATATTGATTGGGTTTCCAGCTTGTGAGAAGTCATTTTGTTGCAGCTGAGGACACTAAGACCTATGTGGCACAGAAGCCACAGTCTACAAGGTTCTACAGTTGAAGAGCTTCCAAAGGGAGAAGTTTCCCGCCTGCGTGGTAACCGGGTTGTTGGAGCTCGTTAGAGGACTGTGTGGAGCCAAAAAAGAATCTCGAAGCGAGATAAGTTGGACTTTAACAACATGTCTATATTTTTAGATATTTTTTATTCTGATGATGATGATTTTCTCATGTGGGCATTTGGAAGCATTAGCATGGGCAGTATGTTCGAGTCAGAAGAAATTTCAGAAAAACAATGTGGTTTTGTTGATGACCATGAGAATCAAGAGGCACAATCTGTTGTGCAAGATCCTGAGATTGAAGACACACGAGCTGATCTTCAGGAAGGGTGTAAAGAGGAACAAAGTGTTGAAGATCAATGGGACGAGCCACATGAAGTTGATTGCAAAGACGTGGTAGAAGAAGACAAAGCTGGAGAAAATTTAAATTGTGATGATCTCATTAATATTTCTGTGTGTGCAGACGTTACATCAATGAATGATGAAGACATCATAGTTGAATTTCAGATGGTTGACACTAGAAATAGTGAGAGGGAAAATTCTCCTATCCAGTCTGTCATAATCTTGAGAAGGGCGAGAATAAGAATTAAAGCTTTCTATCATTGGGGAAGAAATAAGGTGAAGATACATCACTACCTCATGGCGAGGAAAGTCAAGATGAAGCCTCAATTCAAGATGAACAAGCATGGACTCTCAAGCAAGAAGACTAAGATGAAAACTTTGTTACCAAGTTTTTTGTCTTTTACCATTGTAAGCCTAGCTGAGACTAGACCAGCAGGCATATGTTATTGTTCAGTGCCATTTATCCATTAAGCGGGAGCGTTGGAATTAATGGAGACAGATAAATTTAGATTACTATTATGGTTATGATAGGATTCAGATTCTAACTTTAGATCTCAGATCCTAATATTCAGGGAGTGGTTGAAACCACCTAATTGTGAGAAAGCCTATATGAACTAGGTTGTTCACCTGATTGTACAGTGTGTGTATGAGTGTTTGTACACTCTCCAGGTATCTCACCTAGAGAGCCATTTAGGTAATATATTCATATTTTATCAGGATTCCGGTATATCATTTTGATATTATTACATCTCGGGGTGGTAGGTGGCAGTATCACCTGTATTCGATCTCGGATCATGCCATCTTAATACACCTGCTATCCGAACTCCTCTTCATGTGAATTAGCATTCTCGTTATCCACCCCATATCTGACACTATATTATTTTATTCTGTCTACCACCTGTTTACCTGATTTGGAAGTTGTTATGCTGGCGGTTCCTTTAAGTGGGTTTTATTCCTTGTACGCTTAATTATCTTGAGGTCCAGGATTTTGACATTCTTCATATTGGTTGGGTATTCATGGTACTTTCCATTTTAATGTGCCTATCTACCCGTTGTCATTCTCCACTATCTCTAACATAGATTAGTATTCCCTGTCATTCTTTTGTGGCTTTATTCCTATTCGGGTGGTATGGACATACTCGAATCGGACACATCGGCCCAAGAGGCCTTCATTATGGCCACCATGGAGGCTGAGTCATGCATGCATCTACCTACTATAGGGGCGTGTCGGAGCAACACTCATTCACTGGATGCTTGGCACACTATTTTAGGAGATGGTTTCGTGCCAGATGGTGATCATGCGGCCCTTGATCTGCAGGGTTACGCTATTGAATGACGATCCAGGCATCGAGTTCAATCTATTAAGACCACCTCCCTGCCACCCGCTCTGGTTTTCGACATTGAGAAATTGAATGACCATATTACCAGTTTGCAGAAACGCGCCCTTGTTGGTCGGTGGCATTTTTCGGAGCGGAGTGATTCTGAGATGAGAATTTGGGTGGATAAGAAGTGGAAAACCCTATTGGGGTATATGTCGACTGTTGTTCGGTTACTTTGGGGATGGTATAGTTTTCATTTTCTTAGTCAGGATGATTTGCAGAAAATCAAAGCAATTCTGTGGATTGATGGTCGCAGTTTCTTGGAACTGCATTCCTAGTTTATTGGTTTTAACTCTCTTAATAATACTCCACAGAATAAGCTGATTTGGGTGAAATTGCCTGGTTTTTCTATTGAGCTCTAGACCAAGCAGGCCCTAATGGACATTGGAAATGTTATCTGGAAATTTGTGCATGTGGATCATCGGTGTTTGTGGACCCTTGATAAACGTGTTGCTTGGATCTTAATTGAGAAGGAGTATGGAGGAGGCTTTCCTGATCACATTGCTTTATATTGGTGGGAGACTCAATTAACTCAGCGACTAGATTATTGGGGGGTACCATTTTGATGTTCCAATTGTCATCAAATTGACCATCATCATTGAGGAGTGCCATACTCCTAAAGACATTCCACCCTATGTTTTTGCTATTTTTTCAGAGACTAGTAGGAGAATAATCACCATGATCTCAAGCATCCTAGGATTCACATCAGACGAGTTTGTGGATGAAATAATCATGGCCTTCTTGTCCATTTTCACTCGAGGCTAGCCTCCTGCCATAATGTATGATTATGCCAAATTCATTGCAAACAAAATGCATGAACAGTTCACTAGATTGCCCACTGAAAGAGTCTTCAAATACTCTTCAATGCTTTTTCATATGTTCAGTGCTTTTTCATATGTTCCTGTATTACCAACCTCCCCAACCTTCTCCCTCCACACTTCACACGAGTACTAAACACTTACCCTAATTTCCAATTCTTAAAATTAAAAACATTAATTTACATCTGAAACTAAAACTATGAATCTTAGATTACTAATATCAACATTAATATTAATTAAAATTAATATTTTGTGTTAATTAATATTAGTTTTAATTTAAATCATTCTATTTTATTATTAGTATTTAATTAAATTAAACCCTAATATTATAAAACAAGTTTGATAAGGTCGGCTTCCATTCCCTGTGCATCTCTTAACCCTATTTATTCAAGTCCAATGAGATCTGTCCTACATAATTACTGATCTATCCTGATGATGAACCACGGTGGATGGCTCGAAATGTTGATTCAAAAAAACTGATCGCAGAAGCCTCAAAACAATAATATATACAACTTTTTTCATACTAAAAAAAAGTTAGAAGATATACCTAACAGATATGCTTGAAGGAGCTATTTTTAAAATGTTGATTACATTTTGTATTAAAAATACATTCTCACCATTGGAGCAGCAGGCATTTGCACAATGGCTTTACCCTGCCCCGCTTGAGTAGCGGGCTTTTGCACAACTCTAGAACCCTTCCAATCTACCATTGCTACGAAATTTTTTTCACCCACCACCATAACGATAAAAACCCAACGGACAGTCAAACACGTGCACCTGCTTGCATTTGGCTTCCCTTTTATATGGTATAGTGCTAGTATTTTATTTATGGTATGTATAGTTCCATAGTCAGTGACATAATGTTGTTGAGAATTTAGGATCAATGTAGGATCCCTTGAAAACGGAAAGAAGTTTAATTGATGATAGGAAGAGTGTTCGACCAAATTATATAGAGAAGGGAAAAGTTAGCCCAAAGTAAGAATAAAGTGAACCTGTTGTAGCGGCTACAACCACACTCCAAAATTTTGCCTTACCCTCATTTTGGAGCCTCCATTCCAACCTTCATAGCAGCTTGCCTTGCTTCATCACTTTCACAAGCTTCAGTGTCTTTCTTGCACAAAGGCAACTTGTCGGTCATAGCTTGATCCATTCCCCTCATAGTATGTTCACCCGGACTTGGTCTAGCTGCAAGCTGAGCAACTTCCCCTTGAAAATTGTGCATTTCTAGAGGGCAACTAGCCTTCCCTCTAGAAATTGCGCAATCCTCTCTGGCAGCCCGCTGGGCTCCAGGATTGCACAATCTTGCCTGTCAACACTCCCAGTAGGATTTGCGCAAATTTCCCCAGCAACACTGCTCAGCCTAGAATTTGCGCAAACTTGGGCAACAGTCAGCTGCTCTACCCAGAAATTGCGCAAATCTCCTGGGCATTCAGCCCAACTCCAAACCAAAAATGTGCTTTTTTTCCTGCAGTTGAGCAGTATCTTACATGTGCAGCTGAGTTGATCGGTTCCCTCCGGGACTGAGCAAAACATACTTGCATCTATGGGCTGCTTCTCCCAAGGCAGCATGCAAATTCATCCCTTGTTTTAGGGATCTATGTTTAGCAGTTGGAGGTTACATGCAAGGAGTAATTCAGAAACCTCCCACCAAGTGTCGCTTCCCCTAGATTCATGGCATGCGCGTCACAACCTCGATGTTATCAAAACTCATCAACCGGACGCTATAGAGCTCATTCCTCACATCAACCTTGTAGCTCTGACATCCCACATCACATGTATGACCAGTCAGCACATTCAGCTCAACTGTTTTGGGGTAGGCTCGCATCCCATGCCTTGTGTTGCATTTCTATCACTTTTTTTGTTTTCGCTTGTATGAGTAATGTTTGCTTGATATCTTTGAGTGCTTGTTGTCATTTACATATATACTAGATTTTCCTAGATTTGTTTCAATTTTCATTGCTATCTCACTGTTGTCGCATGCATGAAACTGTTTTACACGGACGTTTGCCCAACCGGCAAACTGCCTCACCCACATGCATGTTGATCTATTCGCTGAATATTTCATTCATGTTTTGCATGCAATGTCAATCACTTCTGCTATCACTTAGTGTCACCATGCATTTACTGTCTTAGTTGCTTTCAGTTTCCCGTCGGCGAGTCAGGCCAACCTTGGTCCAGACTCTGCCTTCACCAAGGCTGCATTGCGCAATCTGTCGAAGGAAGGCTCTCCTTCCTCTCCAGATTTTCACATTCTTGCCCAACACTAGCCTCCAGGACTGTTTTCTGCATTTCTGGAGGACAGTGATTGTTTGGCCCAAGAAATTGCGCAAATCTGTCCCTAAGCCAGCAATCCTTCCCAACTAGAATTGTGCATTGCGCAATCCCAACAGTCAGTAGTTGGAATGGAATGTGCATTGCACAGTTCCAGTAGTCAACCAGTCTCCCAATAGCCCAGATTGTGCCTTGTGCAGTCTTGGCAGTCAGTCTCCCGACCTCCCGGACAAAATTGCACAACCTTCATGATCATGCAACTAGGTATGTTGCAAGTCAGTTCTCATGTTCATTTGGTTTCGACTGACAGATTGCTTGCCATTAGTGTTTCCTTGTCTCCAGGTATCCTAGGTGTTCATCTGCCTCTCAAAAATACAGGTACAATGGTTTCCAGGAGGGTAGAGACGAAGACACCGTTCAGAGCACACTTGGGGATGCAGTTGATCAAGTGTCCACGAACTTTCCTACCCATGAAGACATCAAGTTGTTCGTAGACAAGGACATCAATATATGATAGCAGCAACATCACAACGAGTAGCATCATGAACAACATCTGAAGACAACATACCAAATGCAACAAATGCAAGAGGAGGGTTGTTGATAACATGGAGGTGGTTGCAAGCTCAAGTAGGTACATTGATGATGAAAGCAACTTTGGAGACTCCTGCGATGAAGTGACGGCGCGACATGAAGATCGTGTGAAGGTAGAAGATGAAACAAAGAAGGAGTTGCATGTGCTGAAGCAGCAACTCAGTAAGAACATGAAGCTGCACAGAAAAACAAATAAGTTGCAACAAGAACAGGAACAGAAGTGGGCGCAACATGCACTCATGGATGAAACTGTGCCCGTACAAGTAAATGATCCATCCCAGTAGCTAACACAAAGCGGACATGGTGAGTAGTGCTTTTGATCACATGCAAGGGATTTAGCAGCATGCATGTCGTTGAGCGCACGCATGTAATCCAACCCATTCAACACACTCACCAAGGCAAAGACAAGAAGAAAGTCAAAATAGGGTTGAACATGTACTTTGACAAGTTGATGTGCAAGACCACTAGCACACACTTGAAGATCAGCATGGACACTATGCATCAGTGTGTTGTCGGTTCAACCGTACCCAAGAATACCATGCTTATGTTAGAAGACGAGTTGGATGAATGGGCCGAACCAATGCACCGGTTGCAACAGAGGCAAGAGTTCGCTTGAGCAAGATGTCACCAAGAGGTGCATGCACACCAACACGGATGACCAAGCTTGGCATCAGCGCACCACCTTCACCATCACAAGCATGTTAAAGAGTTGTTCTCATCACAACGGACCAAGTGTCAATGATGTCTTGCAAGGATTGCTCAAGCCATGTTGTCTCATATGAGTACATGTGCATTGCATTGTTGATTCATGTCAAGTGTAAGTCAAGTGTCAATGGTTGGATGTAATAGTCATAGAGTAGGTGAAGAGTCATGAGGGTAGTTGAACTGTCACAAAGGGGAATGTCAAGGATCACCCCACCCTTTAGTATAAATAGTCCCTCATAACTCCTTGTATAGGCTTTTGGTCAGCCAAGCTTCTACTAAGACTATCTTGAAGAATGCTTGGAGAGTATTGTAACACGCCTTGGCTTCTCCATTGCACAGAGCTAGCACATCTCTTTGGAGGAGCACGCGGATGTGGCTGTTGTTAGAGTCCTATAGTGATAGGATTCATTATTTTAAATTGGTTGAGGTTAACTCTTGTAATATTGTACATACCTTTGCTTTCTGAAAATGTTTTCCATATTAAAATTAAAAATGTAAAGAGGGTATGTCCTAAAAAAATATATCAAAGGACAAGAAAAATAAGAAAAGATCAAAAAATACAAAAAATGAAAAAATATGAACCTCAAACAAAAACCAGATCATGAAAGTGTGCAAGTCTAAGTGCCACTACTTTTTACTTTATTGTCTTAAATAATGGTTGTGTGTAGCTTGCCATATATGCCACAACCCATGATAGTCAAACTGTTCAATCTTGACTATGTCATGCTTTGAATTTCATGTTTATAGTTAGAAAATAAAATCTGACCAAACAATTTAATCTTGGCAAATCATTAGATAGGTAGAGAAATAAAAGGACCTCATCAGTTTAATCTGAGCCCTTGGAAGATATAAGGTTAGAAGTAGATAGTTTGTTTTATAAAAGAAAAGAAAAGAAAAGAGTTTGCTATCTTAAGTGCACCCACCAAAGTGAAGAAAAAATGTTAGGGTAGAGAAAAGGGTAGGTAGAAGAAATGTTGCAGAAATACAAGTCATTTGGAGCATAAGCACTACTATCATACTTAACTATGTGTTTCGAGTGTGCAGGAGCAGTTATCAATGAAAAAAGCATGCTCATAAGCTGATTTTCCTAACTCCCCCTTCATTACATTTCACCCCCACCATGTACTCAGTAATTTTCCCTTTACCCCTTCATGGATTATGAAAATCCCTTCCCCCTCATTTTTACTTCTACCCCTTAGTTTCACACATTTCCCTAGTCAAATACTCCTAAAATCCATTCCCCTAAGTGTGAAATCCATTTCCCCCTTTTAAAATCATGTTTTCCCTTCAATAATTACCCAAAACCCCTCTAAACCCTTTATCCTAACTCTAAAAATCCCCCACCTCACTAACTCTGCCACTTAACCATTTTCCCAACCAAACTCGAGTTTAACCCGCCACCCTGGTGAGGTAAACTAACCCCGCTACCCCTAAAATTCCGCAGTTTAATTAATATGTGATTAAGCATGGGTTAATTACTCTAAACAGTGATTAAAACCCATGGGTCCCGCTAACCTTTGCCCCATTTCCTGACCGCGCAACTTTCCCATGTCCGATCATCCGCCCCCGGATCTAATAGCCATCGCCCATATCATGCTCGCGCGATGTACAACCTTTAATGGTTCGAGAGCACGTGATATGGGCGGTTTTGCTCGGAGCCCATTTGCCTACATGTCGGCCTCTAGCATAGATTGCGTTCCCCTGGCAAAATACCACCCGACCCCCATAAGTGGTGCGATGGCCTCCAAAACCACCTCCCCGCCAAAATGAAAACTAGCACTGTTCATAAAACATTCATTCCCTGCCATTTTTCCAACCGGTCGCGGTTAAAAGCCTTCTGACCCCCATTTTCACCCTTTTTCACTCAAATCGCATTGTTGAACCTCTGAAGCACCTACGCATTACGAACTCCTGTGACCAACTGTCAACCATCAGAGCCTTCCGACGCCACCACTGCACACCATCCTAGCTGCCAAAGCCCTCTGCAAACCCCAATTGAAAACCAGTTGCAGCCCCGACCGAAAATTCCAGGTATTTGAACAAGAACCAAGAATTACCCTCTCTTTAAAGAAAGAACATTAAATTCTTAAAATAACTAAAAGAATTTGATTAATTTCAATTTAATTGAGAGTCTGCCATTCCCAAAGTACCAGAACCCCAACCTGCAACCAGCTCCTACCCTACCCTGGTTATTCAATTACTCAAGTTTCACTCCCAAAGCCATATAAAGCCCAATTTTCCACATTTTATCACAAAAATGGCTGCCCCAACCTCTCTGGATGTCATACCATCGACAACCCCTCACTTAGACATTGACCACCTGGTCCTGGCAGACAAGGATTTTCAAATCAAATACACAGTCACCCAAGGCAACTTTCTAAGAATCCATTGCTGGGCCAAGGATAGATTCTTTAACAAAATAGATGATATCCACCTTTGGGACTCAAATCTACCCAATTATACATTCCCAAAAGCCCATCCATTCCCAGACATTGTACATTTCTGCCATGCATGTTACATCCCTAGCTAAAGGGCTATAATTGCCCCAAACCAAGACTTCTTGTTTTCAATTACTACTAAGTCTATTAACCAGATGCTTCAAATCCAGCCCAGCCACAATTTGACTCCTTTTTCCATTGCACACCTGTTGGACCTGTACACCACATTGGACCTAGCTAAGATCAAACAAATATTTCAGAATTTCATCATTGAGGAGTGCCATACTCCTAAAGACATTCCACCCTATGTTTTTGCTATTTTTTCAGAGACTGGAAGGAGAATAATCACCATGATCTCAAGCATCCTAGGATTCACATCAAACGAGTTTTTGGATGAAATAATCATGGCCTTCTTGTCCATTTTCACTTGAGGCTAGCCTCCTGCCATAATGTATGATTATGTCCAATTCATTGCAGACAAAATGCATGAACAGTTCACTAGATTGCCCACTGAAAGAGTCTTCAAATACTCTTCAGTGCTTTTTCATATGTTCCTGTATTATCAAACAGACAAGTTCTCAATAAAGATTCAGAAAATAGATACCAGGGGAAAGGAAAGATCAGTCATCTACTGGATGTAGAAATTCCCACTATAGATCAACAGATTATGCAATTTACTAAAACAAAATACAATATCTACTTCTACAACACTTTACAGAAGCTTAATCGAATTGAGCAAGATCAAGAGAACAGACATAACTGAGAATGAGAAATCAATCACACATAACACAGAAGAAATAACCTGAGGAAAGCCTCAGCCTAAAACCCCAATATTTGTATTACCATACAAGTGGAAATCTTGTTCAAGTTACAAAAAGAATCAGCTCTCAAGCTATCCTGCTCTCTCTACAATCAAACAATATAGCTCATAGACTGAATAGACATTGTATATGTCCTCCTCAAGCCCTCCAAGCCTCCTATTTCCTTGCGCATTTTTTCTTGGGGTCCAGTGAAGCCACATGTGTGAATTGGCCTCATCACACTCACAAAACCTGAAGAAGTAACTATGCAATCCTCAAGGAAGGAATTCCATCTGCATGCAAGGAATATTCACAATGGAATATTCTAGCAACTGATAATACACTGCCCCTCCATCTGATCTCAACTGGGTCTCTGTTTGAACTGACATGCATGAATTATTTATGAGAGAATATTCAGTTATCTGAAGTGCAATAGTTACATGCATGCATGCATTAACTCACTGAACTCACATTAATTCAACAAACTTTTTGAATTAATCTAACTGGACTTGACTCAGTTAACTAAGTAAACTAATTACAACTCAATATTACAACTCATCCTTATCTCTTTAACTTATGGATAAATTCCTCAATTAATGGAGAAAATGTTGCATGTCCCCACAACTTCATGTTTGATTTTCTACAACTAATTAACTCATGGTGAATTGTTAGGGTCCCACCCTAACCCCCTTATTCATATAGTAGGATCGAGTCATAGTTATAGTTAAGTAAGGAGTCAATAAAGCCCATATTAATAATTGTAAGTGGTTAACCCACATTTAATGACAGGACAACAGTTAGTTGCAAATGGGCCATGGTATTAGATAGATGGTATTAATAAGAACCATGGTATTGATCCATGGTATTGCATGTATGAGTCATATATAAAGGATAGAGACTCCCTACGAGGAGCATCGTGTCTTATTTTGTAATCGAGCTCTGCTCTATTGGAGGTTGCCCCCTCGAAGAGGCAAGTGAACATTGCTTTCTGAATAATAAAATACTTGTTGTTTCTCACTATTCTATGTTCTGGGTATATTTCTTTGCATATTCTGTATTCCGGTATCATCTTGCAGGCAAGTGAACATTGCTTTCTGAATAATAAAATACTTGTTGTTGTTTCTCACTATTCTATGTTCTGGGTATATTTCTTTGCATATTCTGTATTCCGGTATCGTCTTGCAGGTTAAGAGCATAACAAGTGGTATCAGAGCTCTTTCCAGGGCCGGTGGGATCTCCATTTCTTAGCAAAATTTTGTTTTGGCTAGAGACGTGTTCCGGTGTCTTTAAACCACGGGATCTGTCGTTGAGCGCATAAACCTGCAGATTTGGGGAGGCATGCACGCAGGAAATACAAGAGGTGGTCACGCTTGTTGGACTCCCTTGTAACCCCTGTGGGTACCCCTTCGAGTAGTAGTGCATTAGACAGAACCGTGCACGGACTGTCTTCCAAGTACCCTCTGGGTATATCAGAAGCCCCCTAGCTCCTTTGAAACCTCGCCATAGATAAATCGTCGACCGTCTTGCTGCTACAGTACACCGAGAACAACACTCGGAGAGATTACTCACCCGTATGATAGGGTAGTCGGGTTGTACGGCTAAGGGTACAGTTGATCCTCCTTAGTTAGAGCCCTGAAACATTGGGTCGAGTACAACTGTCAAACCCTTATGTATATTGCGATCTGTAGCACCTGACACTCCTCGAGACCATAGTCCCCTTTTCTATCTTGGGATCACGCATAATCTCTGCCAGATCAAATCTCAGAAGGTGGTACCATTCAATTGTCAGTGAAAAAAAAATTCGGGTGGTCCCAAATTTCAAGTACATAGGATCGGTGCATGGTAGAAACTAGAGCTCAAACTATGGCCAATGAGAAGATCGACAAACTTGAACAATCCTTGCAATCCATCCAATCTCAGCTTGACAGACTAACTAACACACTCTTTAAAGGCAAGGAGGAAGCCCGCGAGGAGGCATATATTGGCAATGGACATAGTGAGGGTGATTCTAGCCACTCTCTTGACCTCTGGGGCACCCACCAACAATCCCGTCCGCGACCTCCCAAGCTGGATATGCATAAATTTGATGATACTCACCCGGCCGCATGGATAGCAAAAATGGAGTAGTATTTCAATCTGAATAACATCTTAGATAATGAGACTCAGCTTATGGTGGGGAGCATGTACTTGGACAATGCAAGATGGCAATGGTGGGAATGGCATCAACGTTGCAATGGAAGTTTTTTGACTTGGGCCACCTTCAAAAAAGCTCTTACAGAGCACTTTGACCAGGAATCTTCTTTTTTGGGTCGTCTTACTAAGCTCCGACAGACTGGCACAGTGGATGAATATATTACAGCCTTTGAAGCCTTAGCTTTCCGCACAAGGGATCTCTCAGATGCGTTCTACACGGAATGTTTTATCAGTGGTCTTAAAGAGGCCATACAAGCCAACGTCCGACTACACCACCCTCCCACATGGTCGGAGGCTTGCAAGGTAGCTCGTAACATGGAACGTGCGTTAGCAACCCAGTCTGTTCGCCCAAATTTCACCGCCAAGGGTCGCCCCCCACAGGCTCACAGCACGACTCAAACACTTAAGGTTCAAAAGGTGTCACCTGCAGAAATGGCCGAAAGAAGAAAATAGGGATTATGTTACTACTGTGATGAAAAATACTCCCCAAGTCATAAATGCAAGGAGCCTAAATTTTTTCAAATTGATGCCACTAATTACAGCTCATCGGAGGAATCCCCACCACTTGAGGAACCCGAGGAGGTAGAAGAAGACAACCAGAAGGACAATGTCCCTAACGAACCAGTTATTTTGTTGCATGCTTTGGCAGGGATTTCTTCACCTCAAACTCTCAAAATCAGAGGTTTTATTAAACATCGCCCAATAGTAGTCTTGATTGATAGTGGAAGTACACATAATTTCATCCATCAAAAGTCGCGGAAGCAGTGCTATGTTTTGTACGAGCAGTTTCTAACCTCCAAGTCCAAATTGCGGATGGGGGAACAATGAAATGTGAAGGCCGCTATGAAAATGTCAAACTTCAAATGGGGGATTATCAGTTGAAGACCCACATGTTTGCCATACACATGGGGGGGTGCGACATTGTCCTTGGTGTTGAATGGCTTTGCACTCTTGGGCCAATCACAATGGATTTTCAGGAGTTATATATGAGCTTTAAGTAGAACAACTCCACATATACCCTCCATGGACTCTAGGCGGGAGCTCCCTCTATCATCAGCTCACATAGGATGGAAAAATTGCTAAAAAAAGTGCCATCATGGAGTTATCGCTCAATTTAATTCCATCCAGGCCGTCGAACCCAATTCTCTGCCGATTCATCCTGAGATGCAACAGATTTTAAATAACCATCTGCCAGTCTTTGACAAGCCTCATGAGCTTCCACCCTCGCGATGGGAACATGATCATAGAATCACCTTGGTTCCAGGGGCCCAACCACCAAATGTGCGCCCATACAGATATCCATTCACCCAAAAGAATGAAATAGAAAAAATAATCAAGGAACTTTTGCAAGCAGGTGTCATTCGTCCCAGCATTAGTACTTATTCATCAACGGTGGTCATGGTGCTCAAGAAAGATGGGGAATGGCGGATGTGTCCAGACTTTAGGGCCCTCAATAAGTTGACAGTCAAAGATAAATTTCCCATCCCGGTTGTTGATGATTTGTTGGATGAACTCAGCTTATGGTGGGGAGCATGTACTTGGACAATGCAAGATGGCAATGGTGGGAATGGCATCAACGTTGCAATGGAAGTTTTTTGACTTGGGCCACCTTCAAAAAAGCTCTTACAGAGCACTTTGACCAGGAATCTTCTTTTTTGGGTCGTCTTACTAAGCTCCGACAGACTGTCACAGTGGATGAATATATTACAGCCTTTGAAGCCTTAGCTTTCCGCACAAGGGATCTCTCAAATGCGTTCTACACGGAATGTTTTATCAGTGGTCTTAAAGAGGCCATACAAGCCAACGTCCGACTACACCACCCTCCCACATGGTCGGAGGCTTGCAAGGTAGCTCGTAACATGGAACGTGCATTAGCAACCCAGTCTGTTCGCCCAAATTTCACCGCCAAGGGTCGCCCCCCACAGGCTCACAGCACGACTCAAACACTTAAGGTTCAAAAGGTGTCACCTGCATAAATGGCCGAAAGAAGAAAATAGGGATTATGTTACTACTGTGATGAAAAATACTCCCCAAGTCATAAATGCAAGGAGCCTAAATTTTTTCAAATTGATGCCACTGATTACAGCTCATCGGAGGAATCCCCACCACTTGAGGAACCGGATGAGGTAGAAGAAGACAACCAGAAGGACAATGTCCCTGACGAACCAGTTATTTTGTTGCATGCTTTGGTAGGGATTTCTTCACCTCAAACTCTCAAAATCAGAGGTTTTATCAAACATCGCCCAGTAGTAGTCTTGATTGATAGTGGAAGTACACATAATTTCATCCATCAAAAAGTCGCGGAAGTAGTGCTATGTTTTGTACGAGCAGTTTCTAACCTCCAAGTCCAAATTGCGGATGGGGGAACAATGAAATGTGAAGGCCACTGTGAAAATGTCAAACTTCAAATGGGGGATTATCAGTTGAAGACCCACATGTTTGCCATACACATGGGGGGGTGCGACATTGTCCTTGGTGTTGAATGGCTTTGCACTCTTGGGCCAATCACAATGGATTCTCAGGAGTTATATATGAGCTTTAAGTAGAACAACTCCACATATACCCTCCGTGGACTCTAGGCGGGAGCTCCCTCTATCATCAGCTCACATAGGATGGAAAAATTGCTAAAAAAAGGGCCATCATGGAGTTATCGCTCAATTTAATTCCATCCAGGTCGTCGAACCCAATTCTCTATCGATTCATCCTGAGATGCAACAGATTTTAAATAACCATCTGCCAGTCTTTGACAAGCCTCATGAGCTTCCACCCTCGCGATGGGAACATGATCATAGAATCACCTTGGTTCCAGGGGCCCAACCACCAAATGTGCGCCCATACAGATATCCATTCACCCAAAAGAATGAAATAGAAAAAATAATCAAGGAACTTTTGCAAGCAGGTGTCATTCGTCCCAGCATTAGTACTTATTCATCACCGGTGGTCATGGTGCTCAAGAAAGATGGGGAATGGCGGATGTGTCCAGACTTTAGGGCCCTCAATAAGTTGACAGTCAAAGATAAATTTCCCATCCCGGTTTTTGATGATTTGTTGGATGAACTCAGCTTATGGTGGGGAGCATGTACTTGGACAATGCAAGATGGCAATGGTGGGAATGGCATCAACGTTGCAATGGAAGTTTTTTGACTTGGGCCACCTTCAAAAAAGCTCTTACAGAGCACTTTGACCAGGAATCTTCTTTTTTGGGTCGTCTTACTAAGCTCCGGTAGACTGGCACAGTGGATGAATATATTACAGCCTTTGAAGCCTTAGCTTTCCGCACAAGGGATCTCTCAGATGCGTTCTACACGGAATGTTTTATCAGTGGTCTTAAAGAGGCCATACAAGCCAACGTCCGACTACACCACCCTCCCACATGGTCGGAGGCTTGCAAGGTATCTCGTAACATGGAACGTGAGTTAGCAACCCAGTCTGTTCGCCCAAATTTCACCGCCAAGGGTCGCCCCCCACAGGCTCACAGCACGACTCAAACACTTAAGGTTCAAAAGGTGTCACCTGCAGAAATGGCCGAAAGAAGAAAATAGGGATTATGTTACTACTGTGATGAAAAATACTCCCCAAGTCATAAATGCAAGGAGCCTAAATTTTTTCAAATTGATGCCACTGATTACAGCTCATCGAAGGAATCCCCACCACTTGAGGAACCAGAGGAGGTAGAAGAAGACAACCAGAAGGACAATGTCCCTGACGAACCAGTTATTTTGTTGCATGCTTTGGCAGGGATTTCTTCACCTCAAACTCTCAAAATCAGAGGTTTTATTAAACATCGCCCAGTAGTAGTCTTGATTGATAGTGGAAGTACACATAATTTCATCCATCAAAAAGTCGCGGAAGCAGTGCTATGTTTTGTACGAGCAGTTTCTAACCTCCAAGTCCAAATTGCGGATGGGGGAACAATGAAATGTGAAGGCCGCTGTGAAAATGTCAAACTTCAAATGGGGGATTATCAGTTGAAGACCCACATGTTTGCCATCCACATGGGGGGGTGCGACATTGTCCTTGGTGTTGAATGGCTTTGCACACTTGGGCCAATCACAATGGATTTTCAGGAGTTATATATGAGCTTTAAGTAGAACAACTCCACATATACCCTCCGTGGACTCTAGGCGGGAGCTCCCTCTATCATCAGCTCACATAGGATGGAAAAATTGCTAAAAAAAGGGCCATCATGGAGTTATCGCTCAATTTAATTCCATCCAGGCCGTCGAACCCAATTCTCTGCCGATTCATCCTGAGATGCAACAGATTTTAAATAACCATCTGCCAGTCTTTGACAAGCCTCATGAGCTTCCACCCTCGCGATGGGAACATGATCATAGAATCACCTTGGTTCTAGGGGCCCAACCACCAAATGTGCGCCCATACAGATATCCATTCACCCAAAAGAATGAAATAGAAAAAATAATCAAGGAACTTTTGCAAGCAGGTGTCATTCGTCCCAGCATTAGTACTTATTCATCACCGGTGGTCATGGTGCTCAAGAAAGATGGGGAATGGTGGATGTGTCCAAACTTTAGGGCCCTCAATAAGTTGACAGTCAAAGATAAATTTCCCATCCCGGTTGTTGATGATTTGTTGGATGAACTCAGCTTATGGTGGGGAGCATGTACTTGGACAATGCAAGATGGCAATGGTGGGAATGGCATCAACGTTGCAATGGAAGTTTTTTGACTTGGGCCACCTTCAAAAAAGCTCTTACAGAGCACTTTGACCAGGAATCTTCTTTTTTGGGTTGTCTTACTAAGCTCCGACAGACTGGCACAGTGGATGAATATATTACAGCCTTTGAAGCCTTAGCTTTCCGCGCAAGGGATCTCTCAGATGTGTTCTACATGGAATGTTTTATCAGTGGTCTTAAAGAGGCCATACAAGCCAACGTCTGACTACACCACCCTCCCACATGGTCGGAGGCTTGCAAGGTAGCTCGTAACATGAAACGTGCGTTAGCAACCCAGTATGTTCGCCCAAATTTCACCGCCAAGGGTCGCCCCCCACAGGCTCACAGCACGACTCAAACACTTAAGGTTCAAAAGGTGTCACCTGCAGAAATGGCCGAAAGAAGAAAATAGGGATTATGTTACTACTGTGATGAAAAATACTCCCCAAGTCATAAATGCAAGGAGCCTAAATTTTTTCAAATTGATGCCACTGATTACAGCTCATCGGAGGAATCCCCACCACTTGAGGAACCGGAGGAGGTAGAAGAAGACAACCAGAAGGACAATGTCCCTGACGAACCAGTTATTTCGTTGCATGCTTTGGTAGGGATTTCTTCACCTCAAACTCTCAAAATCAGAGGTTTTATTAAACATCGCCCAGTAGTAGTCTTGATTGATAGTGGAAGTACACATAATTTCATCCATCAAAAAGTCGCGGAAGCAGTGCTATGTTTTGTGCGAGCAGTTTCTAACCTCCAAGTCCAAATTGCGGATGGGGGAACAATGAAATGTGAAGGCCGCTGTGAAAATGTCAAACTTCAAATGGGGGATTATCAGTTGAAGACCCACATGTTTGCCATACACATGGGGGGGTGCGACATTGTCCTTGGTGTTGAATGGCTTTGCACTCTTGGGCCAATCACAATGGATTTTCAGGAGTTATATATGAGCTTTAAGTAGAACAACTCCACATATACCCTCCATGGACTCTAGGCGGGAGCTCCCTCTATCATCAGCTCACATAGGATGGAAAAATTGCTAAAAAAAGGGCCATCATGGAGTTATCGCTCAATTTAATTCCATCCAGGCCGTCGAACCCAATTCTCTGCCGATTCATCCTGAGATGCAACAGATTTTAAATAACCATCTGCCAATCTTTGACAAGCCTCATGAGCTTCCACCCTCGCGATGGGAACATGATCATAGAATCACCTTGGTTCCAGGGGCCCAACCACCAAATGTGCGCCCATACAGATATCCATTCACCCAAAAGAATGAAATAGAAAAAATAATCAAGGAACTTTTGCAAGCAGGTGTCATTCGTCCCAGCATTAGTACTTATTCATCACCGGTGGTCATGGTGCTCAAGAAAGATGGGGAATGGCGGATGTGTCTAGACTTTAGGGCCCTCAATAAGTTGACAGTCAAAGATAAATTTCCCATCCCGGTTGTTGATGATTTGTTGGATGAACTCAATGGGGCTCAATTCTTCACTAAGTTGGATCTTTGCTCAGGCTACCACCAAATTCGCATGAAGGAAGTTGACATTCCAAAGACTGCTTTCAGAACTCATGAAGGCCATTATGAGTTCCTGGTCATGCCATTCGGTCTTTGTAATGCCCCATCTACTTTTCAAAGCCTTATGAACCACCTTCTCAAACCATATCTCAGGAAATTTGTCCTTGTCTTCCTCGATGCCATCCTCATCTATAGCTGCACTTGGGCCGCACATCTTCAGCATGTAGATCTGCTCTTGCAACTACTCCGCAAGCATAAATTATTTGTTGAGATGTCCAATTTTCTTTTGGCATGGAAGAAGTTGAGTATTTGGGCCACATTGTGGGGTGAGAAGGTGTCAATGTGGACCCCAAAAAGATCCAGGCAATGCAGGATTGGCCTCAACCTAAGACCTTGAAGAGCCTGAGAGGATTTTTGGGTCTCACAGGATATTATCGCAAATTTGTCTGTAATTATGGCCGCATTGCGAAGCCCCTCACTCAACTCCTCAAGAAAATTTCATTCTTCTGGAATGATGATGCACAACAGGCATTTACAGCTCTCAAAAATGCCATGTGTTCCACTCCAGTCTTAGCACTACCTGATTTCACCAAATCTTTTGTCATTGAACGTGATGCTTCGGGTACGGGTATTGGGGCAGTCTTAATGCATGAAGGTCGACCCTTGGCCTTCACAAGCCAACAACTAAGTGGGAGGAATCTGGGACAATCTACCTATGAGAAGGAAATGATGGCCATCTTACATGCAGTGGATACTTGGCGACCATACTTACTGGAGCGACGTTTCCAAATCTGCACAGACCATCACAGTCTTAAATATTTTTTGGAGCAACGCCTATCCTCCCCACAACAAAATAAATGGCTCACCAAAATGCTGGGATATGATTATGAGATCATTTACAAGAAAGGGTGTGAAAATAGTGTAGCGGATGCATTATCTCACCAATTTGAGGAGGAAAGTACCCTGCTCGCAATTTCCCTTCCCATTCCAGAATGGATTGAAGAGGCTCGTAGGGAATGGTTTTCACATCCTGGGCTCTCCCAACTCATTACTCAATTGCAGGCGGATCCAAATTCCACCAAAGGCTACTCGTGGCAGGATGAGATTCTTCGCTACAAGGATAGAGTCGTAATATCACCAACATCCACCCTCAAAAGCCGCATTTTGGCAGAATTGCACTCATCCCCCACTGCAGGACATTCAGGCTTTCAGAAGACATATGCTCGCACTAGAAGATCATTTTTTTGGACAGGCATGAAAAAGGACATCCTTACTTTTGTAGCAGAATGCGATGTCTGTCAACGCCACAAAGGGGAGACAGTCAAAGCACCCGGCACATTACAACCGTTGCCCATCCCGACATCTATATGGACAGAGGTTTCTATGGATTTCATTACAGGTCTTCCAAAGTCAGGAAACAAGTCAGTAATCATGCTGGTTGTGGACCGACTTTCTAAGTATGCTCATTTCTGCGCCCTACCCCACCCATTTACACCGACTTTGGTCACTCAATCTTTCATGGATCAGATCTTCAAATTGCATGGCATGCCCACTTCTATTGTGTCTGATCGTGACCCGATCTTCACCAGTAAATTTTGGCAGGAACTCTTCAGGCTATAAGGCACCCAACTAAAACTCAGTACTTCCTATCATCCACAAACGGATGGTCAAACTGAGGCCGTCAACAAATGTCTGGAAACCTACCTTAGGTGTTTCACTTCAGAAAAGCAACATCTATGGGTACAGTGGTTGCCTCTAGCTGAATGGTGGTATAACACCAACTATCATGCCACCACCAAAGTGACTCCCTATGAAGCAGTTTATGGTCAACTCCCTCCTTCCCCTACTTCTTATATCAAGGGGTGCTCCAAGGTACAAGCAGTGGATCAACTCCTACAAAACCGCACAACCATGCTCGCCCATCTTAGAGAGAATCTTCATCAAGCTCAAAACTGCATGAAGCAACAGGTAGATCAGCATCGCTCAGAGCGCCAATTTCAAGAAGGGGATCAGGTATTTTTGAGGTTGCAACCATATAAGCAAACTTCACTCAAAGACAAGGGTTTTCAAAAACTATTTCCAAAATTCTACAAACCATATCAAGTACTTCAGTGCATTGGAGAAGTGGCCTACAAGCTAGCTTTGCCACCCACTGCAAAAATCCATCCAGTTTTCCATGTCTCATGCCTCAAGAAAGTGATTGGGAACAATTGTAGAATTCAAACCAGTCTAGATGAATTGGATGAAGAAGGGTCAATCTGGCTCCAACCTAAACAAATCCTAGACACACGAGAACAGCACCTGCGTGGCCGCATGATCAAGGAAGTCCTCTTCAAGTGGAAAGACACCTCTCCGGAAGATGCAACCTGGGAACCAACCACTATTCTTCAGCAGTTTCCACAGCTTCAGCCTTGAGGACAAGGCTATTCTTAAGGGGGAGGGCATGTTAGGGTCCCACCCTAACCCCCTTATTCATGTAGTAGGATCGAGTCATAGTTATAGTTAAGTAAGGAGTCAATAAAGCCCATATTAATAATTGTAAGTGGTTAACCCGCAATTAATGATGGGACCACAGTTAGTTGCAAATGGGCCATGGTATTAGATAGATGGTATTAATAAGAACCATGGTATTGATCCATGGTATTGCGTGTATGAGTCATATATAAAGGATAGAGACTCCCTGCAAGAAGCATCGTGTCTTATTTTGTAATCGAGCTCTGCTCTATTGGAGGTTGCCCCCTCAAAGAGGCAAGTGAACATTGCTTTCTGAATAATAAAATACTTGTTGTTGTTTCTCACTATTCTATGTTTTGGGTATATTTCTTCGCATATTTTGTATTCCAGTATCGTCTTGCAGGTTAAGAGCATAACATGAATTAATTAATTATTTTACAAACAGCTGCTAAGATCAAATTCGAATTTTTACTTCTCTAATTTAGTTCAGGGACTAACTAAAATAGGAAGGTATCCTGAAATGCTATTTATAGCAGTACTAAATTTAGCACTTCTATATTTAGAATTTCTTGTTGCTATTTTCAACACTGGACACCCTTGGTCTAGAGGTATAACACAACATTCACATTTAAAGACTTCATAGGTTGTTTTGTGCACCCTGTCATGAACATGCTAACTTTTAGCACTTAACCTAGAATCAATACTGAGATCAAGAGAGTACTGCAACTAGCAAACAATAACAGAGTAGGAGACTAGTACCTCTACCAGAATCATACTGAAATTAGTATCTATGGCTATGAGTTACCCGCCTACAAATTGCCTAAGTATCTCCCAGTGAGAATGTTTGCCTTGGAATACTTCAGGCAAATGATAGGTGTGGATGAGGTCAACTTCCTAGCTGTTAGGAAGAAAACACAATTTAAGATGAAAAACCAAATGGGCCCTTTCATCTACAACACCAGAGAGGCTGGGCCTGAAGCTGATAAGATACTCCAACAATTCAAATTCAAGAATAGTTTCATTTGGCATTATGACCCTCATGGGGTTATAAACAAACTCAGGCAAAAGGTCAAGCTGGGACCTTACATCCACTACCCAAGAGTTGACATAAAGCAGTATGCTAATCAGCCAGAATGGGTAGAGACCACATTGATAGATATGGACAACACAGTGGTGGATGTGGAAAACACCATGATTGACTTGGAGAAACAATTTGACCAAATCTCTTTCTTGCAGGTCCTAGAGTTGGAAGAGCCCATGAATATCCCTCCCATCATTCAGAATCTTGTCAATGAGGAGAAGAATCCCAAAAGAAATAGGGAGGAAGCTTCAAGCTCTGCTATGGTTACCACTAATTAACAGTTCCAACTAAGAAAATGGCACAAATTGACTCCACTGTCTGAACATGAAGAAAACATTACAGCAACAGAAATGATTGATACTGATGCAATGGGGCAAAGGAGTAGACAAACAACTGAGACTGCTGCATTAGCATAAACACATCAACCATGTTCTTTAAACATCCAAATTATATAGAGATAGAAGAGTGTGGAGGTATCTTCCTTTGTTAGGCCAGCTGACAAGGAAGCAGATATCAAGGAAAGATTCAACGAGATTAAAATGAGGAATGAAAAGCTCAAGGCAGACACTTATGCCAAGTACATGCAGATGACACCATTGAATCAAAGCATATTGATGTCAGCCTTTGACATCAAAAAAGGTAAAACGTAAGTGTCCTTCCTACATCCTACTGTACAGCAACCTAAAACCACAACGAACTACAAGAATACCAACTTTGAGGTCTTAGCCAGGGATGTGCATCCCATAGATCAAATATAATTTCACAAGTAGGCTGGAGAGATGATCTACTCCACCCTCACAACAAAAGCAATGGTAGCATTCAAGCTCAGGGACTCATTAGATAATGTGATAGCCTAGTACAAACTGGAAAAATCATCTTCCAGTGCCAAAGACACAAGGATCAAATCCTTAGAAGACCTTATCATTGAGCTGGGCCATGACCCAAAGGTCATCAAGGCTATTGACTAGTTAATTAAGAAGAAAAATTAAGACATTGCAGCCCTTAAGAAACAGCTCAGGATGCCTCAGTCACAGCACCCTCAAACGAAAGAAGTCCTAGAAATCCAAATAAATCATGAAGAGATGATGGACTTGGTGCTGCAACTTAATGACCAGTTGAAAGAAATGGAAAAGGAACTAGATAGCTTGATCTAGCTCAAACAAGCTAGTCTAGACAGATGCTCCTCCAACTGTCATTCTTATAGTGACCATAGTTGTGCCTTCCACATTGGCAAAATCATTATCTCCCACTGGTCCAATGGCCACTACATTACCAGCAACAACATCAACTACATCAACAACGACATCAACAACAACAGGTACCGCATGTGATGAAGCATACAGGATGGTCAAGGCAATGGAAGAAATGTCCATTCAAACCAGTGAAATGAACAAGTTAAAAGAGAAACTTACCAGCCTAGAGACAGATTGTAGGTTAGCCCAAATCATGCATAAGGAAGAACAACAGAAGGCTACCAAAATGAATGAGAGAGTGAAAAGTTTGGAGAAAGAGTTAACATTGAGTGACCCTTTTGGAAAGGCCAAACAATTATTATGGGCCAATATCATTGACTCTGTTAATGATATTTGGTCATCTATTCACATTGAGAAGATAGACTTAATCAAATAGGCTACAAAATCCATCTAGAATGTCAAAGAAGAGCTTGGAGAAAAGCCAGAGAAAGCAGTGAGAATTATTCAATTCCTCAACTCCAAGAACAAATATGAGCTACAAGAACTTGACATACCTGACAGGACAGGTACCATTTTGGAAGTCAAGAGGGTCCTACCCAAGAGAGATTTAATGTTAAAGTTAGAAGATAAGTGTCAAACCATGCAGCTAGTCGTTGACAGGTTTATGACCAAGTTTGAGCTTTTGAGAGAAAAGGGACTACCTAGTCCCTTGGTCATAAATTATAAATTGATGACACAGGAGGACTACAATAAGAAAATCAGGGAAGTAGCCAAAGAACAGGCAAATAACTCATCAATGAGTGGTATACCAACTGGCAGAGTATTATACTAGACTTTTGAAAATATGTTTTACCTCCAACATGAGGTGAAACAATTATTTATTAATAAGCCTACTTTTGCCAAATATACAGAGGTTGATGAGATATATAGGAAAATGCTCAATAGCCATTTACTAGATGAAGAAACATGGTAAAAACTGAATGATTTACTATAGTAAAAACACAATAAATTATAAACAGTAAATTATAAGTGTACAGTAAAAAGTAAATGAGCATGGTAAAAGGATGAAGATAGGTCAGCACAGTAAAAGTGTATTAGGTGAGAGAGTATCAGATGAAAGAAGAAAGTCAAACAGACTATCTATCGTGAAATCCAAAAATAGCCTACCAACATAAAAGGCTAAAAATCAAAGCATAATAGCCAACATAACCAAAATAAAAGGGACAACATGAAACAGTTCAATAGGTGTCTCTATCTTCTTGCAAGAAGATATTTTCATTTTCCTAGATTTATTCTCAAATTAATTTGAGATATTTTGTAATAAACTTTTTGTATAAATACTTCAAAATTCAAAGTATTGTGGTGGATTATTTTACATTTGTAGAGTTATTGTGATCTTGAACCTAAGGGTGATTGTACTATTTTCAAGTCAACAGACTGGAGCAAGTAATAAAAGCATTTCGCTACAGGATTCATGAGATGAGCCATTTGCAGTGAAGTACTTTCTTTGTGTTATTGTGTTACTTTTCTTTTTTGTTTTCATAATCTTAAATGTGTTCTAAAATCTAAATGAATTAACTGGAAATATCATACAGAATTTGTTTAATTACACTCTGTTTTGCACAGTAATTTATTTACATGTTTTCTTCTGATACCCGGATCTGAGAATCCTTGATTTCTCTCCCATCCTAGTTGACTTCTTTCATTCCTTCCAAAGTCCGGCCTAGGGAACCCTTAATTGCTCCCTGGATCCGATTTGAATCCATTCACCATTTAGCCTCTAAGATCTACAGTAACTTATCTATCTTGCCCTGTAGACACTATTTTTAGAACTGAATCCAGTCTTGTTTGTCAGACATCCAACTCCATAGCCCAATGGTATAAGCCAATCCTCTGTCCATCTAAGTAAAGTGATCCCACCACCAAATTTTCAAAACAAAACCCAAGTGCAAGCAATAACTAGCCTAAAATCATCTTAACTAAAACAAAGTTAAATCTTAAAGAGAGAGCCCTCTCTGAGCATCAGGAAGGCTAGGTCCTGATCTCCAAAAGTGGTTTGTGGTTACCTTTGGTTTTTCTTTCTTCTTACTTCAAAAGAATTATCAGAGTGATAACAGTTGTAATGTTCCACTATTGGGGCTAGCAGGTTTACATGGATGTATTGTATGATTGAAACTTAAACTTCTTTATATAATAAGAGCCAACACATTTTCATGCATATGTTGTTATTGTAGTTGGACTGCTCCGGTTGCCTTAATGATATATGTTGTTTAATTTACATACTTGTGTATGAATTGATTCACATGCAATTATATGAATCTTGTTGTTAATGTGTTGTACATGTTGTTAATGTTGTCACTGTCTGTGTCAACTGCTTTGCCAGACATCAGACAAACCTTTCACATGAACCTTGCTGTAAAAACCATCACACTCATCTTGGACTGATCCGTGAGTGTTGTACGTGTTATCTTACCTTGTATGATGTGACTGTCGCATCTGAGTGGACTTCTCTGCCGAAATCTCTGCATGTCCTTTTGCGTTGTGTGTTCCTAGCCGAGTTGGGACTGATCCCTTTCAACCTGGAACTCACCTTCACCTCCTTCCCCTTTCTAAGTGTTAGAACCTCTCATACACCTTCCTTGACTCACTGCAACTGTCACACCCTTGTTACTAACAGAGTTATCTTACTTGCCTTTGTGCGACATCGCGGTCAAGGCATTACCTTACGACCCACTGTTGGGACTCCTACACCAAACGGTCTGAGGTCTAATTGGGACTTCTTACCGGGGAGATCCCTTTGACATGTTGGCGGGTCCAACATCGTCAAAAAAGCCTTAATAAAATTGACTAAATCTATACAAGGAGAACTAATTAATTAGAATTGAAATTAAATTAAAATTAAATAATTTAATATGATTATTATTGGAGTTATCCAAGGTTTGTTAGTTATATTAGTATGATTAAAATGAAGAAAAGTGTATAAATAAATAAAAAGATTAGAAGAAAAAAAAATAGAATAAAATTTAGATATTTAACATTTTTATTGTGTGAAAATTCAAAAGGAAGACCAACTAAAAAAATTTAATATCTTAATTTTATTCTATTCTTTTAATTTTTTTATTTATTTATACTCCTTTCCTCATTTTAATAATTGTAATATAACTAACAATCCTTGGATAACTCTAATAAAAATCATATTAAATTATTTAATTTCAATTTTAATTAATTATTTCTTTTTCTGCAGATTTAATCAATTTTATCAATGTCCCTTTTATTCTCACTTTCTTTAACGGCTAATTTTTCCCCTTCTCTATATAATTTGGTCAAGCACTCTTCCTATCATTAGTTAAACTTCTTTCCCCTGAAGATGGGCGAACTGTTCACCTGAAACATTTCGCTCTTAAAATAAAATACACAAGTTTCTAGAAGTTCTCAACAAAATTAAGTATTTAATTTGTCAAATATTAATGGAAATAGGATCTAGTGTTAGTATTTAATTTATCAAATATTAATGGATATTATGGTGAAGAATGAAAGTACATAAAGTATACATGTGGAGAAGAATGTAAGTGAAACATAGCCAGAAGAATCAACAATCCCCCAATACTATGTCAGCAAAAGATAAGAACTCTTTCTCTTCTCTTGAAGGTATGGAAGAAGATGTTAATAAGGTTGAAGACACCAATAGGGTAGATAATTAGGTAGAAGTTGACTTATAGAAGCAGGCATAGAAGCGCAAATTGGGTCCCCTTGTTCAGTTTACCGGGCTTTGAAGAAGTTTCTCCCTTACTCATTCAATATTATAAGGACCTTTTTGGAGAAGAACATAATTTGTTATGTTTTATTAACAATTGGGTTGCACAAGATCTTGCCATGTTGACAAAAGAGCATCGAGAACAGTATGGGAATGCTTACCTTTCTTGGAAAGCTAGAAGTTCACAACCTCTTCTCATTGCTCAAGAATTTACCTAGGGTCAAGCCTTCCAAGAGAAGGGGAAGGAAATAATTCTTAAATATTAATATCCAAGGACCTGAAAAAGAAGGGAAAAAGGAACCATAAGGAGATAACGCAGCCTATGGAACAAGTTTCAACTAATATTCGCCAGGTAACAACCGTGCCATACTTACCCTCCCACCCTTCCAATTTTTCCCAATGAAAATTATCTCGTGGAATATTCAAGGACTTAATAGTAAGGGGAAGCAACGATATCTTTGAGATAGAATAAGAAAAGAGAAGATGATGATTATGGTTTTGAAGGAAATAAAAATGACATAATAGAGGTTGAAAACGGTAGCTTCTTACTGTTGGACAAGGTGTAAATCTATGGTTTTGGAAGCAAAAGGAAATGTTGGAGGTCTCTCAATCCGGTGGAACCAAAATGAGGTTGAATTTCATGAATGGATGGCCACTTCCAACACCCTTACATGTCATTTCCGTCATATAGGAACTAAAGAATATATTCTTAATAGTAGTATATGGTCCCACCTATGTGGGGGATGAACTAATTTTTTTACAGCAATTTGTTCATATCAAAGAAATAGTAGAGGAATCCCTATGGATTGTTGGAGGATATTTCAATCTCATAAGATCTTTGTAGGAGAAAAAGGGATGGGTTAGAATATTAGAACGAACATCGATAACCTTCGATGGTTATTTGCAACGGTTGAAGTTGGTCGATATTCCCACAAGAAATGTTTTATACACATTGAATATTAGAAGGGGAGGTACCCATCAAATAGCAAGCCAGTTGGGTAGATTTCTCCTTTCCGAAGTGATCTTACACAAGTACATCTTTCTTGAAGCATCAATTTTTCCCTATTTGGGATTGGACCATTGGCCGATAAGATTAGAAATAGATATGAAAGAATGTCCCTCTAACCCCCCCTTTCATTTTGAATGATTTTGATTTTAGGACCCTTCTTTTGTGGATCTCTTACATAAATGTTGGAGGGAGCTAAATATCACAACATCATCTAAAATGAAAGTCTTCCAAATTAAGTTGAAGGCTTTAAAGAGCAGAATAAAACATTGGAACAAGCAAGTTTTTGGCAATATTTGTTAGAAAATTATATATTACAAAGAAATGGAACACATAAAATACTAAAAATATATAAATACAAAAAAACACATAAAATAAGAGAGACACAAATATATGTCGTTCACCCAATTTGGGCTACATCCACGGAGAAACAACTAGTCCTTCGTTTATATTATCTAGAAAATGAAGAGACAAATATGATGTAATTTCCTCTTCTCTCTCACATAATCTCCTCTCTCTTTTGTCACTCAGAATACACATCTACATAGCCACAATAAAATTCCCTTATATATAGCGAGGGTTTTCCTTCTAGGAAAAAACCCTAAATTAAATATAACTTCTATCGTCAGATCATTCGCCTAATGAATGACTCAGATTGACTACAAAATTACAATATTTTACAAGGCAATTTACATCTATTTTTAGCTTTGGGGGCACTTCCCTTGAACCCCTGCCAAAGGAGGACTCATAAGACCCCCCTGATGACGAAAAAATGGGTGGCATTGCCACCCCATTATGAACTAGGGTCAAATGCGGTGATACTTCTAAATAAAGAAGATAATCAGGCTCCACACCCAACAATATCCAACTCTGAGTCTGATTATAGCAACTCCACCGCTACTGCATTTGCTGGAAAATGACTCCACTTTGGACCTGGTTGTTTCTCATCTTGATCATCATACTTGAAGACCAATTAAAATTGAGAAAAATCTCAGTTTCTACCTGGTTAAAACTTTTGTTAACATATCTGCAGTATTCTAGCTTGTGTGTATCTTTTCCAGCTTCAAATGTCCATCATCCAACACTGACCATATGAAATGGTACTTGAGCTGTATATGTTTAGTCTTGGAATGAAATGCAGAGTTCTTTGCAAGATGAATGGCACTCTGGATGTCACTATATAACCTGCCCAACTCCTGTTTCTTACCTAATTCATCCAAAAACCTTTGTAACCAAATCATTTCTTTACTAGCCTCTGTAGCAGTAACATACTCTGCTTCCGTCATTGAGAGTGCAACCACATTTTGCAATTTTGAAACCCAACTGATAGTTGTTCCACCTACAGTAAACAAATACCTTGTGGTGCTCCTCCTGTTATCACTATCACCTGCCATATCTACATCAACATATCCATGTAGAGAAATGTTTGAACCACCAAATCATAATGCTTGATATGTGGTACCTCTCAAATACCCGAGAATCCACTTCACTGCCATCTAATATTCTTTTCTCGGATTGTTAATGTACCTTCTTACAACTCCCACTACATGTGCAATAGCAGGCCTTGTGCAGACCATTGCAGACATTAAGATTCCAACTGCTTATGCATATGGAACTTTAGACATATAATCCATGTCTTCCTGAGTCTTGGGACACATCTCCTTAGTTTGAAATGGCTAGCCAAAGGTGTACTAACTAGTTTTGCATTCTGCATATTAAATCTTTCCAACACCTTTTGTATGTACTCACTTTGAGACAATGTTAATTTGTGATTTTTCTTGTCTCTACCTATTCTCATACCAAGGATTTGTTTTGCAGCACCCAAATCCTTCATTGCAAATGAATTTGCCAATTTTCTTTTGAGCACATTTATTTCCTTCATGTTAAAACCTACAACAAGCATGCCATCTACATACAATAACAATATAATATCGCTGCCATCATTTTTCCTTTTGAGATAAACACAATGATCAGAGTGACATCTAGTGCAACCTTGTTCAAACATAAAACTGTCAAATTTTAGATACCACAACCTTGGAGCTTGTTTTAAGCCATACAAGCTCTTCTGCAACCTGCACACTAGTTTCTCCTTCCCTTTGACCTCATATCCTTGTGGTTGCTTCATATATATCTCTTCCTCCAAATCCTGAGGGAGAAAGGTCGTCTTTACATCTAACTGCTCAAGATGCAAATCTTCTACTACTACTAAACTTAAAATAGTTCTCTTTGAAGTCATTTTAACAACAGGAGAAAATATCTCATCAAAGTCTATACCTTTTTTCTATGCAAACCCCTTCACCACAAGTCTAGCTTTATACATTTTTCTACCTCCATCTTCTTCATTCAATCTGTAAACCCATTTATTCTAAAATGTTGTTTTACCTATAGGCGACCTGACTAAGTCCCAATTCTAGTTATGTACCAAGGAGTCAATCTCTTCTTTCATGGCTAGCTCCCACTTCTTCCTAGTTTCTACCTTCATTTCTTCTTCATAACATTTTGGTTCACCAGAATTAGTCAACAATACATAATATAATGAAGGAGAGTATTGTTCAGGGGGTCTACTTATCCTGGTAGATCTTCTAACACCACTTTCAGGTGTTTGAGGTTCCTGTTTCTGTTGTTTTTGTTGTTGTTGTTATGGTTGTCAATCATTATGATTTTCAGATACCTTTGCTTTTTTTTGTGATCTCATCAATCACTGTGTATTCTCAGTTTTGTTTTTCTTATTTCTTTTCTTGCATCTGATCCTTATACAAAACCTTTTCATTGAAGATGACATCTCTGCTCCTAATGATTTTATGATTATCATAATCATATAAGCGATAACGAAAATCATTAACACCATATCTAATAAAGGTAAATTTCTTTGATTTTCCTCAAGCTTTGTTCTATTTTCTTTATTAATGTGGACAAAGGCTTCACAACCAAAAGTCTTTAAAAATGAGTAGTTTATCTTTTTACTTGTCCATGCCTCCTCTGGAATACCTCCATCCAAGGAACTTGAAGGCCCTTTGTTTATTAGATAAACAACAGTATCTACAACATCTGCCCAAAATTGTAAGGGAAATCATGCATGCAAACACATGCACCTTGCATGCTCCATTATTGTCTTGTTCATCCTTTTTGACACACCATTTTCTTATGGTGTTCCTATAAATGTATTCTCTCTGTGAATTCCATGATCTGAACAATACTTATCAAACTCTTTGCTGCAATATTCACCTTCATTGTCTGATCTGAGGCATTTCAACCTTTTTCGTGTCTCATTTTCATCCAAAGCTTTCCATTTCTTGAAAGTGTCAAATACATCAAATTTATTTCAAATACAATAAATCCAGGTTTTTCTGGTTGCATCATCAATAAAAGTAACATAATAACAAGAGCCACTGATAGATGACACCTGAGCAAGTCCCCATACATCTGTATGCACAAGCTCTAATTTTTCTCTCTTCTTTTCTTTCCCAACTCTGAGGAATTTGACTCTCTTCTATTTTCCATAAACACAATTCTCACAGAATTCCAAATCGACATCCTTCAAACCTGACAACAAATTTCTTGAGTGAAGAATCTTCATTCCCTTCTCAATCATGTGCCTGAGCCTATGATGCCACAATGTTGTATCTTTTCCTGTATAGGTTAAAACATTAACAAATTAGAAATAGCATTATAAATACAATGTACCAACCTTTTCTCCTTTTGTTGTTATGAGGGCTCCTTTAGTGACCTTCTAGGTTTTATCTATAAAAGTAGTTACACAGCCTTCACCTCCCAACTGCCTTGTTGAAATTAGTTTTTTCTTCAATCTGGAACATGCCTTACCTCCTTCAATAGCCATTGGTTTCCATTATTCTGTTTTATGAAAACTTTACCCATTCCAATGATTTTACAAGGTTTATCATCACCCAAACGAAACTATCCGAAATATCCTTGAACATAATCATGAAAATGTTTCCTATCAGGTGTGGCATGGAATGAGGGCCCTGAATCTACCACCCAGGCATCAATAATATTTTCTAATGAAATAATTAAAGCATCTTGCAACACATCACTTGTCACATTCACTTCATGATTGTTTTCTTGTTGCGTGTATCCTTCTTTTTCCTTCCGAGACTTACAGTATTTCTTCAAGTGTCTTTTCTTCCTGCATTTCCAACACACTATCCCCGATCTGGACTTGGATTTTCCTTTCCTTGACTTACTACGATATCTTGGGCTCTTTCCTCTTTCCATTTTTCTTCCCCTAGTCTCTGCAGTCGGAGCGTTACCTGATGTCTCACCAAAGATTTTATGTCACATTTCCTCGCTAAGGATTGCATCGACAACATCATCAAACTTTAAAGTACTAGATCCAAAGACATGGTTAATAATGGCCATAACTAAACCATTCCAACTTTCTGGCAATGAGCACATAAATAACATATCCCTAACTTCATCATCAAAAGTTACCCCTACATAACTTAATTAGTCTGTAACCGTATTAAATTCATTTAAATAATCAACAACAAATCCATCTTCTGACATATTCATATTAAATAAATGCTTCATAAGAAATACCTTATTTGAGGCTGAGGGTTTTTCATATAGTTTTTCCAATGTTGACATTAAACCCTTTGTTGTCGTTTCCTTTGAAAAATTAAAGGCTACCGATGCTACTAGGCACAACTGTATTGTTTCAATTTCCTTTCTATCGAGAATATATCATTTTGTGTCTATCATACTTGTCGGCTTCTTTTTCTTTCCGCTCAATGGTAGGTACAGATATTTCTGGTACAGATAATCTTCCATCTGCATCTTCCACAGCTCGTAGTTTTGGCCGTTAAATTTTTCGACCTTAAACCTACCATCTTCCATCACTGCTCCCACTCGAACCAGGAACCCTCCTCTCCTGCGAGTTTATCAGCCAAATAGACCTTCGGCTTTGAAACCAATTGTTAGAAAAATATATATTACATAGCAATGGAACACATAAAATATTGCAGAAATATAAACACAGAAAAACACATAAAAAACTAGAGACAAAGATATACGTAGTTTACCTAATTTAGGCTACGTCCACGGAGAAAAAACCAGTCCTTCCTTTATATTATCCAACAAAATGAAGAGATATTACCTACAACAAATCTGTTGTAATTTCCTCTCCGCTCTCACACAATCTCCTCTCTCTTTTGTCACTCAGAATACACATCTTGTTAGGATATTATGACACATAGGAAATAGTTAAGTATAACTTGGTCTAGTGTATAGTTAGGTAAAGTGTGTTTCTTTACTATGTACTTTTGTAACTTACAATCTAACAGTCATGATGTGTTCTAGATATGAAGTGATCCAATGCTTCATTCTCTCCTCGGTATTATTGACACTTGATCCATGGCTTAACACTTAATTCGTCCATGATCTCTATTTAAAGAGCATGGAGGGTCATTTGTAAGGTGGTTGTTCATGAGAGAAGCTTATGTAAATTTTTTTCTTTTACATTAATAAATTGCCTAAAGTGGCCGCATTGGCTCAGGCTGTGGACTATTTCCCTCTTTGAGGGTTTTAACCACGTCAAGAATACTTGTGTATTGATTCGTGGTCTATTTGTGAGTGGTGTCCTTTGGTGTTCTATCTAAGGAACTTGTCAGGCCAGGCAGTAACTCCATAAGGAAAAAATGATTTGTGTGTCTTATTCCATCAGGTAGGTCTTCATTATATACATGAGGGAGAGACTGTTCAATTCATCTCCCGATGACTGTTCATATTTCTTATTTATCTATTTACATATATTCAACCAATCACAAGGATTAGGTGTCAACATTCCCCCCCTTAATATGAAGGGATGTTGGTGAGTCCAAGCATCATTCTGAATCGTTCAAGCTTTTCTCTTCCAAGCGCTTTGGTGAAGATGTCTGCAATTTGCTCATTTGTGGAACAATGACGGAGATGGATTGTTTTGGCCTCAATATGATGTCGAATAAGATGATATTTAGTATTGATGTGCTTTGTTCTATCATGGAATTTTGGGTTCTTGGCCAACTTTATTGCAGAGGTATTGTCAATCATGAGTGGAGTTGATTGTACTTGTTTTACCTGCAAATCTTCAAGAATTTTCCTGAGCCACACAATTTCTTTTGTTGCTTCAGCTGCTGCCACGTATTCTGCTTCTGTTGTGGAATCTACTGGAACTGATTGTTTGCGTGATCTCCAGGAGACAGCTCCCGATCCAAGACTCATAGCATATCCTGAAGTAGATACCCCAGTTTCTTTGTCTCTATCGAAGTCTGAATCAGAGTATCCAATCAAGCTGAAGTCGTCCACCTGTGTATACTTGATTCCAAAGTCTTGAGTTCCCTTCAAGTACCTTAGAACTCTTTTTGCAGCAGACCAATGTCCCTCACAAGGCTTTTGCATAAACCTGGAGAGGATTCCAACAGCAAACGAAATGTCTGGTCTGGTAGTAGTTAGGCAGCTGAGACTTCCTACAAGCTGTCTATTCTTTGTTGCATCCTCAAATTATTCTCCTTCAATAGATGTGAGCTTTAAGTTTTGTTCCATTGGAGTAGTAAGAGGATTGCACTCTGTCATGCCAAACCTGTTCAACAAATCTCCAATGTATTTCTTTTGAGAAAGAAATATGGACTTCAGATGTTGGGTTACTTCAATGCCAAGATAGTAATGAACATAGCCCAAATCAGTAATTTCAAAACTTTTCCCCAATTCCTTCTTTATGGATGCAATGTAGCTTTCATTGTTCCCTGTCATCAAAAGATCATCTACATATACCACAAGATATACAACTATTTTGCCAACTTTCTTGACAAATAAATTTGCATCATCAAGATCATAAAGTTTGAAATTGAGTTTCAGAATATGCTCAGTTAGTTTTTCATACCAGGCTCGTGGTGCTTGTTTGAGGCCATACAAGGACTTCACCAGTTTGCATACTTTATGTTCATGTCCTTTCACAGCAAATCCTTCAGGCTAGGACATAAAAACATTCTCTTTAGAATCTCCATTTAAGAAAGCAGTTTTTACATCCATTTGGTGGACTTTCCAACCGTTTTGAGCTGCTAGTGCAAAGAGTGTCTGGATGGTAGCCCATTTTGCTGTGGGGGCAAAAGTCTCCTCGTAATCAACCCCTTCCTTCTATGCAAAACCTTTTGCCACAAGCCTAGCTTTGTGCTTGTCAAGTGAGCCATCAGCTTTATACTTGTTCTTGTAGACCCACTTGCAGCCAATTGGTTTGGTTCCTAATGGAGGATCAACAAGCTTCCAAGTGTCGTTCTTTATGAGGGCATCATACTCCTTTTGCATTTCTTGTTTCCATTCATCATGAGAAGCCTCTTCTTTGAAGGAAGTTGGTTCAAAATCTATAGACAAGTTCAATTCACAATCATAAGAAACATCCATATCAACAGGTGAATTAGAGTCATCCACATCACCTCCATTTTTCCAGTTTGAATTTCTAGTTCCTGTCTTTCCAACCTCATCAGGATGAACACTTTCAAGTGTCTTTGTCAGCCACTTTGGGGGACCTTTTTCAGATGGTCCAGGCTACTCCGTTGATTGAGTTGGGACTGAATCAAGATTGAGTCTCCCAATTCTATCAATCACATCACTTAAAGCATCATCCATTGTTGGAGTTTCATGCGGGGGAGAGTGTTCTTCAGAAGAAGATTCCACATGTTGATCTAGTATAGGAATCCCCCCTTCAAGATGTGGAATCTGATTATCAAATTCTTGAAATGATTTTGCTTTTGCAAATCTATCCAAGTGATCAAGTTGCCGCTCAACAACATTGTCAGTTTTGGATGATTCAAGAAAAATTACATCTCTAGATACAACAAACTTCTTATTTACTTCATCATAGAGGCGGTATGCTTTGGAGGTGTTTGAATACCCCAGAAAGATACACTTACAACTTATAGCACCAAGTTTGTTTCTATGTACCTTTGGTATCAAGGCATAATAGGTGGAACCAAAGACCCTGAGATGCTTTACCGAAGGAACATGTCCATACCACATTTCATATGGGGTCTTATTTCTTATAGCATTAGATGGACATCTATTCTTTATATATGCAGCACATAGAACAACATCAGCCCAAAACATTATCTTTACATTTTTGAAGAAGAGCATGGATTGTACCATATTTAAGATTGTCCTATTCATTCTTTCAGCTACACCATTCCGTTGGGGATTATAAGGCACAGTTGTTTGATGTTTGATCCCATGTTGGTGAAGATAGTTTTCAAATTCATTTGATGTGTATTCTTTTCCATTATCAGTGTGAATAGACCCAATATGAGATTGTGCATCATTTTCAATCCATTTATGAAAATTCTTGAATGTTTGAAAAGCATCAGATTTGTTCTTCAATAAATAAACCCAACACATTCTGGTGTAGTCATCAATAAATGTCATGATATATTTATTTCCATTTGCAGAAGGAACAGGCATTGGACCACATAAATCTGAATGAATGAGTTCAAGTTTTCTATGTGCTCTTGAATGTGAATCATGAAAACACTATTTGCTATGCTTTCCTAGAATGCAAGCATCACATTGCTTAAGTTTCCTAGGAATTGTAGGCAAACCAGCAACACCATTTTTCTTCAACAAGTAGAGACTGTCATAGTTCAAATGTTCAAATCTAGCATGCCATAATAAACTTGATGGAAGTGTACCTTCTTCATGATGAGAATTGTATGAGAAATGTTGTGCACGAGCAGAGGTTCCTTGCAGCTTGAGAAGCCTTTCTTCTTCTATTCCCCTCATGACAAGTGAGTGTTCAGATGCTTTTCTTACCTCAAGCTTGCCATCAAACATATGAATGGAGTTACCTTGCTGGCGGATGTGGACCAAGGACAACAAGTTTCTCTTGAGCTGTGGGAGATATAGAACATGATGCAGAAGAAAGTCTGGAAGACCAGGCAGTTTAAGCCTGGTTGTGCCAAGCACTGATGGCTTGATTTTTGATTGGTCTGCAAAGTATACTGCTCCATCAACATTGTCAATGAAATCTTCAAATAAATCTTTTCTATGAGTCATGTGGCAGGTTGCTCCTGAATCAAGCAACCAATAATTTTTCCAAGAAGCAAGTGAAGCATTAAATAAATCTTCATTTACTCCAATGTTACACTGTGCCACAACATAGTGAGCGGATTCAAGTGCTTTACCTTTGTCTGTATCATCAGTTTTACCTTTTTGTTGGTTTCTTTTCTGCTCAACTTTGTCCCATGGTAGCTTGCATGTAGAGGCATCATGTGATCCATTTATTTTGTAGTGTATGCAGTGCAAATCTGCCTTTTCTCCTTGAGAATGTCTGCCCCCCCTGCCTCTGAAATATCTTCCTGTTCCTCTTCGGCCACCTCTTCCTCTTGTAGAATCTTGAGTAGGATGCTTTTCTTTATGAGCAAGGCACACAACCTCTTCAGAAGATTCAGGAGTTGTCTTCTTTCCAAAAGATTTCTCTCTTTCAACAAACTTTTTCACAAGAGAGTCAAAGGTTATATCTTTGAGATTTCCATTTGCTTGCAATGACTCAAGATAATTGGAGTAAGTAGGATAAAGTGCCTTGAAAAAAGTGATAAGAGGAATATCCAATTCAACCTTAGTGGATTTGATATCATGCATTATAGACTCTACTTCATATGTAAGAGCAAGAGGGTCATTATTTTGTAGTTCAAGAGTGAAGAGTTTAATCACGAGTTGAACAACTTCAAGTGCAGAATGTGAGTCATAGAGTTCTTTCAGCTTTTGTAAGGCTTCAAAGGTAGTTGAATATGATGAAATATGGTGACTCACCTCTTCATTTGCAAATGTTGTGATTAATGCATAAGCTTTGTTGTTCTTATTTTCCCAAATGACGAGCTCTTTGTCTGAGGTAGGCTGTACTGGTTCATTGTCTCCGTCTCCGACACACAGTCCTTTCCACAACTCATTGAAAATGAGGGTGTTTTTTATCATCCAGGACCATTCAAGATAGTTCTCCTTGCCAGTGAGAACTATTCCCACCATGGATATGATTGAATGCATTCTGTAAAAAAAAATATTTCTGCTGATAGAAAAATACTTCTGCCAATATACAGTAAAATTGTACTCAAAAGGGAATTCTCTCCATGTACTGTCTTTGTCTTTAATGAAAATATAAAACATAGATCAGCTATGCATTCTCAAAAAAATTTCAAATCTCTTCCTTATCATTTTTCTGCAACGTTCTTGAATTGTTTTACATGAAAAGGCAACAAAGCTATCTGAATTTGGTCTTCACCAATCTAATCTCAACGTATATACTATAAACTTCAATAGAATACATGACATATCCATACTAGAAGTAGCACTCAGCTCCACCTATCACTCAAGATTCATGTCGGATTCATCTCCTTTGATATCAGCCCCCCTATATGCCAACCATCATATATATATATATATATATATATATATATATGACAAAATGAAATTTGACATCAATATCATATGCAGTTCTGAAAAATATACCATACGCTGATGCAGAGAAAAAAAGAACAACGAGGAGCACTTGAAAACAGTTCAAATCTCGTGAACTCACAAGGAACGCGTTTATTTGAATCGATGATAATATGGAACATCAGGCCAAGGTTTACTGTGTGGGCATATTTTTTTTTGTGCGGTGGAAGAAGCACACAGCCAAGGAAATAGCAGCAAAAGTTGATGCAGCAACTACAAGCAGAGGGGGAGGAAAGGCGGGTTTAGTTGATCGGCCAATGTTATGTGAAAAACTTCAAAGCATCATTCACGCAGCAGCGTTCTGTCAGTCCAGCGTTAAAAAATACCGGAGCAACATATGTGTGACAGTGTTTATATGGAGCATTGATTTCAAAGTGTAAAGATTACTGAAAAAAGAACCCTTTCCAAAATAGTTAGAACCTTGGCTGAGGCGATGGCTTTCAGTGGTGGCGGCAGCTCGACTCACGCACCAGCGTTCCTCAAACGGACTGCATGGGCTCACGATAATGGCGGAGGCGATGGCTTTCAGTGGAATAAGTTGCCCAGAAGGAACAATCTTGGTTAGGAGGACCACTGTTAATGACTTAATGCGCTTTGATTCCCTTGAACAGTATGGCAGAAAACATTTATGGACAGTCTAGAGAGCCAGAGAGCGCAGGCAGTGTAGCAGACAAGCGTACAGGCACTGAATTATATGGACAGCAAATTATATGGAGGAGCAGCACTTCTATATGGAGAGCAGACTAGGGAGTTACAAGGGACATAAAAGCTAAAAAAAGAAGGAGTTGGCTCTGATACCATGTTAGGCCAGGTAGTAACTCCATAAGGAAAAAATGATTCGTGTGTCTTATTCCATCAGGTAGGTCTTCATTATATACATGAGGGAGAGACTATTCAGTTCATCTCCCGATGACTGTTCATATTTCTTATTTATCTATTTACATATATTCACCCAATCACAAGGATTAAGTGTCAACAGAACTTACCCTGTAAATTCCTACATGGTATCAGAGCTATTTGAGGGCCACATTCGGTAGTGATCCAAATCTGAAGCCGGTACAACTGCATCCGACTATCGTTTCCTAGATCTACTATTTCTCACTGCTTTCGGGCTGAGAGGACTACTCTATTGTGTTAGGAGCATCTGTTCCAGTGAGGAACCCATTTTTTTCATGCAAAAAGGCTTCTGGTAGCCCTAGCTACGTCATTTTTAAGATCTAGAGGTATACAATATTTATTTGTAGTTTTACCTATTTATCACTCTATTTATTTCGGTTTACTTATGTTTTTGTTTTTTTATTACCAGATCTATACCTTTCATTTCTGCGTATGCTCTTTAGCCCACGACTTTGTGTGATTTGGGCAAATCAGAAACATAAAGGAAAGATTTTTCTCATGCATATGCTCTTTTCTGTTGTGCCCTAGTGTGATCTCTAAAAATCAGAAACATTGAGGAAAATATTTAGTTTCCGACGAAATCTAACTTCAAGCCATAAGGTTTGGTTTTTTTTGCATGTCCGTTTTAGGTTGTGTGTTTTTTTGTTTTGTAGGCAGAAAGGACTTTCTCAGGTAAGCACTCACTCCAAAGCTTCAGTGACTGCAAAAAAATAAAAAATCTCTTCCTCTTTTCCAAAAATTACTAACGTTTTAAACTAGCTCACTTGGTCCAAAGTTACTTTATGGGAATATAGGCCTTGGGTTCAAGTCTTTCCTTTTGTTGAGTTACTTTTTCAAAAAGCACATGTAACCATTGTTTTAAAATTACTTTATGTAAAAGTGTTCTCACCCATTATAAAAAGTGAGTCACTTATAATTCTAAAGTCTCTTTATCTTTTATTTAAGTTACAATTTAGTGGGTAGCTCATAAAGTACCATTGTAAAAGTGACTTTCACTTATTTATAAAATTGGGTCACGTAATTCTTTTTTAAAATGTGAGCTAATTATATTAAGCTTGGAAAGTGGGTGGATTTTTTTTAAAATATAACATTATCATTCACTTCCGCACATTCACGTACTTCGTTGGCATCTTCAACAAATTTTCTTCAAAAAGCCATAACTTCTTCATCCAGAAGCCATTTTTTTAATCGGACTAATTTTTCGAGATATCTACATTGAAACACTTAGTTTCAGCATCTACAACTTTAGTTTTTGTTAAAATGGAAATAAAATACCAAGTTATTCTTGATAGCACCAACTACTTCCAATGGGTGTCCTACATGGAAGATTTAATCAGAAGTAAAGGTCTTTATAGAATAACCTCATGCTAAGAGTCTAAACCTAAAGATGAAGATAAGGCAGTCAAATGAGAAAATAAGCAAGATCAAGCACGTGAGTTGATAGGGATGTCTATTTCTCCAGACCTTAGATTCAATATCATAGAACTTAATGCCCCCAATAAAGCAATGAAACAACTCAATAACGTTTTTGGAATTAAAAATGAAATTAGAGCCCATCAACTCGAAAATGAGTTGCTTACATTGGACCCCAATAATTTTTCTTCCGTTGAGGATTTTTTGTCCAAGTTCAAGACCCTTAGACTTCTTTTGGAAGGTGTTAAGGTTAAGAAAGAAGATAGTAGCCTTATCTGTTCCATTCTTATTAAGTTAGGACCATCCTACTCTGTGTTTGTTTCCACCTTCCATTCTACTATAGAAGCCTTTATTTTTCAAGGACAAGCCTGCAAGTCCACCTCTTTTGATGCCTTTTGTGATTCTTTAATAAGAGAATAAGAAAAAATCTTACATCTTAGTCTTCTTAATCTTGGAAACTCTTCTAAGAAAGCCTTAGCTGCCCAACAACAACCAAGTTCAAAGAATCCTAAGAAGCAACATCCTAAAAATAATGGTCCCAAACCAACCAAGGGTCCTAAGCACTTTCAATCTCAAAATGAAAAATCAATTCAACAAAATGATAAGGCAAATAAAAACGAAGGGAAGAAGACTGATAGACATTGTAACTTTTGTAATCGAGATGGCCACTTAGAATCCAAATGCTTTAAGAAGATGGGAGCCTTGGAAGCAAAAATTGAGAAGCATAACATCCATTTGGAGCACTCTTCAACTTCAACTTCATCTTCAGGAATAACACTTTCTGCATGTGGTTATCAAGCATCTTGGTCTGGTTATGCACTAAATATATCTTCTTCTTCTAATTCTCATGTGTGGCTCATTGATTCTGGAGATTCTTATCACATGGCCAAAAGCAAAGCCATGTTTTCTTCTTTAAATGATTGTAACACCAAAAAAATATATGTTGGTGATGATAGATCTCTTAGTGTTGTAGGGACTGGAGCTATTCATCTAGACAATCATCAATTTAATGATGTATTATGTGTTCCAAACTTATCCTGCAACCTTTAATTTGTATATCAGATAACTCATTCAGGTGAAGGTAAAATCATTGAATTTTCACCTCATGATGTTGTAATTAAGGACCTAAGAGATCCTAGATAGATTTTAGGTACTGGCATTGCTGATGATTCTACAAGGTTGTATAAGTATAACAACTTTGGGTCATCAACTCTTCCCTCGGTATTTGCTGCTCATAATGATGAAGTGAGCAAACTTTGGCATGAGCGATTTGGTCACTTAAACTATTGCTCCCTTCAAAATCTATGTAAAGAAAATATGGTGACAGGTCTTCCTATGGTATCTTGCAGGGATGGTGTTTGTTCCGTATGTGTATTAAAAAAACATCATCGGGATAGTTTTGAAAAATGTGCCTCTTGGTACACCTCAACCCCTTTCAGCTTGTGCATAGTGATTTATGTGGTCCACTTCCAGTTGTTTCATTCTCTGGCTACAAGTATTTCTTAACTTTCATTGATGATTTCTCCAAACGTACTTGGGTATACTTCTTAAAACTCAAAAGTGAAGTATTTAACATGTTCTTGGCTTTTAAGGCCTTTGTTGAGAAACAATCTGGACATCAAATTCTTAAGCTAAGATCTGATAATGGTGGAGAATATGTTAACAACAAATTCATCAACTTTTGCACTGAGCATGGAATTCAAATGCAACATACTGTTCCATATACTCCACAACAAAATGGTGTAGCTGAAAGGAAGAATTGCACCTTCAAGAAAATGGCTAATTGTATGCTTCAATCTAAAGGACTTAGCCTTAATTTTTGGGCAGAAGCAATTAACTACACAAATTACATAGTAAATCGCACTCCTACTAACGTTTTAAAGAATATCACTCCAGAAGAAGCATGGAGCTCAATTAAACCATATGTAAGTTACTTTCATGTTTTTGGAAGTGAAGCATGGGCCCATATTCCCGATGAGAAACATAAATCTTTAGAACCAAAAAGTGAAAAATGTATTTTTGTTGGATATTCTGAATATGTCAAAGGATATATACTTCTTCCATCTAAGTCCAAAAATGTTATCATTAGAAGAGATGTAAAGTTTTCTTAAAATATATTGTCCTACGAGCCTAGTTCAACGGATGTGCCACCTCTCTCTATCCCTTCTACTTCTGAAAATATTTCTTCTTCAGATGATGACAATGAGGATGACAATCCTCCCCCACCTTCTCAGGATCCTCCTTCAGCTTCCAAAATGGGTATGTACTACTCGGGATGCAGCAGGTGCTCTTGTAGGTGATCCTACAGATCAGCGATGTACACGTTCTGAGTTCGATAGAGCCTCTTCTTTACTGGCTCAAGCTTCAACGCATTATGATATTGACACCTTTGCAGAAGATTTAGGCCATCCGGATTGGGACGTAGCTATGAATGAAGAATATCGTTCATTATTGGGCAAATAATACATGGGATCTTGTTCCTCTTCCAAAGGGACAAAAAATTGTTAGATGCAAATGAGTTTACAGAACCAAGTTTGGACCATATGGAAAAGTTGATAAACATAAAGCTCGTCTTGTTGCTAAGGGTTTTTCACAAGTTCAAGGCATTGACTATATTTAAACCTTCTCCCCTGTTGCCAAAATTAACTCTATTTGCCTTGTTCTTTCCCTTGCTGCCCCTTTCAAATGGGAAGTCCAAGAGATGGATGTTAAATCTACCTTCTTGCATGGGGACTTTCATGAAGAAATCTATATGGGACAACCTCCTCGATTTATACAAACAGAACCCAACCTTGTATGTCGGCTTAAGAAATCCATTTATGGTATCAAACAAGCCCCTCGGGCTTGGTATGCCAAAATGGATAGCTTTCTTTTAGACATTGGATTTTGTAGGTGTCATTCTGACAATACTATCTACGCCAAGAAAGTGGGTAAGTCTCTTATCATTCTTATTCTTTATGTTGATGATCATGTCCTTACTGGTAGTGATCCAAACCTTATAAACCATGTGAATTCTAGCCTTAAAAAGAAGTTTGAAATGACAGACTTAGGACACTTGCATTATTTTTTGATCTTCAAGTATTTTAATCCAAGGAAGGTATTTCCCTTTCCGAATCCAAGTATGCCTATGATCTTCTATGCCACTTTCACATGGAATACTGTAAGCCAACCCGTTCTCCCTTTCAGTCCAGAGCCAAAATTTCAGTCACTTGTACTTCACCTAAAGTTGATGCTACCTTATACTGTCAGCTTGTAGGAAAACTTTTGTATCTAACCCATACCTATCTTGACCTTTCCTTTGTTGTTGGCCTTATTACTCGGTTTATGAAAATCCCACATGAAAGTCATTGGAAAGCACCTAAAATAATACTTCATTATGTTCGAGGTACTGCTCAGTTTGGGATTCATTACAGTGCAGAAGCATCTCCTTTATTTGTTGGTTTCACTGATTCCAATTGGGTTGGTGACCCTAATGATCGGAAGTCTACTGCAGGTTATATCTTCACTCTTGGTTATGGACTTATTACATGGGCTTGCAAGAAACAAAGTACCATTCCTCTTTCTTCAGTAGAAGCAGAGTATCATGGCACTGTAGAAGCTAGTAAGGAAGCCATGTGGCTTCGTCAGATCCTCTCAGATTTTGGCTTTCAGTAACAGCATCCAACTACACGTCGGTGTGATAATCAAAGTGCCATTCAAATATGCAAAGATCCAGTCCAACATCAGTGCAACAAACACATTGAACTACACATGCACTTCATCATAAATCTTATTCATGACCATGTTCTTGAAGTGAAATATTGTTCAACTGATGATCAAGTTGCAGACATCTTTACAAAGGCTCTCACAGAGGCAAAGTTTACTAAAATTCGATTTATGGTTGGAGTTCAGGAAGTTGTCATTAAGGGGAGATAGGTTCTAATGCCTCCTTCCTTCTCCTATCGTGTCATAATTGTATATCCTTCAATCCTATCCCAAGTTGTTCTTAAGGGGTGATGTTAGGATATTCCGACACATAGGAAATAGTTAAGTATAACTTGGTCTAGTGTAGAGTTAGGTAAAGTGTGTTTCTTTACTATGTACTTTTGTAACCTACAATCCGGCGGTCACGATATGTTCTAGACATGAAGTGATCCGACGATTCATTCTCTCCTCAGTATTACCGGCACTTGATCCATGGCTTAACACCCGATTGGTCCATGATCTCTATTTAAAGAGCATGGAGAGTCATTTGTAAGGTGACCATTTATGAGAGAAGCTTATGTAAATTTTCTTTCTTTTACATTAATAAATTGCTTGAAGTGGTCGTGTTGGCGCAGGCCATGGACTGTTTCCCTCTTTGAGGTTTTTAACCACCTCAAGAATACTGGTGTATTAAATTGTGATTTATTTGTGAGTGGTGTCCTTTGGTGTTCTATCTGAGGAACATACCCTGTAAATTCCTACACATCTACATAGCCGCAATACAATTCCCTCATATATAGTGAGGGGTTTCCTTCTAGGGAAAAGGACCCTAAATTAAACATAACTTCTACCGTCAGATCATCCACCTAATGAATGAATCAGATTGACTACAAAATTATAATATTTTACAAGGAAATTTTACAACTATTTTTAACTTCGGGGGCACTGCCCCCAAACCCCTACCCGGGGGTGGGGCTCATAAAAATCGTCGTCACCCCCCTGGACCCCCCTAACGGTGAACAAATGAGAGGTGTTTCCTCCCCATTACGAACTGGGGTCCAATGCAGTGATACCTCTAACTAAAGAAGATAATTAGGCTCCACAACCAACAATATGTTTTAGGAAAATATTATTTTGGAACAGAAAATGGTCGAGATACAACAAAAAATGATTCTATAGGGTCGTTTCGTGGAACTAGTAGTCTAATAAGGAACAACACTAATCAAATTAGAACAATTTCATAAATAAGAGGAAGATTTGTGGAGGTCAAATTTAATGGCTTAAAAGAAGGTGAACAAAACTAAAAAAAAAATCACAATTATATGATCCAACGCAGACACCATAATATAATATCTTCTATTACATCGAAAGGTGGGGATAGAAAGATAAAACACTAATATATTGAGCAGTAATTGATCGCCTATTTTAAGGAGCTCCTTACTGAAAAATCATACCGGAGGCAACATGCTATAAATAAGGTACTTCAACATATCCCAAAGATAGTAAATGATGACTAGAACTCTGCATTGATGCAACCAATTTCCTTTTCATAGGTGGAGATGGTAGTTATGAATATGCCTAAAAATAATGTACCAAGTCCTAAAGGCTATACATGGACTTCTTCCAAACCTGTTGGAGTTTTTTGGGAAAGGAAGTTCATGAATTAGTCGAGGAATTGAGATATATGATGTATTTACACACTTCTCTAAATGCTACCTTTTTTACTCTCATTACTAAAATCGGTCATTCAAAATGCCCTCAGGTTTTCCGACCAATAACACTTTGTAATGCTATATAAAAAATCATCGCATCAATGATAGTTAATAGATTGAATCCAATCATGCCAACTCTCATATCTTCCAGTCAAAAAAAAATTGTGAAGGGCTATCAGATTGTTGATGGTATCATTATGGAACAGGAGATCATCCACTCACTCAAATCAGAAAAGAGGCCATGTATTCTTATCAAACTTGATTTGTCTAAATCATATGATCGGATTAGTTAGAATTATTTATTCTAGGTACAAAGCTCATTTGGATTCTCCGATCAATGGATTTGGTGGGTCTCCTCCTTAATATCCATAACGTTTTTTCTATTCTTATCAACGGTTCCCCTTCATACACCTTCACCTCCACTAGAGGTCTCTGACAAGGAGATCCATTATCTCCCTTTTTATTCATTTTGGCAATGGAGGGTCTTGGAAGAATCATCCAGAAATCTTGCTTGTTGGTACATTTACATGGATTATGACTATATGGTCCAAATTTCACTATTTCGCATCAACAATATGTTGATGTTGTTCTCTATGGATTACCCACAATGAAAGAGGGGCGTGGAATCATGAAGATTCTACATTTTTTTTATGGATGCGTCTACTACAATGGTTAATAGAGAAAAAATAAGAATTTCTTTTTTAATTGCCCTAATCTCGTCCAGGCATAGTTGGTATGTGTATTGGGCTTTAAACAAGGGTCCCTTCCTTCCAAATAATTTGAAGTGTGGCTAGTTATCCATACTAACAGGGTTGCAACTTGGGAAGATCTTTTAGAGAAGACTCGACATAAGGTTAACAATTGGACTTTCAGATCATTGAATTTTTTGAGTTGTTGTACGCTACTAAAAGTAGTTTTACAAGCAATACCAGATTATCAACTAGCAGTCATGCCTATCCGATCAATAGTTACTCTAAGATTCTAAGCTTTATGGACTGATTTATTATGGAAGGGCGCTACCAAAGAGTGAAAGTGGGCCCTCATTGGTTGGGAGAAATTTTCTACACCTAAGCTCTGGGGAGGATTTGGACTATGAGATCTGCAGCTAATCAATCAAGTGTATGCCATGAAACTATGGTGGCTTTGAGTTTAGGGTGGTCCACAACTTTGGAAACAATTCTGCAAAAGAAAATACTTTCCACTCCTTACCCAAGGGGAGAGATTAAGATTTCAGGGAACCATTAAAGGCTCGCTTATTTGGAATTTGGAAATTAAAGGAAAATATATTATTCATTACCATGCATTTTGGGATATTAAAGATGGGAAAATAACGACTTTTTGGGAAAATTATTGGCAACAACTTCCACATATATGGGAGTCTCAGCAGTTTCTATCAATTTATAACCTTTCAATAATACTTGGTGCCCATACATTGGCTGACTTATGGAAACCTTATACGGATAATCAAGAATGGAAAGCGTGGAAAGAAAAGGATGATTGGTTGGATAATAACGACAATCTCCCTTGGCAGGAATTTAAAAAGTTACTTGACAATATACCAATTTGAGTCTCTCAGCACTGAGATATTTTAAGATGGGGACACCAATATTTGGGGACATTTTCTTTGAAAGAAGCATATGCTCTACATGTTATTATTCATATAGAAGACAATATAGTTCTATGGAAATTGTGGGACAATAAAGGTTGGCCAAAACTAAATACTATTCTTTGGTTGCTTGCACATGGGCATTCCCTCACATGGGATCAGTTATGAAGAAAAGGGTATGAGGGAATTGTTGAAGGAAATGTAACTAGGTTTGGTCATCATAAATGTACTTTTGATATTTGCATTATTTAAGAAAAGAAATATTATTTTTATAATATATGTCAATGAGTTTATTTCTCATTGAAGCAGGTCTAGCACATGTCAAAGTGCTATAGGTGAGGCAAAGAGTCAAAAAAATTATGTTGAAGACCTTAAGGGTATGTTACATTATGTATAAAAGTAAAAGAAGACACCTCCAAGCAAAGTCAAGTTTTCTCCCAGCAAAGACACCATCAAAAGAAGCCATGACACCATTAAAAGCACCTATCGCAACAAAGAAAGTCAACTTGGCCTCAAAGAAGCAAGTTGGCCTAAAGGAGGGACAATCCTCTATATATAGAGGTTGTCCACTCCTCTAAAGATATTGAATATCATCATTGAAATCGGTGAGCAAGTGCAGTGAAATAAAAGGTGGAAAAGTCGAGTTTAAGGGAGCCTCTAGAGCAGTGAAGAAGGAGGAAATATATCTAAATTATAAAGGATTTTTTAGGGTGAATTACAGCCACACATGCAAGGAATAGAAGGGCTAATTGCAATCGCTACAGTAGCAACATTAAAGTTTCTCATATATCATCGTTTAAGCCTCAAACTAGGCCTACTAGGCCTCCTATACAAGCGAAGAAGGAAGGACCTCAAGCGAAGGAAAAGGAACCATAGAACATCAACAAGAACTCTCACACATGTGAGTATTAGGGCTGCAGTGTTGTCACATTAACCCTACCATTTTTACATCAAGAAGGGAATCAATTGATCAAGAGAAGGAAGGAGTATTCTTAGTTAAAGGAGATCACTAAAGATAAGTATCTCTTCTAGAAAGTACTAAAAGGGAGAAGGAAGAACAAAGTGCTGAAAGGAGGACAAAGTGCTGGGGAAAAATGTGCACGAAGAAGGTGGACAAAGTGTCGAGAAGACATAATGCAAAGAAAATGGAAGGACTTGACTTGTGCTTGGAGGGTATTCTAGTCAAGGGTCTAGGGTTTGGCATTGATCAAGAAATAAGCTTCAATAAGAGAAAACTTATAGAAGGGTTTTCCTCTCAAGATAAGAGAGGCTTTGGCCTTGATAAAGAGCCAACATCTTGTGTTCTTGTTTTTATGTTTTTGGTAGTAGTTTGATGAAGTACACACACATGCCTTAATAATAAGAAGAAGAAGATTAAGATAACAATAAAAGTAAAAAGACTCCACAAATTGTTATCATGTCAAGAAGAATCACACTACACCTAATTTCCCTAGATTCTTCAACATGGTATCAGAGCTAAGGTGACACATCAAGGAAAGGGAAACTCAAGAACACTCATCAAGGAAAGACATCTACAAGGTTGAAGCATCAAGCCAAATCTACTTAGCGAAAATAAGGTCTATCATCTATCATTCATCAAGGAAGACTACATAACAAGAAGAAGATCCTTACACAAAGGCACATACAAAGAAGAGCCTATCAAAGAGGGAGCTACATCATCTACAAGTTACCAATCAAATCTCTTCATCAAGCAAGTCCACTTGGAGAAGGGAACTTGAAGAACATCAATATCCTAGGAAGGCAAGCCATCAAGTCTTCAAGAAGAAAGAAAATCCACTACATCTCAAAATATATCAAGTAAGTATATGTCCCTTCTAAATGTACATCTATGTATTTTTGCAAAGAAAGCAACAAATTGGTAGGTACCAATAATTTTATTGCATGGAAGAAGAGGACTAATTTACTCCTCAAAGAGAATGAACTTCTAGAACATGTCAAAGGGAATATCACTATCCCTACTAAGGAACAAACCCAAGCCTTAGCCAAGTACAATAAGGATGAGACAAGAGCTCAAAGGATTCTAACAAAATATTTCAAGGACTCTCTCATTCCTTATGTCTCCAAATTTGAAACATCAAAAAAAATTATGATAAGCTAGTAGAGCTATTCTCGGTATCCACAACCAAAGAAGTGATATCTCTAAGAAATGAATTGTACAAGATGAAGATATCCAAGGAAGGAATATCTCCCTACTTCATGAAGATATTTGAGATGAGGGATCAACTTCAAGAACTTTGGGAAGTCATGTGTGACAGAGAAATGATAACTATAGTACTCAATGAAATACTTCAGGATTGGGGAAACTTCACATCAAGCATATATTCCAAGAAGGAAGCAACCACACTCAATGAAATGTGGTCTCTATGCAAGAAAGAGGAAACTAGACTTAAAGAAAATGAATATGTGGGATCAAAGGAGCAAGCATTTTCTACCATGGCCAAGAGAAAGGGAAAATTTGGCAAATTTTATACATGAATAAAAAACAACAAATACATGTCCAAAATCCAATGTTATGGATGCCAAGAATATGGACACTACAAAAGGAATTTTCGTAAGCTTAAGAAGGACAACAACAACAAAATAAAGAGGGAAGAAGATCACATGACTCAAGAGGTGAAAGAAGAAGAAAAGAAGCAAAAGAAGGAACATCCTCCAGATATCTACTATGACTAAGTCAAAATCTTTACTTCAAGTCTTCTTTCAAATTTTTGAGTAGGATAGGAGCATGTAGGAATAAAAAAAATTGCATGGTTAGAAACATCTTCTAGAATCTAAAAGCATGAAGTACATAGAGTTCTAGAAACTCATGAAGAAGTAGCATTTATAATGAGAACAAAATTCATGGTTAGAAATATCTTCTAGAATATAGGAGAAAGGTAGATATAGCTCAAGATATTCATGTAGAAGGATCATACCTAGTATAGGACCTCATCCACGATGAAAGAAAATTGATCATGATTAAGAATCTTAGAATACCTCCATCATGAAAAGAAAAGAAACGTTTTCAAGACAAGGGTCTTTAAGATCCTATGATGGAATCTTCAAAATAAGGTTCATGAACCAAAGAATATGTCTCATTGGGAATCCCATTCATGGGATTCAAGAAAAGGATGATATGTAGGAAAGCTAAGATGAAATAAGAAGGGCCACACCAAGGACAACCAAATGAAGCTAAGATGATCAAAGGAGAATCAAGATGAGTTATGTATGCATCAAAGTTTAGTCATGTTATCATTTGTATATTATTGAGTCATGGGAATAGTTCTATAACATGATAAAGTAGGAAAGAATCTCTTTCACCAATGACATGCTCGAAGGCATGTACTACAATGCAATAAAGGTCAACAAAACGATATGTTCACATAAGGAGTATAATATTGTTGACTAAAAAACAAGAAGAAACGTTGACTAGTCTAGGAAACAAGCAATGAAGAAACAATGAAAGACGTTGACCAATTTATCCAAAGAGAAGAAAATGAAGAAAGGGATCAAGCATGTGAACAACACCATGATCACCAAGAATCACTATCTGACAAAATACTTTGAAGATATCTCTCGAAAGAAGGCAGGACAACTCTGACAAAGGAAGGGATGACCCTTGACACCTTTGAAGGCCTTGGAGATATGAAAGATGTAAATAATTGATTCTACTCTATGAAGATGTCGTGATACAGAAGCCATCCAGAAAAATAAAAATCAATTTTGAAGCAATATTTGGATGAAGCCATGATGAGCTACTAGGTCGAAGCATGTAAACAAGCAAGTACGAAAAAGCATCCATGAGAAGAGTATTCCAAATCATGGACATATAAAAAAGGAGTAGCCAAATGACAAACAAACCTAATGTATGACAAGAAAGCCACTTTCCACAAAGGAAGCAATGGCATGAAAAACTAGGAGGGAAAGTGATCGATGGATGGTGCCTTACCTAGAATAAGTTCGAACAAAGAATTCATAACTTCAAAGAAAGGAAGGAGATCAAGTAGCTAAAGGACCCACGAAGAAGAAGTTGATGATGAATGAAAGATTCACAAGTTAAGAGGGAGCTCTAGTAGGTCCCTAATCAAGAGGGAGTTTTGGATTACCCCTGATTACAAAGGAGTGACAATTGTGTTTTTCCATTTCATGTGTCATGAACTAGACCAAGACTAACAACCGTAAGTATAGATGAAGTCTATGAATAGAAATGTAGACACAGGATAGACACAACATTCTTGTGTTCACATGGAAAGAAATAATGGGAGGATTGGGAAATCATCTGGCATCTGATACTCTTTCAGGATATGTAGGGCATCCAAGACAAGAGTAGGCAAGAGGACTGATATTCTTTGAGGGTTGGGAACCCAAGACAAGAATAGTCCTAGAAGGCCATACTCAATGAGCACCCGGTGGGTATGTACCTTGACAAATAGCTAAGGTGTATATAAGTCATTGGTCTCACAAACATTGTGCTCTGATCTATTGAGTGATAGATCTGTCAGTCAAATCCTTGTTGTGGAAACAATGTTTTTTATTATGATGCTATAACATATGGATTGCCAATCTGGTTTCTGTTATGTGAATTCTTCAAGATTGATAATAGCCAGACACCTTGTAATGTTGTATGAATACCTCCCTAGTTAAGAGGGAGTGTTGAAGGAAATGTAACTAGGTTTGGTCTTTAAAAATGTATTTTTGATATTTGTATTTATTCAAGAAAAGGAATATTATTTTTATAATATAAGTCATTGAGTTTCTTGCTCATTGAAGTAGGTCTAGCACATGTCAAAGTGCTATAGGTGAGTCAAAGAGTCAAAATAATTATGTTGAATACCTTAAGGGTATGTTACATTATGTATAAAAGTCAAAGAAGACACCTCCAACCAAAGTCAAGTCTCCTCCTATCAAAGACACCATCGAAAGAAGCCATGGCACCATTAAAAGCACCTATAACAGAAAAGAAAGTCAAGTCGGCCTACAAGTCAGCCTAAAGGAGGGATATTCCTCTATATATAGAGGTTGTCCACTCCTCTAAAGATAGCAAAGATCATCTCTAAAATCAGCGAGCAAGTACAATAATATAAAAGATGGAAAATTTGAGTTTAAGGGAGCCTCTAGAGTAGCGAAGACGGAGGAAATATATCCGAAGCATAAAGGATTGTTTTAGGGTGAATTGCAGCCACACGTCCAAGGAATAGAATGGCTTACTGCAATCACTACAACAGAAACATTAAAGTTCCTCATCTATCATCGTTTGGGCCTCAAACTAGGCCTATTAGGCCTCCTATACAAGCGAAGAAGGAATTACCTCAAGCGAAGGAAAAGGAACCATAGAACATCAACAAGAACTCTCACACATGCGAGTATTAGGGCTACAGTGTTGTCACACTAAGATTGTTATTTATACATCAAGAAGGGACTCAGTTGATCAAGAGAAGGAAGGAGTATTTTTAGTTAAATGATATCACTAAAGATAAGTATCTCTTGTAGAAAGACTACTAATAGAGAGAAGGAAGAATGAAGTGTCAGGGAACAAAGTGTCGGAAGAAGGTGGACAAAGTGTAGGGAAGACATAGTGCAGAGAAAAAGGAAGGACTTGACTTGTGCTTGGAGGATATTCTAGTCAAGGGTCCAAGGTTTGGCATAAATCAAGAAAGAAGCTTCAATAAGAGAAAACTTACCGAAGGGTTTTCCTCTCAAGAGAAGAGAGGTTTTGGCCCTGGAAAAGAACCAGCATCTTGTGTTCTTCTTTGTATGTTTTTGGTAGTAGTTTGATGAAGAACACAGACATTCATTAATAATAATAAGAAGAAGATTAATCTAACGAGAAAAGTAAAAAGACTCCATAAATTGTTATCAAGTCAAGAAGAATCACACTACACCTAATTTCCCCAGATTCTTCAATGGGACTGTCGGTTTTTTCTCTATGTTATCGAGAATAAGAGACTCCACAACATATTTTTATCAATTTCACCTTTGCACGTAACACTTAGGAAATTATATTGCAATTTTTTCACCATCGTTGTATGTGTTGTTTGGTACTCAGGTACTTTCTCAATCTGGTTTTGAAAAAGTCACAGGATTTGGTTTTACCAGGCTATTGGGTTCAGTTTACACTTGTCTTTATCCACTACTCACATTGTGTCACCAACAATTTTATGGCCACCTCGGTATAGGGTCTTCTATCTTGCTTCTGGTTGATGACGTGCTACTAACTTTTCACCTTCACTCATGTTCCACTTCCTACATCACAGGGTTACCACTCTATTTCTCTTGTCGTCCTTTAGTTTCACCTTTGGTCTTGTTAATTGGGTATGTTTACACAGTCGGTTTCATTATCAGGTTTGTTTACAATGTCTGTTCAATTCTATTAAGTTTGTTCACTCCAGTAATTTTTATGGCTCCAAGGATGCGTCAACCCAATCGACAAGGTGGAGCTAGAGGAACTTCCACCTATCATCATTGGTGGTTATTTGGCTAGCACTCAGTGGGCTATCACTTGGATTATGTGCCCCCGAAAGTGGGGAATGAAATCCTCCACCTGGAAGCCAAGGAACTTCGAAATCGAGTTAATTTCTCAAATACTAAAATCAGTGGTTGATCCAAGATCTTTTGCTTATAGATGTATTAAAGAATTACATGGATAAATTGCAGCTTAACCATAAAAATTTAATGTGCACATGAGAGAAGAGGCGAAACGCATAAAAAAATATGAAAATAAGACAAGAGGTTTGATAACAGAGTTCATCCACTTTGGACTACGTCTCCGGGCCCTGCTCGATCAATGGGGAGGCCTTCATTCATTAAGTGGCATGAGAAAGAAGAAGTACAATCAACATTTACAAAAGGATTCTTATACCTCCAATCTGGAAAATGGCCGAGAAATGGAGAGATCTATTACAAAAACTGGAATCACCATTGAGTTCATGTCGCCGAGAGGTGCAAAATCTATATAAAACTTGCCCAATTCTGACTCTAGACCAAAACTGCCCCTCTAGAAAATTTTACTCAGGCAAGGTTCTGCCCCCTGCCACAGGCCTGCTCAAGGTTCCGTCTCCTCTATCTCGAAACCGTGCCGCGCTCTTTGCCCCCAAGCACACTATGCTGAAAGGTTTATATAAAAAATCTTCAGCGGACTTCCCAATGGAGGCCATTTTGCACGTTGGTTAATGTTGGGTCTTGAAAATGTCATTCATTTCCATTACACTTTCACTATTATGTCCATTATATCACCTCCATTTCACTACTATGTCACTACATTCATCCCACTTTCATTATCATTGGGCCACATTTATGTTTTTCCAAACTTTATTAATTCTTAGCCTTTTTAAGTGAATTTGCGGTTCAAAATTAGAAAATAATGTGCATATGCTTATACCTCACAAGTGGGTTGAGATTGTTGACATGTGTAAGTCAAAAGGAGGCTTCTAGAAGACCTTTATGTGGCACCCTAAGGCCAAATTCGAATTTGAGTGGAGAGAATCATGGGATCATGAGGATATGTGTCACATCTCCTAATTGTATTGAAACTCTAAGAAGACATGTGTCTTATCAGTTCCTATTTTGATTAGGACTCTAGAGGTAGAGGGAGAGATTCATGGACTCTCATTAATGAGATGGCTTCTCATCCTTTTGTAAAAATAGGAGATCTCTCTCCTTCATTTATTAGCTTATCTTTTTAGTTCTTAAGCTTGTAGCTTTTTGGTAGCTCTTTAGCTTGGAGCTTGTAGTCCTTCTTTGATGGCTTTGGAAAGCTTTGGAGAGCTTTGTTGTACTTTGTAATTTTGAAGAATTTGAATAAAGCTTTGATGTTCTCAACATGGAAGGAGATGTGAAGTAGATGTCATGGAGCACATTAGAATGTAAGGTAGAGTAGATTTTGTTTTGTAGTTTTGCTTTGATTTCATTCAAGTATGTCATTTGATTGCTTTCAAGTTTGATAGATTAGAGTTTCCATTCATGCAATTTTAATTCATGCAAGTGTGTTCAACCAGTTGATTGTAGATTAGGTTTCTTTACATGTTTCTTGTATTTTCTTATTAAATTAGTCTCTCATGCTATATGATGATATTTCCGGAGCCTTTAGCTTAACATTGTTTTAGAAGTTAATGGCGAAATATTGTGATTATAGGTGAGATGATTGGCTTTGCTTTTAATTAGTGTGCAATTAGATAGTTTAGATGTCATTTCTTTCATGCTATATGATGATATTTCCGGAGCCTTTAGCTTAACACAATTTTAGAAGTTAATTGGCGAAATATTGTGATTATAGGTGAGATAATTGGTTTTGCTTTTCATTTTATTGCTTTCAAGTTTAATAGTTTAGATTTTCCATTCATGCAATTTTAATTCATGCAAGTGTGTTCAACTAGTTGATTGTAGATTTATCTAACTGTGTAATTTATGCTTTACAAAATATTCCAAGAAAGTAGTCTTCCTATATTCCGATTGGTGAATTGGAGCAAAGAGAACACAGTAGATTAGTTTTTCTTTACATGTTCTTGCTTTTCGCTTAGTAGGATACTCATTACATAAGTTCATGTCTCATTGAGTCTTTTTAGTTCCTTAAGAACGAAATTGGCGATATGTGAAGTTATGAATGGGATTTGATTTGTTTTCTTTATTTCTTTTCTTAGATATTTTTCCGGCTTATATTAATCTAACTGTTCAAAGTTTTGATTTGTTTCATTTTATCTTTTCTTTAGAAACTAGATTCTAACATAACAAACAAAACCCCCAAAAACAACATAAACTATAAAACAACGAAGTAATAAAAAAGGTTAACTAATCACATATGGTGCACCACACTTCATTAGTTTACGATACCCGGATTGATAATTTATGTAGAGCAATTTAGGACAATAAATTGACTAGACAGTTAAAAATATCGGATGGTTGAGGAGGGGTCGGGGGATCAAATCATGCCCCTCCTTTTTTATGTTAAAAATAATTTCCAAATATATATTGGGAAGCGGGTCCATTGGTCCGGTGGCCCTCTACCCCAAAACTCCGCCGTTGTATATGGTAAAAGGTGAGTGGAGGGGCGGTGGGGTTGACAACTCACCCCCCACATAATATGCATATTTTATATGGTGGTTGGTGGGTACTGGGGGTGGCAGGGTCATGGCCGCTAGCCCCTATATTTAATATATTTGTTTTATGGTGGTTCCAGGAGCAGCGGGGTCATGACCGCCCACCCCTTTTTTTAATATAATTTTGTTAAGGTTCCACCGGGGCAGTGGGGGTCATGGCCTACCGCCCCTTTTTTATAAATTTTATTAACCCTTTTTATAAATTTTCTAGAACCTTAAGGGTCATTGGACGAATTAATCGTCCTACAAATTTTCTCGGAAAATTGGTCGGATTCCGGTGCCAGATTCTTGTGAAATTGCACCCTCCTTAAGCCTGCCACATGGGTAAGTCAACCCCGAACTTTGACTGCTTCTATCTTTCTCATACGGACTCGGATTGGAGTGTCATTCGCATCGTTGGAATTAGGGCAATGAGCACTTCGATATGGTGTCAAGTTTATCATTTTTCTTCCACTTTGAATTTTGAGCCTTTTTCATGCCATTGGTGTCTGGAGATCCACCTAGATCAATCCTCCCCATTGAGAGCTTTTGGACCACCAAAAGCATTAACACTATTCAACATACGACCTGTGTCCTTGCCAAACCACACTTTCAATCATTTGCACACAAAACTAGTACATCTTCTGCACTCACTCATGACTCAACAATCCCTCACTTGCCAAGAGTTTATAGCACACACTCTTTGGTCAAGGATTACACAATAACAATCAATACTTCAACTACTCATAAGAAGGCCTAAAAGCATCATCGTTGCATTTTTGAAGTGATGGCAACACATCATCACTTTTACATTTACTTGCAACGCATGATTTACAAACCGAGGCCATACAAAATACTATTAAAAAAAATGTCCTTTCCTTAATAAAGCAGACCACCATGAATGTGTTTGAGCGTTGTCACCGGTTGGCTTCTCTATTGTTGTTTTCTGGCTGTGGAGCATTTGGCACGTGCTTTCTTGATGTCCCTCTTTGTTGCAGCAACTACAACAATTTTTCTTTCTCCAAACCTTCCGGGTCCTCTTGAAGTGCTTCCCTTTGGTGTTCCTCTCATAAGGGTTCATGGAGCCCTTACTATCACTGGAATAGGAGGAGGAAGTCTCATCATCTGTTGTTTACCGATCACTAACTGATTTGGAGCTTTCCCCAACGTCCTTGCTGACATAATTGAGTCCCGCATGACGAGGCATTTCCTCTACTTTGATGGGGTTCATGATGCCCTAGCCATTAATGTCGAGGCCCTTTCCTTGATAGCCCATCTTCTTCAACAGCTTGGACCCAATACCTGTAGTATATTTTTCAAAAGAAGCGAAATCATCATCAGGAAAAGTACATGGAATCGAAGAACTATTTTTTACCTCAAGGGGTTAGGTTGCAATCTTCCCAAGGCCTCGTTCTTAGCTTGCAACTGGCGTAGCAACCTTTGTTTCTCCTCCTCTGCTTCCCGTAGGAGCCTCCTTAACTTAACATTTTCTGCTTGAAGGTTTTGGTTGGTCTCCTTAAGTTCTTGGAGCCCTACCACATTGGGTGCCCTTTCCATATTTGGTACAGTATCTATTGAAATTTTTGCTTCATCACCTGAATCAGAACCTAGATTGATGGGTCTGTCTATTGCTATTCCAAGAGCTGCAATCCTCCTTTCGTCACTGGAATCTGATCCCAAGTCAATGGGCCTACTTCATGCAAAACCCATAGCCGTGACCTTCTCGTCTTCTTCTGACTCAGATGTTTGATCTTGTTGCATGGTGGCGGTGGTTTTCTGCTTCTCCTTTCTGTCATTTCTCTTAGGTCTCAACTCAGGGTGAAGTTTCCAACAATTCTCTTCATCGTGTCCCTCTTTCTCACAATGTGTACAAGAGGGTTTTGTCCCTCTCCTCTTGGTTGTTGTGGCTCTTTTTTGGTGGTCATTTTGCACGTGCATCCCACTGCTTTCAAGATGCATGGCTTTCACACTGGCCTCATTGATAGTAGCAGGTTCAAATAATAATAATGAATGCCTTATGTAACTATGTAAAGAACCGATATACTTAGTTACAATCTCTAGTGAATCTAAGGAAATGCTTAAATTCAATGCTTGTCTTCTAAAGTCTTCAGTAAATTTTTGCACATTTTGACCTTTGCTTTGCCTTAGGTGTTGCCATTCTATTAATGCCTTATGCCTATAGCCCAAAGGGTAAAATTGTTTTTTCAATGCAAACACAAAATTTGACCATGAGGAGAGAAGGTTACCCAGATTCGTGTTGCCCTGCAATTTTCTCTCCCACCAAACGAGAGCGGTGCCACTCAGTCAAAGGGATGCCAACTGGATCTTTGCCTCGTCCTCTTCAATCCGTTGAATTCTACAGTAGACTTCAATATGCCTAATCCAATTGTTAAGCTTTTCGACATTACTTTCACTGTTATACATGGGAAGATCAAATTTGACATCTAATTTAAGGAAAGGTTTCTTAGATGCATTTCTTGAATTCCTATGATGATGGTGAGAAGAAGAAGAGGAACTTTCACTCACGGAAGGAGAAGGAGGGGGTTCTTCTCCACCATTTCCATGCACCGAACCTTGTTCTTCTGGCTTTCTCTCTTCTGCTTTCTCCAGCCTTGAAAGCAATTAATCGACCTTTTCTGCCATTGTATATAAGGTTTTGCGGTAATTGCGCTCCTCTTCATAATGAGCCTCTTCATCTACCATGTTTCTCCTTCCATGTGCACGCCCCGCCTTGGGATTGAAAGACTTTAGTTTCCCTTCGCCTCTTCGAAGCATGTTTCTTGTTAGCATACAAACATGCAATTCACACCTATAAAGACATGCACTGATACCACTTTATCCAAGATCTTTTGCTTATAGATGTATTAAAAAATTACATGGATGAATTGCAACTTAACCATAAAAATTTAATGTGCACATGAGAGAAGAGGAGAAACACATAAAAAAACATGAAAAGAAGACAAGAGGCTTGATAACGGAGTTCATCCACTTTGGACTACGTCTCCGGGCCCTGCTTGATCAATGGGGAGGCCTTCATTCATTAAGTGGCATGAGAAAGAAGAAGTACAATCAACATTTACAAAAGGAGTCTTATACCTCCAATCTAGAAAATGGCCAAGAAATGGAGAGCTATGTTGCAGAAATTGGCATCACCATTGAGTTCATGTTGCTGAGAGGTGCAAAATCGATATAAAACTTGCCTAATTTTGACTCTGGACCAAAACTACCCCTCTAGAAAATTTTACTCAAGCAAGGTTCCGCCCCCTGCCATAGGCCTGCTTAAGGTTCCATCTCCTCTGTCTTGAAATCCGTGTTGTGCTCTCTCCCCCCAAGCGCACTATGCTAAAAGGTTTATATAAAAAATCTTCAACGGACTTCCCAACAAAGGTCGTTTGGCGCATTGGTTAAAAATATCATATGGTTGAGGAGCGGTCAGGGAATCAAATCCCGCCCCTCCTTTTTTATGTTAAAAAATGTTGCCAAATATATATTGGGAGGCGGGTCCGCTGGTCCGGTGGCCTGCTCCCCCCAAACTCCGTCGTTGTATATGGTAAAAGGTGAGTGGAGGGGCGGCGTGGTTGACAACCCGCCCCCCACATAATATGCATATTTTATATAGTGGTTGGTGGGTACCGGGGGCAACGGGGTCATGACTGCCCACCCCTATATTTAATATAATTTTGTTAAGGTTCCACCGGGGTAGCATGCCACCTTTTTTTCTAAATTTTATTAACCCTTTTTATAATTTTTCTAGAACCTGAAGGGTCATTGGAAAAATTAATCGTCCTACAAATTTTCCCAGAAAACTGGCCGGATTCCGGTGTCAGATTCTTGCGAAATTGCACCCTCCTTAAGCCTACCACATGGGTAAGTCAACCCCAAACTTTGACCGCTTCTATCTTTCTCATACGGACTCGGATTGGACAGGATTTCATGCCGTTGGAATCAGGGCGACGAGCACTTTGATCTGGTGTGAAGTTTACCATATTTCTGCCACTTTGAATTTTGAGCATTTTACATGCCATTGGTGTCTAGAGATCCACCTAGATCAGTGGTAGCACCTTCAGGTGGATTCCAGACCCAAAAAATTTTCACAAAAGGCGACTCCATTTTATCTACTTATTTCCACTGAATTTCCAAGTAGAAACCTTGCTTCACACATTCATTCGTGATAATAAAGTTGATCACTATCATTTTTTTGTAGGACAAGAAGAGATTAAAAGGATCCTTTAGGACATTGGGTAAAATTTGGATGACATTGTTGCTAGACTAACGTGGGTGGAATGCTACGTGGTGTCTGACTTTACCTCGTAGCCTCACACCCTTGTTGTTATCAATGCATAAGTTGAAGTTCTGCCACAAGGCAACTCCAATGACATCTCTTCAGTTATCATAGTAGACTAATAGTCTTCTCTAGCAATGGGTTTTTCCTTTTTGTATATGATATGTCAACTTTTCTTACAGTTGTATGAACTCTACTATGTCTCAGTATGGTATATGTGTACACAATTTTGTTTGAATGCACAATACACACCTATGCATGTCATTACGAATGGGCTATGTAGTCTGAATGTTGATCAATGTTTTGTACTAGATTTTTTGAACAATCTAGAGATGATGGGAATCTTATTTCTTCAAGATAGTTGTTTATGAGATCCCACGGAGATTTTATGAAGCACATGTTATGAATGTAATCTTAGTTACTTCGTAATATAAATATATTCCTAAATCTTACCAAAAAAACACAACATTAACATTCTTTCGTTATACTATCATTCACCATGAGTTGCAAAATCATTGACTAAAAGTCATTCAACCTAATCCTCTTTCCATATAATATCATTCAATACAAGTTGCAGATACAATGTTATCGAATCTAACATTTTTTTATATAATTCTTATTTTTCATATAAATTAATGTATCATACATTATTGTCCGCTTGGGGTAGCTCAATTAGCAATGGTCATGGAAATGAAGTCTCACCAAACTTGAAGTCTTGGGTTCAAATCTGGTGTGTTATCCCCCCGATTGAGGGGAGAAGTTGGACATGATGAAGATGTAGTCCTACCAAGCTTTCAAAAAAAAAGTATCATACATGATTATATAAAATATTTATAATTTATATCTAAATTTGAAGAGGGTTAAATTTAATTAGATATGATCCTCCTGTCCCTTGGGCCCTGTCACAAAATTACGTGCAAGCCCTAGCCTATCATGGAGCCTCGTGGTAGGAGCGTCCTCTGATTACATCTGCAATGTGTCTGTGTTTGTCACCTTGGTACTACACCTGTTCATGGAAGAGACCTCTGCAGGTGTATTTAGTTCCCACACCCCTGGTTCAAGGTTTAAATGACGACGCACCACCTCGAGAGATTGTAGGATAATGGGGATTTCGGAGAAACATTTAATTATGGAGCACAGAACATCCATGTTTGCTCGTGGGAGGATGCTTAGGATGGGATGGATGGACCAGGAACAGTGTATGGATTTTATGACGGACGACTGGGAAATAATGGAAGTCCATTGGGATCTCAGCTATATCAGCTTCTTCACATGGTACAACATCATCACACATTCCTGAAGCTACTATAAAAGGAATAACGATATGTTCCATTTTTATGGTTTGATGTTCTATTTTTCTCAGGTGGCCTCTGCGAAGGTCTGGCAGTTGAGGTTGATGTTGCTCCAAGTTAGTTATCGGGTATGGGTTGAAGGGAAGAAACTTAAGGAGTCGGATGTACCTAAGATTAAGAGTGGGAAGCTTCAGGGGGTCGCAGGTTTGAGTGAAATTGAGGGTTTGATTGTTTTTGTTGGGTTGGGTGTTGTTATTTTGCTGAATTGGGAGGAGGTTCAGGTCCATAACCTCGGGGAAGAATTGTGCGTCGACCCACGGAGGGAATTCTATTTGAACAAGGTTCAATTTAATATTGTTGTTGAAGAGAAGGTTTATAAACCTTGGGTCTGTGAGGGTGTCCTAGGTCAGATCCTTAGGGCTTTGTTGGAGGCCATCGAGGTGGACAGGGTGGTGGACGGTTGGTTCCTGGAACGATGAGTCAAGAGCACCCTAGAATTGAACGGGAGTGACAGAGAATTCTGGGACATTTTGGATAATCTGAAGATGGATTCGAGTGTGTAGAGTGCAGAGGATAGTTCCTGGTCGGGCTCTTCGGGCGGTCGCGAGCCGAGGTCAGGGGGCTGCGGGTGGGAATTTCTCTGGCGGGTAGGAGAAGTCGACTAACCTGTATCATCTGTGTGCAAGACCACGTGGATTTAATGGAAGGCCTGGCTGAATTGCAGCGCAACATACATCATCACCAACAAGAGAACCTGACGATGTAGGAGAGACAACTGGAAAAGAGGGGGCATATTCGACAGCTGGAAGATCAAGTAGATGCACTGCAGCAACAAATTGAGCAGTTGAAGCTCAAAGTCGAGGAGAGAAACAAGAAAAATGAGGACTCTACCGAGCTGGACCCGAACAAAGGCACTGAAGACGTCTCCACTGGCCTGGACCTTAACAATTTCTAAATGGCACAATGTAAATGTAAATATTTAATGCTCCAATTTTGTCGAATTTATAGTTATATGAGTTGTGGAATGGGGAATTTTTATGAGCAGAACAGAGAACACTTATACAATAGGTTTGCAGACCAAATAATATATCATCAACCCTTTGAAGGCTTGAAAAAACTATGTAAAATCCTGGTTTTGTTTGTAAATGGATGCACTATATTTATATAAAATCTACTCACTCTTGTTAAAAAAAAATAATTAGATATAAAATTAGTTGTTTAATTATTTAATGAATAATTTAGATCTAAGTTTTAATGAGTGATTAAATTTAATAGTCTATGAAATATTTTTTCTAATTATTTTATTCTTATTTCTAATAATTCGTTAACGTGTTTAATTATTCTTATTTTTAATTTTAAGAATGTGTTACGCGTTTAAATGTAATTTAAATATGGAAAGATGACTTATTATGAGTTGGGTGTTAAATGTCTATAAATTTATCAATTTTATATATTAATTTTCAATAAAAATATAAAACTACAATAATTAAATTAAAATTTAGACAATCCATTAAACTAAAATCTTAGTCAAAATTCACAAAGTCACCGAAAGCCACCCTTTCCATTGTAATTTGTATTTTTGTATATCCAAATTAATAAACCAAAAATTATCACTCCTAAGAAACTTATAAAACTGAAATATAATGGTAGTGTTATTTTTTTGAGGGTAACTAATTTAAATTAATATTAATGTTAACATTTATGTATTTTAACTTTATATTTATCAAGTTTTTAGATGGACTAAATATCTTAAGGTACAAAAAAGATTTTTTTGCCCTTGATATCTCTGGAGTTAAAATGAATAAAAGTTGGTTTAATTATTTATACATCTATTTTAAGTATAGATTTAGCATATAACAAGAGAGATCAAATCTCTTCAGGTGCAAACTTATTTTAGAGGTCTATATATATATATATATATATATATATTATTATTATTTAAATTGTATTTTTGAATTACATAACTTAAACTTGTAAATTTTCAAAAACCATTATTGGATTTCAGGAAAATTTACCAAAAATTACCAAGATGAAATAGTGAGGCTACTTCAAATGTTTTATACATAAAAAGTTATTTTTCAATTGCATATATATATATATCTATATATATATATATATATATATATATAGTCCACATTAAAATGGTTTTTGTTGTTATTAATATATATTTTAAGACGTTAATAATACTTAAGTTTTTATATATTGATTTTTTTTATTATTATTATATTTTTAAATGTCACAAATTAATTTTATATTACACATCTCTCTCTTATTATTCTTATTAGGAAGCACTTGAAATTTTTTAATTCATTTTTCACTTTTAATTATTGTTTTTTCTTTGGACATTGAATATTTTATTATATACATTATTAAATATTTTATTTTAACATTTCTTCTATATATAGATATATATAAAGTTATATCTCTTTTTAAAGTTGACATGAAATTATATAATGGCATGTGGACACCCAAATATTTTATTTATGACTGAGAGCAATTGAAATATTTTTACCAAATTGAATTGTAATATCAACAACAAATTAGCGACCATAGTGAGATTGGAACTATTGATGTTTTATAATGCTCTTAGTTAAAACTTACTAAACATGCATGCTCATTTTTGTTTTTTATTATAGCCTACATTACTTTTCTATTTAGGGAATATTTTACTTTTATTTTAAGAGGGACATCTGACAACTCCATGTTGAGCACCGACGAAATCACACATCACCTTCATACTAAGTTGTAGAATGTGCCTTTATTTTTTAATTTCATTTTTATTTTTATGCAATTTAACGGAGTCAACATGTTTTAATTAATAATTATAATTATTAATGATTTTATTTTATTTTAGTGTAATTTGACCTAGTCAAAATGTTTACATAACATAATATAAGATAACCTTACAACATCTCTTCCATACTAGGCTGGAAAGCACCGCTAGGTGCAAAAATAAAATTAACATACCAATCTAGATCCATCTTAACTCTAAATTTGTCAAGTGATGGGAGGGATCAAATATCTCAAGGTGTAAACCTCTCTTTTGAGTGTAAAACTTGAAGAAAGGTTTGCACCTTGAGAGATTCAATCCCTTTGGGCGCTTGATACATCGGAATTTATTCTTATTCCAATAATCTCATTTTATCACTCTTTAATTATTCTTCTTTAAAATATCATCCTAACTTAATACTATTTTTCAAAGTTAGTCTTATATTTTATTTTTATTTTTATTTTTAATTAATTCTATATTTTTACACTATCTAATATTTTAATTTTAATTGATTCTAATTTAACATTATTTAATATTTTAATGGGACTCGATCAGTTGAGCTAACCCTCATGCTTCTATTCATTTTGTAAGCTTGGCATCAAGGAGTGTTATAACAAAGCACCCGATCACTGTCTATCCAAGACCCCATGGAAAACCCTCATGCTTCTATTTTAATATAAATATTCAACCCAATTTCTCGTATTAATTGCAATTTGACAAAATATAAAATAATTTTAAGCTAATTAAAATTTATTATTATTTTAGTCCCAAGGGCAGCTCAATTGGTGATCGAAGTAATGTGAAATCTATGAAAATTGAAAGATCCAAGATTCAAATACCTTGATTATGACCCAGTTTACAAAGAGGAGGACATGTCGTAGACCCTAAGAGGTTTATTGGTAGTTACGTGTCACGCGGGTTGTTGGGTTCCTTTGGGATATATATAGATATATATAAACCTAATATTTTAATTCCTCCTTTATCTTATTTTTATTTTAATCTTATACCACTTAAACACTATTATATTCTAATCCAATATTAATTTAATATCAATTCATTATAAATTAAAATCTTAATCTTCAATTCTAAATAAAATTAATTATTTAATACTAATTTAATAGAAATATGTACCCTATTCTTTGCAACAGTAATAGCAATATGACCAATTTAAAATAAATTTATTATTTTCATTAATTTGATTTTAGTTTTAGTTCTTTAAATTAATATTATTTTCCCCGATGGGGGTGTGGTCTGAGGAGAATGTCGGCATAGGGCTTTGTGCCCGCCACCCTAAAGAATCAAGGGCATTAAATGGTGGGGGTGGCGTAGCCACCCCTATCCATGCAAACAAATGTTGCTTTATCATCACTTGCTAGCCATGATGAATGTCAATTGTAGATGGAGAGGGGAATGGCAAGTCTTCCTGTGTCGCGTCCTTGTAAGGAATTCACGTGTTTCCTTTGATAAAGTGATTTGGCCTACTTTTTGGTTGATTTTAGGGCTTGGATGAGGCAATTTATTAATATTGATTTAGAACTTTGGCAACATGTGAATTCCAATAGTGGGTCTAGTGGACCAAAAACCCAAAGGGAAGCTCTTTACTAATTGTGTTAATGATATTTATGCTCTAGTTTTGTTGTAGTTGCTACCACAACCCTTTAAAATTTTGACTTCATCTAATTTTGTGGCCCCTATTGGTAATTTTCTCCATGTGTCAAAGTGGTCAAGGTCATTTCAAGTTTGTGTGAAATCTTCGAAGTGTTTGAAGGTTCTCTTTGGAAGCTCAACACTATGTTTTTTCTTTGCACATTTTTCCTTGTCAGTATGAGCACTCCTCTTCAAAATAACACAAACGCACTTTTTAGCTCTAGTGCAAGCACACTTTGTAGAGGTAGTCAAGACACTTAGCGCACTTCCTTGTGCTAGGGCACACTTCTGCACTATGACCAGCTTGCATGTGTGAGCTAAATATATATACAAATTGTTCCCAAATGCTCATTATCTCTCTTTGGAGGGTTGTGCACTTCTTAAGCACAAAGTCACCCTTCCACTGTGCGATTATGCACACACTCTTTTCCTGGTAAGTATTCATTTTTTGCGTTTAAAATTTGCGCTTATCTCTTTGTCACTTCAGTTCATTGATTTTGTCTCTTGCACCCTTTCACCTTCGATGACCCTTGGTATTCTTTAAGCAATATATATATATGTGTGTGTGTGTGTGTGTGTGTGTGAGTGTGTGTGTTGAATCCTCAGTCAATGTGATTGCCTTGCGCTCTCTGACTGTATTCTTTCCTTTCCTTAGTTGATTTTGGGGTTTCTCTTGCCATGCCTTAACCTATCCTTTTGTGGCATGCTTGCACACTCTGAATTCTGAGTCAAATACCATGCGATGGCACCTATACTAGGTCCTCTTCAGAGTTGGCACATGTGTGAGAGATAAATCCTTTACACTAATCCATTATCATTGCACCATGTGTTTCTTTGACTTGACCTTTGAATCCTCTATTGTTGCTTCATGTGCTTGCGCCCCATACTCATGCCGTTGTTACTTTAGCACATCGTGTTCTCCCAACGAACAGTCCAATAAACCCTTACTACTAGGCAATGTTCCATGCACCTATTACATGTAGTCTCCCATTGATAGCGCATTCTACACCCATAACCGATAGAAACATTAACCCTTGTCTCTAACTTTTGTGCCCGCGACCACCACACAAAATTTCTCTCAGTGCTAGCACGTTGCGTGCTCTTAGTTCCCAATCCAACCAAGGCCTATCTCTACATCGTGCACTTGGGCCCAACTTTAGCACATTGTCTTTCTACAATCAATATTTTGTATAAATTATAAAAGATAGAGCAGGCATTTTTAGGATTGATTGTGTGCCTTACCATGAGCGATTTTCAGTGTCCAGGTACTACAGACCTGTAGCATATCAGTTTATCATCATCCACCAGCACCATGCCTCTAGTTACAAGGAAAGGACCAATGAGAGAGGTAGTTTAAAGCAACATTGAGGGTGTTTTGGATAGTCAAAAACCCAACGCACCAATTTTAACCAACACAACATGCTTCATAGATAATCCCACCACCCTCACATGGAAAAAGGTATTTAAGGACTTCGGCAAGAAGGAAATCCCGCAAGACCTAGAAGACAGAGAGATATACGTCAATATCAAGAGGTCAAGATTCCATAGAGTTGTTTACCATTATGTAGTGCTTCCTTGTACCAAAACCATTTGGTGGATATTACAACACATCGATTCTCAAAGTATGATCATCAGAAGTGTAAAGGGTGAGGATCTTTCCACCTATTAGGCTCATGATTTGCATAAATACTATAATCTCTCGGAACCTGAAGAATATCTCAACACAATGTTCTATGTTGCTTTTGGGGAGTCTATGAAGGATATTCTCAAGACTTGGTGACAAGAGCTAGGCAAATTTCAGCAGAATCCTGATGGTATATATAGAACCAAGTCATTAAGGAAAGTGTACCAATATTTGATAGCTATGTGCTGTAGACTATATGAACGCAAGAATTCAGAGTTCTTCAAAGAAATATGGGCTTATATGGTATAGCCATGCACCTCCAAGGGGATTGTTTTTAATTGGTCTGGTCTCACATTCCAACAATTGCATAAAAATGTTGTTAAGTTAAAGAACGTAGCACAAGGTGAGTAATCGTAGTTCTATATGTCATACTATTTGCTAGATGGGATATGTGCTAAAAATGAATTTCCAGGTTTGGAGTGGCAGTGGACCAGAGAACAACCCCTGTCCATATATACTCAAAATACTATGGGATACCAATTATAGGGGAATTTACGCAAATATCACTAAGCAATTCATCTCAATATTATATCAGATGATATTTGGTATTGATGCTCCTTGCATGATAAACAAGGCCAGTAAAGTCATAATCGATGTTACAGAATGGTTTAACATCACCACAGGGTACATTCATCAGGGTATTTGGAGCGTATAGAAGTCCACATCTCTTGCCATTGTTTGTAACAGATAAAGTGGTCATGTAAGAAGTTGGTTACCATATTTCTATAGGAATGTCAGGAAAATTATAAAAAGAGAAGAAGTTGTCATGGCCCATTTTCCCCTTGCAAATAGGGTCATACGAACTAAAGAATTTAAATGCAACACAGCTGGAAATTGAGGAACTTAATTGCCTCACATTCAGTGAGATGGGTTATCACCGCTATGACCCTAAAGGTATGTGTACACAACATTGTGTAAAGTTGAGATTCAGATGGCCATATGCCTTAGTTTGCAGGGAGGATGAGGAAAAGATCAAGAAAACTTATAATGTTTTTAGAGTAGTTGGACAAAATGAAGAAGCAAACCCTTCTAATATAAAAAATGTTCAAGATATGTTGAAAGAAGAGACCTAGGAGGAAATAAATATTCATAATATTATTGAGCTAAAAATAAAACATGAACATGAAGTTGAGGAGGAGAGGATAAATTTTTTTAAAGAAGATAAAAACACTAAAGGGGAAATTTAGGAGGAGAAGAGAAAGAAAGAACTTAAAGAGGCTAGAAAAAAAAACAAGAAGAAGAGTGCAGGCATAAAGAAGAGTAGGAAAAGAAGAAGCAAGAGGTTATGCAGAAGAGGAAAGAAGAACTGAAGAAAAGAAACAGGAGGAAGCTCTAAAGAAACAACAAGAGGAGGCCCTCCAAAAGTAGAAGGAAGAAGAAGAACAAAGAAGATTACATCTTGAGGAGGAAAAGAGGAAGAAACAAGAAGAGGATGAGTTGTTGAAGAAGTTAGAGAAGGAACTTATCATAGACGATGAACAAGAGGAAGAAAACCAAACAATAGAAACTAAGCCAATCATAGCTCCTCTCACTGGTGGAAACTTGCCTTTTAGTGAGATGTGGATTCCATCTCCAAATGAAGATAGAATTATGGACATATCCAATTTCACATTTGATGAGATTAAATAAAAATTCATTCAAGAAAGGAGGAATTACTTTCTGAATGAGTGAGATCGACCAGGTTTTATTCATATGGAAAGAGTTATTGTGTTGAATAAAAAGAACAATCCTAGGGCAATTGCTTTAGCAGGCACAACCTTTACAGTAGCCATGAAAAAGAACATTGATTTTCTTATGCACAAGAATGAACAATTGGAGAAATAATTGGTTGACACAAAGAAACAGATTGAACATCTCCTCAAAGAAAATGAAAGGGTTTATTCCACAAGTTCCAGCAAAGAAGGCCTCTAGCTAGCTATAATTGAAGAACTCAAGCAGTGTGAAGACATGATAAAGTTGGTTTATGATGATATGATCATCTTGCACAAGGTCATGGAACCCTTGTATGAGATCCAAAAGGAATTAAAAGAAAAACTAAGAATTAAAAGGTTGGCTCATATGACTGTGGATATGATCCAGGAATGGAGTGCCAAGTACTTGAATGCACTAGAAATGATGGTAAGCGAAGGAAGATGTGATGCTGAAATGGATAGAGTAGAGACAAAGATGCACATGCAAGGTTATGATCAGCTTAATAATCACAGAGCTAACACTACGTCTGCCTAAACGAAACTATATTATGGATTGGAAGCTTTGGTTTGAATGCACAAGGTACCCTCAGTAGGTGTGCTCGAAGAAGTGAAACAAACAGATTCCATCACAAAAGAGTTGAAGGAGGTTTTGGACACCACAAGACATGTGGCCACCCAAGATGACCTGGTATTAACTAAGGAGATTGTTCTATAATATGTTGTTGAACCGGTCAAGTTACATCTGAAGTTGACCATGTTGTGGAAAAACATACAAGTTGGATCCAAAACAATATTTCCCAATGCTTTGGAGAGTAAGATCAAATACAATACAAATTTACCACTAAAGGTTAAGAGTGTAGCGGCAGAGTACATATATTGGTACTAGCACATCATGAAGGAACTCCATGTCATAGTGGCCGAAATATAATTTCCTCAAATTGTAGAATAAATATGTTTTATTTTTTATTTTGTAAATATTAGCCACATTTTGTTAAAAGGCTAAATTTTGTAATTATAAAAGAGAGAAAATGAAAATTCATGTAGAAGTTAAAAAGTCACCAAGAAGTCCAAGAGTCACTTGGAAGCCAAAGAGTCATGAGGGAGCTCAAGAGTCACATGGAAGGTGAAAGGTCACCTCATTTGTTATATATAGACCCTCATGGCTCAAGCAAATAGACTTTTAGCCTTGGCTTCTCTAGTTAGCATGTGAGAGAGAGATTTTTCTTTTGAGAAGCAAGTTGTGGCTTCCATGTTCCACTATTGGAACAAGTGATGTTTATGTAATGGTGCATGCCATTTCTTCTACACAATTGTAAGAAGCTCTCTAGAGCCGGGCATCCTTTTCATGCATGTATCACAACTTATTGTAAGACTTTTATTGTAATAGTTATGGTGTGTGCTTGTGTTTATATGTATTAAAGGAATTAACTACTTTGTTATCTTTAGTACAAATCTTAATGAAAATGTATGTCCATATGATTTCATGATTGTTGCTTGATTGAAAAATATTTTCCAACTAAGTAACAATTCTTTCTTTATGTGTGTTTCTTTATTAGAGTAGTACTAATATTATTCTTATAAAGGCTCACATTGTTTACTTTGTTTCGTGGAAGTAATTTTATGCCCATTATATTTTCACATTTCACAAAGCTAACATACCTACATATCTCAAGAGTAATTTTGTTTTCTCTCATATGTTACCGTTTCTTTCCAAGACAAATCATAAACTCAACGTAATGGAAACTAGGGCATCATCCTGGATGGGACTCCCACACCAAACAATGTAGAGTCTAATTGGGAATTTATACTAGGGAGATCCCCTCGTGTTGGCAAACTTCCAACACTGTCAACAAGTTTCCAGTGGCTCCATGTCAAAAAAGAGTGTCGAGAGGTTAAGTATGCAGATAGAAAAATTTTTGGGCTTGGTCACTTTCAGTTTTTATTGTTCTTAGAGAGTTGTGTTGGTCTCCTACCTGTGACGCTTGGCGACTACTTCTCTTTGGGTAATTATAAATCCCTATAGTATTGATGATTTCTCTGCATTATCCTTGCTTAACTTCGGGATTGTTAGTATGTTATTGTCTTTTGGTCTTGAAAATGTAAGTTGGGTTCTTGTTTGGCTGCAGACGGTTTTCAGTTTAGATTGTTGTTGCACGGAGACCATTTACTAGTGTTGGGGTTACATCTTGGTCTTTGTTGTCCATTTACATCTATATTTGTTAATTTCTATTATAGCTTATTGGTATCTAACCCGCTTGAGAAATTTTGCGACTCCTTTAGGAATTTCCCTCCATGTCTGACCATTGTTTGTATGTCTAGTCTTATTCTTTTCGATTCCACTCTCTTAGCCATCACTGTGTTGAACCCTAAAAACATTATCAATCTGTCCATATGCAGTGCCATCACATGAGGAGTAGGAGCAGAGGGAGGGGGAGCGAGGGTCGAGGCCCCTAGGGTCATAATTGAGCCCATCAACAAGCTCAGTAGGTTGTTGAGACCTTCCATTCAATTGTCCCCCCTAGAAGCTCGTAGTGAAATCTATCACCTGGAGACTATGTCGGCCAGAGACAAGTGTGCCTTCTCTGATTAAGATTTGATGGAGGAAATTGGGTAGTGGATTCCTAACACTAGCCACACCTCAAAAGAAGCAGTATTTTCCAGCCTTATCTCTTGTTGAAGGCTGGAACTTGATTTCCTCAACATCAGGGAACACCACCTGGTTAGGATCTTAAAGAAACTTTGTTTCTATTGAAATTGGTGGGTCCGTCTAGATATAAAGGGACCAATTTCCAGTTTTAAGGAGATTTAATATAGTAACAAATTGAAAACTGATGAGATGATTTTATAGCTAATGGTAAAATTATTGAATAAACTTATTCTACTTATTTCCAAGGGATAGTACATCTTGACATGTGATTCCAAGAAAGATTTCACAAAGTAAATAACAATATAGATCATTCAATATTTTAATGAATAGAAATAATATATGATAAACTAAATTAATTAAAATGTTAATTAATTTAGTTAGTTAAAACTCAATCACATAAAAAGATCTCGTTATCTCATACATAATCACAAATCATTCAATCCTGCACATCAATAGTGATAATGACTGATTGTTTTCAAAGCATTTATATACTGAAATAACAAATAACAAATTCACTATCAAACTCAAAAATACATAACGATATCACAAATATAATAGTACCAGATGCGTTATCGCTCTGCTTATGAAAAAGATAGCTTTCAAGCTCAACTTCTTAATTAGATAACTTTGAATCAAACAATAGTGCAAGTTCAAAAGTTGTCTTCTCAAAATTCGGGACCTCTTTCTAAATGAATGAAATGGGTTTAAATAACCTATTAAAATTTAAAAAATAGTAAACTTAAAATAAAAGTCTTCAAAAAAGCTTTAACAAACTAAGCTAAGATAAAGGACAACTAAATTTGAGATATGTTGTAACAAGAACACATGATTGTGCTCCAAATTGATTCTTTATCTGCACTCCAAGATTATATATGTCTGTGAGTGGCTTCATTTTGGGGGGGATGTATCGGCTGCATGCGCGTTTGTCTTGTAAAAACGGCATCATTAAGTGCTGGAATAAACTGTATTGATGTGTTTGAGAGACACCTTAGCACGAGCTACTGACTATGAGGCTTCACCAAAAAATGCCAATAACTTTCAAGGTTTGCTTACGATATACTCTGAATGTCTTGAACCTTTTGTTTATATGTTTCTTGCCAAGATTGTTTCAAAGCTTTTACATCTAGCAAGGTGTCCTTTGGGCATTCCTGAATTAGATTGGCTTGCAATAAGGTATCTGTGATGTATTCGATGAAATTTGAGGCAATATTTCTGGCTCTGATAATAGCCATTTCTGCTCGTTTCATTTTGATATCCCAGTCACCAAACATGATATCCTTCTGCGATTTTTCAATTCGAGGAAGAACAAATGATATTCCTTGAGCACTGTCTTGCCAATCTATATACTCAAAGATTTTCTCGTCGATATCTTCATAAAATGTCCTCAAATCAGACAGTTGATTTACTAAAGAATTGCTGGTCTTTAACAAGTCATGAATTAAGGCCAATTTGTGATAGAAGATGGCCTCCTACTTTGTTAAGAGTATGTCCAATTCTGATGCTTCCTTGCAAACTTCATTTATATCTAGATTTTCTCTCAGCTGGTATATTCTTTGTTGCAACTGCAGTATCTCTTCATCCTTGTTCTTCACTTCAGATTCAAATTGTATCTTTAAATCATTAAAGCCTTTTTGCATCTCGATAAGATTTTCTTGACATTGTTGCTCAATCACTTTCTTTTCTATCTGAAAATTTTGTTCCAATTGGACAATCCTTTTATCCTTTCCCTTCATTACCAATTGTATCTCTACATCTTTGTCAATGGTAGCACTAGCATAAGCTCCTACGAACTGAGATCATTTGTTCAATTCCTTATCCGAGGCTGTTTGATTTCCTTTCCAAAGAACTCTAAAAGGAGTCTCATTTGTAACTAGCGCTTGCGACTGTCCTAGCTTTATTTTCTTCCTTGACCTGCTCATTACTGCTTTATGCTTTGGACTGTAAAATACGTCCAAAGGCGGGATTTCTTCAATCTTGAGGACTATCTCAAAAGTAGGAAATGAAGGAATTATCTCCATATCATCAGCAACAATTGATTGATTGACAATATCATCATTATTATTATTCTTGGGATTTTTAGGAATAGTATCCCCTTGGGAAGCCTCAACAGTAAACGAGGTTGTCCCTGTAGTTTATGGAACCTACTATGTCTCTCTACTGAATGTAACTTGCTCTGCTTGTATATCGGTTGAGACATCTGTAACCCAAGCTTCTTCTGTTGTCAAAACATGGTTGAACTCCTCCCATACTTCATCCAATTTGTTCCTCTCTTTGATTTCACTTGTTTTCTCAACAACTATATTAGCTATTTCAGAGACTTGGGAGATAATTGGAGCTTTTGAGGAGGAAGGTGATACATCGGAAGTTTCTGAATTCTGTCGAAATTTCTTTAACAAGGATTCAGGCAAATGGGCTATTCTTCGCTGATGATATTTATTGAATCTAATCAATTCGTTAGGACTTAGACGATCTGCTGCTAATTTCTCTACCATATAATATTCTGGAACCATTTCAAACAAATCATCAAACTTGTTAGGCTCGTTTGAAAACGGTTTGAGCTTAGCATGTGTTGTAACATCTTTCGCTACACCATGCGGGTCATATGGTCTGTTTAATATGGTTGGAAAATTAAAGGCTCTTAATTGGTCAATTTCAATTGAGGAATGCTTGAAATATTATAAGGCATAACTACCACAAGAAATGGGGAACATGGTCAGGCGAATTTCTTGGCATCTTTAAGTACTTTAGTTAAGCCCTTGCCAACTATTTGACAACGGAATTCCTTGGCCAACAACTTATCTGGGACAAATGTGGAAAAAAATGAGGATGGGCAAGGCTACTAAAAACACGACTGTAGGTAAATTATTCTTCCCCAAACCACTTTCCTATAGGCTTTAGGTCTTTATTGGCTTCTGCAGTAAGTCTAAGCGCTTTTCTGCCAAAGACTTCTTGGTGGATAGGGAGCATGATCTCATGACATATTTTGTAGAAGTGAGCATGGTATTTCTATTCCCAAAGGATATCGAGATAAATAGATATAGGGCTAGGAAATCTATCTATCCATTTCCATCCAAGAGATCGAAAATCATAAGAAAAACAAATTGCATCCATGACATAGGCACTCATAAAGAAAGGAGGGGTATTTCTTTCAAGAAAATTGTGCTTTTGTTTGTAATTACATATTTGAGTGGTCAAATTTTTGGATACTATAGTTTCCCAATCCATGCTATAGCCATGAGTAGAGGCTTCTATCAATGGCACCCATTCTTAAGAGAATTTATGCGTATTTGGATAACCATAGAGGCGACATAACATAGTAGAAATATGAGAGAAACGGCCAACGGTGGAGGCTAATGAATACATGCCCATGTCCTCTTACTTGTGTTTGTTCAGGTCCCTTCTCCATTATCTGATCAAGTCCACAGGGTTCAGATTCTCTTGCATGAATTTCTGGACAATTTGCATATCATACTTCTTCTGAGGTGGAGGTAGATGATACATTTTCCTTAAATCATCAGCTTTAAAAGACCCAATAACTGTCTTCCTCTGTGTTATAAGCGTTACGTGTGTAATGTCCAGCTGGTCGACAACCCATATCACCATATCTGTATATGGTAGAATTTTAGGGCGAGCAATAATTCTATGAAGAAATTAATTGGCCACACAATTCCATGCGGCACCATTACTTGGAGGAGAATGATCCGCAATAGCAGTCTGTTTCAAAATTATCCTCGGATTTTCATTCTCGAACAATTTGTATATCACCTCACAAGAGGCGGAATCTGTGTCTGAAGTGCATGTAGTATCTGTAAACAATGGAGACATCTTAGACACTTCTTCAGGTGGAAAGACTAATTCTTGATGTGTTACAAACTTCCTCCTTGTCTTGATGATTCTTGACATGTTCTTTAACTACTCTTTATTAGAATTTACCTGTAAAGAAACAAACCAAGATAAGCAGCAAGAGCTTCTATGGATACAAATATATTCATATAAATTAAATGTGAGTTATACGGAAATCCTTTCACATTAACTAAAAATTATTACCAATCAACAAAAACCTTGAAATTAGAAATACACAAAGTGATCATTTAATTTCCAAACGTTTGTTCGCTTGATACTGACACTTGTCATTATATCGGAAAATCTTCTATCGGTGTGTGGTATCAGGTGACATTACATAGCTCAGTGATCTACGATTTCTGAAAAGCATATAGGTGTCAAATCAATATTAACGAAATACTAGAGTTTAACAAAACACGATATCAACATCTGTCAATTGACAGAATGCAATATCAGCTCTTGACGGAATGCGATATTGGCTCGGCATTTTGCAATTTGGCTTTTCACAATTTCGCAATCATCTTTTTCATTTGGCTTATCATCTTATCACAATTTCGCAATTTTACATTTCAGCTTTTCGCAGTTTAGCTTTGCGGTTATCTTTTCAAATTGCTGACACTATGCATATCATTTAGTAGGACCTACTCTTTTATAGCTTTTTCATTAATTTCGGGATTCATTTAGACTTGTAATTCATTTTCTAAAACTACAAAATAATTTCTAAAAGGTTTTATGACCTTATTCATAACTTTCTTGTTTTATTCAAAAATCAAAGAGTAAAAATAAAACTTATCCTATTTTATCTAAACAAAGAAGGATTCTATCCTAAAAAATTTGAAGCGTCCCCATTATTTTCCTCCTAAGTCTAAAGTTAATGCGGGGTTGTTGAGTACCACAACAATTGGCAACACACTGGACGAAATAGTTAATCTCTATAAGATGTCAATCTTTATTAAGAAATTTCTTTAGAAAGTTTAAAAAATGATTGAAATCTAGATTGATATAGATAACTTTGAAATGAAATAATTCATCTTATCATAAAGCTTCTCAAGGTTTGTGATAAATAAAAATCTTTTTTGTGTAAATCAGTAGCTAATAGAGCCACTAGTGCCAGCGGATGTTCATAGCCTCGACAGGGCTACCATTTAACCAAAATGAACTAGTATTTCATCCATATTATAATAATAGTCTTTAGAGGCAATGAAGATCCTTTTTTCTTTTTCTTTTTATTTTTTATTTTTTTGCTTTAAAGTCATTATCCTGGTTTGGTAGCCATAAAATTATAATTCCATTCACAAGTTGTAATAAAATTGAACAAGCCAACTCGTGATGAGATATCTTATCTCAAAGTCTCGTGACTAAGAGCCACTATCTTAGTTTGGTTACCAATAGTGATAATGTCAATCTTATTAGTCTCTTATGATCATGGTAAGCAAGCTCGTGATGAGACCTCATAACTTTTAAGTTTTCTATATTTTTGAATTACACTATGAAATTTTTTAAAAATAAATGGATGGGGAGGTTTCATATACTCTTTACTAGCCTTAGATAGCCTCTTTAAGTAAAATATGCTAAATACTTCATAGTAATTTCTACCTTTATAAAGATAACTTTTCAAAACCAATTCACAGCAAATAGAGTTTTTAAAGAGTTTCAAACCAAAAGATTTCACAACTAAATGATTATCTTATTTCAAAGCTTTAAAAGAGATTCAATACTTAGATTCCAATTTAAAGTTTTGCTTTCTAAATTGTCCCTTAAATAAGTTTAACAATTCAAAAATAAAGAGAAACTTCCAATGTGTTTTTCAAAAGTGTAGTACTTTTAGTAACAAAAGGAAATGATATATAAAAATATTTACATAGTGTACAAAAGAACTCACGTTCCTTCAAGAAAAATGTTTTTTGAGTATAAATCCATTAATAGGAAGAATTTCCTTCTTCCCTTGTAAATCTTGCAAAATGAAAGTTGATGGACCTATCTTCTAAAAAATCTAAAAGGGACCAAGCCAAAGTTTTTGAAATTTTGTATGTTTTCCTTTGTCCTCATGCACTTTATCCCATTTCAAAACTAAGTCTCCGATTTCAAAAAATTTATCTTTGACTGAATTGACATCAAATGAAGCTTTGACCAATTGTTGATGGTGAGCATAGACTAGCTTAGCTTTATTTTTTTCTTCTTCCAGCTTTAGAATATGAGACATTCGTAATTGTAAAGCAAAAGAAGGTTGTTCTTCAATAAATTGAACCAGGGCTGATGAGGGGATAGCTAGATTTGGAGGTAGGATAACTTCTTTCCCATATACCAAATGAAAAGGAGAAGTACCTATTGAGGTTTTCTCGGTTATTCTATGAGCCCATAAAGCAAATGTTAAAGCTTTGTGCCATTTCTTTTGATTTTTGTCGTTAGTTCGTTTGATGATTCTTATAAGGTTTTTATTAGTGGATTCTTCTAAGCCATTTCCCCGAGGGTAATAATTTGCAGAATACTTAAGTTTAAATCCTCTCTTTAAAGAAAATTCAGTCATTGCATTTCCAGAAAAATAAGAAGCATTGTCAAAAATAAGAGCATGAGGGATACCAAACCTGGTAATAATAAATTGATCAATGAATTCAATGATTCTCTCAAAATTGGTTAGCTTCAGAGGTATTGCCTCTACCCATTTTGTAAAATAATCTGTTGCAGTCAAAATGTACCTATGTTGTTTGGAAGAATGAGGAACGATCTCACCTATTATGTCCAGTCCCCATTGCTTAAAAGGTTGTTCGATGTTGACTAGTTGCAAGAGCATGGAATGTTTCCTCTGTCTTCCGAAAGTGGTTTGAAAATTTTTTCATCTTCTTATATACATGTGGGTATCTTTGAATAAAGTTGGCTAGTAATGTCCAACATGCATATTTTTGTGAGCTGTTGTATCTCCATTATAATGTCCACATGTTGGTCCATCATGCAGTTCCTATAAGAACTTTTCTGCTTCAGTTTTTTCCAAACATATTAATAAAACATAATCATATTTTTCCTAAATAATACATTGTTGATGAGTTGATATTGATTGGCTTTATATCTCAAGGCTCTATTTTTCTTAACATCCAGTTCAAGTGGAGCATAACCATTTTTCAAATAAAATATTAAGTCAGCATATTGAGACTGAGTGCTAATAGGGAGTACCTTTGTGATTTGTTCAATATTACATGTTACTTCGTCTATTGATGTATCATTCATTCCTATGAATAACGTACAAAAACCTTGACCTTTTATAATTTTAGTGGGTTTGATTTCTAGATCATATTCTTGTAATGCAATCACCTTGTTAGCTCTCTTTTCTCCTAACTCCTTTTGAATAAGCAATTTCCTGACTATTGAGAAAGGAACAATAAATTTAACATGAGTTTTTAGAAGAAAAGGTCTAAAATATTTGATAGCTTTGTAAACTGCAAAGGCTTGCTTTTCTACTCCTGAATAATTTAATTCAGCTCCTTGAAAATTTGAGCTAAAAAAAGCTATAGGAGCTTCAACTTTCTGTTCATTTGGTTGCGTTAAGACCACTGCATATGATAACTCAGAGGAAAAAGTATACAAAATAAATTGATCAGAAAAATTGGGGGTTGATAGAGAAGGAGCATCAATAACAACTTTTTTTATTTCTTTAAATGTTTCTCTTTCATGATCACCCCATTTAAAAATTGAATCTTTTTTTCATTGTTTGTAATGGTAGGACAATTTGAGAAAATTCGGGGACAAATCTCTTAACAAAATTGATTTGGCCAAGAAAAGACTGCATTGATTTTTTGGTATGTGGTAATGGAATTTTTGAAATGGTTTTAATTCTTTTTGGATCAATACAAATTCCATGTTTGGATATAATGAAACCAAGGAGTTTACCTTCACTAAGAGCAAAAAAAGATTTCTTGGTGTTTAGAGAAATTCCATACCTTATGCATCTTTCAAAGATCTACTTTAAATCATGCAAATGATTATTTCTCTTCTTTGAATATATGGTAATATCATCAATATACACCACAACAGTTTTATTAATCAATCCTTTGAAAGAAATTTCCATAGCTCTCTAGAACGTAGCTCTTGCATTCATTAATCCAAAGGGCATTTTTTGATATGCATATGTTCCCCACTTCGTTTGGAATGTATTTTTTAAGCGGTCTTCTGGATGAACAAGGATTTGATTGTATCCTAAAAATCCATCTAAAAAAAACATTAATTCATAACCAACAACTGATTGCAGAACTTGTTCCATTGATGGGAGAGGAAAATTATCCTTTTAACATGCCTTATTTAAATTCTTGAAATCAATACAAATGCGAATATCACCATTTTTCTTTATAATTGGTACAAGATTGGAAACCAATTTAGAATGTCTTACTGGAAATATGATTTTAGCTTTTACAATTTTATTCAACTTGGTTTTAATCTATGTTTCCAAATTTGGATGTATCTTCCTAAGTTTTTGTTGAATGATTTTAACATTTGGTACCATTGGGATGATGTGTTGAATGATGGAGGCACCATATGTTTTCAGATCTTGATCATTCCAAGCAAAGATATCTTTTTATTTCTTTAAAAAATGAATAAATTCATTTCTTTCTTCATATGAGAAGCCAATACCTAAGTTAATATTTTGGGATTTCGTATTAGATCCTATGTTAACTAATTCAATTCTCAAAGTTGAACTTTGACTTTTGGAGTTGTTGACCTTTTTTAAATCTGTCTTTAAGATCATAAAGATCCTCAAACTTAACTACAGGTTTTGGCAGAGCATTTTTTCTTTTGATTTATTCAATTGAGAATCATGTTCATCCTCATCAATTACTTGGTCAAGATAAGATTCTTCAGATGTTAAAAAATCGAGGATATCTCTATCATCATTGAATACTCGCCAATTGGTGACATTATCGGGAATTGATGGGCGAAAAATCAATTCTATAGAAAATATGTCTGGACTAAAATCTTCAGAAGGGATTAATTTGGATGCAACGTTGGCCAAAAGATTAGCATTACGTTTTGTATTCTTGGTATTGGAGAAATATTGAATGCTACAAAATGTGAGGTAAGATTTTGAATTAAGGATTAATAATGTCTAGTAAGGTGGTTTTAAACACAATGAATATTCTTTCTAACTTATTTTATAACAATTTCATAATCACCAAAGACTTCAAGATATTCAACACCAATAGTTATCGCTTTATAGAATTGTTGTACTAATGCTTCATATTATGCAATATTATTAATACATTTAAATTCTAGCCTACATGCTAGCATTGTTTTTTCACCGGTAGGGCTTATTAATATACAACCAACTCTTGCATCTTCACTAGATTTAGAACCATAAAAAAAAATCATCCAAAATAGATATTCATGTTTATTTACAATAATATCTACAACATTAATACATCGAGTCAAATCTATTTGCGAATAATTTTCAATTTGAGAAGAAACAAAGTTTGCTAAAAAAGGAGATTCCTAGCTGTAAAACTTCCAAAGAAAGATTCTGAAGAATAATTTCCAAGGATGTTATTCATAAAAACTACAAGCTCATTCTCTTCATCCAAATCAGTAACCGAGTGTTTCATATAATTTTCTCTATCAACCTGAATCTGATTTTGTTTTTCATTACAAGGAAGCCAGATATGTGGCCAATCTGTGGTGAAATAACCATGTAATTTCTTAGACCAATCTTTGCTTAAGATAAGACCGTAAAATTCAGTAATATCAGTAATCAATATATCAATAATCTGACAAGCCCTTGAATTTGAGGATAATATTACTAAAATAGAATTTAATTCTCCTGAGACCTTGACTTTGGTTCTATCTAATTGCACAATTTGCACAACAAATTTTTCATGTGTTATATTCAGTTTGAGACAAACTAAATATGGAATTATATTTGAAGAAGCACATGAGTCTATAAGGCAATTGTGAACATTTTTATTGAAAATCTCAAAGGTCAATAAGAAATGAGGGGTATGAGAATTTGACCAATCTACAATTAGAATTGCATTTGAGGCATCAATCTTGTTAGGAGTATCATCTGGAGTCTTTCCTTTTCCTAATGAGGCTTTTGCGGTTGGCAAAGGAGATGTAAGGATACATTTAATTCTTTTAGCAAAAAAAATTTTGCTACTTAAGTTTACTTACCTCATACATGGAAATCTTGGCTTTCACTTTCTTCATATCTTCCATAATATTATATTATATATCTTTATCAGAAGCAATAAGAGTTTTTGATGTAGAAGGAGAATTGGAAGAGGATGGGATGGATTCAGTAGATTTGGGAGGAGAATTCTTCATTGTGTTTTTATCCTTATTGACAAGAGTAACTGGTCTCTGTTTTGCACTTGAAGAAGGTGAATCAATAGATTTTTTACTTCTAGTCTCTGTAGGGAAGGCTTCTTCTTCTTCCTCATTTTCTGATGTAGTGAGGATAAAAATCCATAATCCATGTGCTTCGACTAGATCTTCTTCTTCTTGGCATTCGTCGGCAAATAATGTTGTTTCTTCCTCTTCCTCCTCTTGATTAGATTTAGCATTTGATATGACATTAGGAGGTTGAGGGTTTATTTTCTAGGATCTCCTAAAATATCGGAAAGGTTTTTTGGAAGACTCAGCTACCTATTTTTTGATATCGACCATGTCATTTGACATAGTTTTTAGAACCTTTTGTAATCCTTCAAGATCTAAAGGATATTTAGGAGTTTTCTTCTTTCGTTCTTCCTTAAAATTCACTTTCTTATATTTCCTCTCTTCTTGAGCAATTTTCTTCTATAAAGCGAGAATCCTTTTTTCTACAACTATCTACTCTTTCATACTATCAACTAAAGTGGCTTTATTAGCCCTGTCTATAAAAATTGCGATATTAGAAGGAAGAGCAGAAATATACCACTCAACTTTAACATCAACACTAGGTTTAGAGGTATCTAGAATTTTATTTAAAAAAATTTTAAACCTAGAATTGAAATCTTTGATTTTCTCATTGGGGTTGGCTTTAAGATTGGAGAGATCATTGATTCTAAGAGTAGCAGTTGTACGCTTATCACCAAACTTGGTCAAAAATTGTTCTTCAAAAATATCCCAACTAGTGATAGACGCTGGTGGTAATGAGAAGTACCAAGAACCTACAGATACTTCAAGGGTATATGGGAATAATATCACTACACAATCTTCTTCTAGTACTCCATTAAGATTAATGGCGAGCATGAAATTATGGAGATTTTCTTTAGCAGGAAGTCCATCGTTAGGATTGAACTTTGGTAACCATATTTCAGGATTCTTAGGTAGAGGATGGATAGGTGTTTCCATTTGAACAAATCCAAGACTATTACATGGTCTAGCTATTTGTGGGTTTTGTTGCCTACCTGCCATTATGGGAATTGAAAAGAAGAAGTGGTAGTAGTAGAAGAGGTTGACTGTGTGGAAGAAGTAGCCCCTATGCTAGCATTGCTTGAACTAGCATCTATTGATTGGGAATGAATGATAGGAATGAATGGATCGGTTGGATGAGAAGAAGTTAATGAAGCGGAGTGAAATACAGATTTTTTTGGTGGAGATGAAGATAAAATCTCACTAGTGGATGATTGAACTTCAAATTTTTGGGTTCTTCTTTGGTGAGAAGGTAAGGGAAACTCAAATGGAAATATCCCGAATTTCTCACTTTGAGAATGAGTCAAAATACGTGAAGTGGGAAAATTTGAGGATACACTACCTTCAGATAACTCAGAATGTTGAGTATTTTCTTGGGAAATAGAGATTCCCTCTAATTCCTCAAGTAAAGTCTGAAATTTAGGTATCTCCTGTAAAGGAAGTTGATCAGTTGTCTTAGGGCATGTACTAGGAGATTTGTTTACAACTTCCAGTCTAGGGGTTGGAGATTTCAAGTGAAATCTGGAATTTGGGGGATATTTTGAGGGTGAATGACTCTTCAGATGACCTTTTGACTTGGGATAAGACTTTATTTCCATTCATATTCAAGGGCCCTCCTTCTAGCGCCAAAAATATTGAATGATGGAACTTGATTGCCTCAACATCGGGGAACACCACCTGGTCGGGAGCTTAAAGCAACTTCATTTCCATTGAAATTGACAGGTCTGACTGGATATAAAGGGAGTGGTTTCATGTTTTAAGGATACTTAATATAGTAACAGAATGGAAATTGATGAAATGATTTTATATCTAATGGTCAAATCACTGAATAAACTTATTCTACTTATTTCCCGAGATAGTACATCTTCACATGTGATTCAAAGAAAGATTTCACAAAGTAAAGCGATATAGATCATTCAATACTTTAATGAATAGAAAGCATATATGATAAACTAAATTAATTAAATAGTTAATTAATTTAGTTAGTTAAAATTCAATCACATAAAAATTTCTCGTTATCTCATATATAATCACAAATCATTCAATCCTGCACATCAATAGTGATAATGACTGATTGTTTTCAAATCATTTATATAATGAAATAAAGAATAACAGATTCACTATCTAAATCAGCAATACATAATGCTATCACAAAGATAATAGTACCTGATGAATTATCGCTCTGCTTATGAAAAACATATCTTTCAGGATGAACTTCTTAATTAGAAAACTTTGAATCAAATAATAGTGCAAGTTCAAAATTTGTCTTCTCAAAATTATGGACCTCTTTCTAAATGCACGAAGGGGTTTAAATAACCTATTAATATTAAAAAAATAGTAAATTTAAAATAAAAGTCTTCAAAAAATCTTTAACAAACTATGCTAAGATAAAGGATAGCTAAATTTGTGATATGTTGCAACAAGAACTCATGATTGTGCTCCAAAATTATTCTTCATCTTCTCTCTGAGATTGTATATGTCCGTGAGTGGCTTCAGCTGGGGGGGATGTATTGGCTGCATGTGCATTTGTCTCGTAAAAACTGTAACATTAAGTGTTGGAAGAAATTGTATTGTTGCATTTGAGAGACACCTCAGCACGAGCCACTGACTATGAGGCTTCACCAGAAAATGCCAATAACTTTCAAGGTTCGCTTGCGATAAACTTTGAATGTCTTGAACCTTTTGTTTAGATGTTTCTTTCCAAGATTGTTGTCGAGCTGTAAACAGGGTCTCTTTCACCTCTAATTACCTCACATTAATTTGTCAATCCAGGAACGTTTTGTTATTTCAAAGAGTGTCTCAGGCTGAGGCTGTCATTTGCCAGAGTAATGCTAGTAGTATAGTGCTCAAAAATACAAGAGTAAACGGATGGTTGTTTACAACAAACTACTTTTAAAGACTAAACCATACATTCAGAAAACTAAGCAATTTATCAGTCAAGGGTTTAGTAGCAGTAACTCATCCGTTTGTAAACTGATGGGGCCAAAGGAAATCAGGGAACAGACCATCGATATGGAAGCCAGACAATAAATGTCAATGCACACTACAGTCTCAGATCGTTCTTCACACCAAAGCAATAATAACGCAAATGACAGGAAATGCAATGGCAGATAAGAAATGGAATAGAAAATAAGAAATGGAACAGCAAACAGGAAACTGTAATAGCAATTAAGTTTAATAAGCAACAACACCTTAGTCTACAGGATCAAATGCAACAATCATGTCCTACAGAAATCAAATGGCAATCCTCTATCTTTAAGGATGAATCAAACAACACACAGAAATAGAACAACATTGATTAATAATGGACTATAGAACAACACTTGAAAGCCACACATACATGCACACGACACACCCTAATAGTAATCTGATCTTGGTAATCCAGCTATCAATCTTAGTTATAAATAATACGACTGTATTTCAGAATGGAACGGCAACGTCCATAGATTCAACCATTGCAAGGAAATATAATCTCTAAGATGAATTTAGTAATACCAACAGTCAAGTGTTACAACAAAGACATTCTATAATTTGAACAGTGACGGTATCCTGTAAAAGCCAGTTATATCAGTACTTAAAGAAACAACAATGCGTTGCAGAGTTATAATGTCTCTGTCTCAGAAAACGATATCACTTAACAGATCAGATGTAACAGAGCTATGATAAAAAATAATAGAACATATCAGATTACCGAATAAAGCTGATGAGCAAACCACGCATAAACCAAAAGTAATAGTACAGGAGCAAGTGCTCCTCCAGGGTCGGGCCCTTAGCCTCCAAGGGTACACCATTTGAAGTTATTCCAGGATCAAAGATGAAATAGCAACCAAGTTTGTATTAATGCATCAGACAGAATTACAGTGGATCACTTCTCAACGAGATTCAATGATCAAAGTCTCAACTTTAAGAGAAATTACGTAAAAACATAACAGACTATCCCCCGGGCTAACAATGCTGCCCCTTTTTATAATGGTGAAGGCGGATATGTCTAGGTGCAAAAATAGTTAAAGCAGTGATCCCTCAGGATCAAAGGATCTTGAGGGATTCGTTGAACCGTTGGTTCTCAGTTATCTCTTTACTTTCTTGTGCTGAGCCGATATCTCCATTTCCTTTCCAGGGCTGATACACTTTGATTTGGTTTGCCTTATTTGCATACGGTTCCCCGTCAAAGGGACAGTGGTTAACCTGGCCTTGTCCTTTCCTTTGGAACGACAGTCTTTCGTTTTTCCTTCTTCCTGCATAAGAAAATGACAATTTTCAATGTTTTCATTTTGCACATTAATCTTATAGGTTCTACTACAATTCCTTATCATCTACCTAGTTCATGATGCAAAAGGTTTGTAAGTTTTGATGAAAAGATGCTGAAATAATCACCAAAAACATACCTTCTTTATTACTCCACACACCCCCTTGCTTACCTTTTTTCATGCCCTCATGAAAACATTGTAGTTGACATGTAAGGCAGTGAGAGAGTAGGCTGGAGATGGGATCTCATGTGGGGGCCTACAGCCATGATGCATAACTAGGTGTTCAAAAAAATGGCCTGTCTGACCCTCAGGCATCTCGTACAAGGCTTGGTATACAGGTGCAGGGTGCCAAATAATTGGACTCCGGAACCTATATCCTAACTAGGATGGCCCTGCCCTCAAAATGGTTTCGCCATAGAGGTGCAAGCGGTTGGCGGCTAACTTAAAATTTTCATAATTAAATGGTTCCCTGAGTTGGGTATTCGGATTAGAGATCCGATATCGAAATTTAGCTGCATCAATGGCAAGGTCTTTAATAGTGAGAAATTATTCTATTCCCTGTCGATTGATTGTTGTATGAATGGGTCCTAATGCTTCAATTATGCCTGGAGTCCCCATGAGGTTCCTATGTTCCCTCCACAACTGTACTGGATCCCTAGGCTCAGCTCTTACCCACAAGTCTAATCCGTTTTCTTGTCTTTGGAAAGCATTATAGGCTTTAAGCCATTTAATTTGATTAACCCCAAATGAAATAAATGCCTGTAATTGGATATCCCCAACAAAAGGGCCGGGGTTCTGCTCGGTCTCCTGGTCTAACACAAGGTTATGCAAATAGAATTCACACAGTAATCTTTGAACCTTTACCCCGTAGTGCTTACAGCAGTTTATAAAATCATCGATGGTATTAATTTGTATAGGGGTGCCTGCTTTAACAGCCTTTATTTTCAATTGCAAATATCGTTCCATTAAAAACAAGGCATAATTCTTAGCAGGGGCTCTACATGCTAGGATGTCATTGTACAAAGAGCATAAGGTATCCATCTGCTTGATAACTATATCTAACCTACGAGTTACCTTCGCGACTTTTTCTTCTTCCTTTCGCCACCCTTCAAAGGCCTGGCTTTCGGATAAATTGACGTTCCTTAGTTGTTGCTGTAGTTCTTCATACCTTTCTCGAGGAACCGTTTGTTCTATGATTTTTTCTGTTGCTTACTGAGCTTGCGTCAAACCCTCTCGTAGGGTTACCGTCCTCGGATCACTATCCCACATGGTGGTGGTGAGCGGGAGGTTCACCTGAATCTTCTTATTGCATTTTTTCGTGGCTCGTATTCCTTCAGGGGACTGTGCCTCTGTCTGTACTTCTTTGTCACAGGCCAATACATTATGGGTAGCAGTCAAATGCTGTTCCTTTTGATTTTGAACAACAGACTGCTCCTCAACAACATTTGGAACAGCAGACCGCTTTTCGACAGGGTTTTGAACAACAGGATGGACTCTGGTCCTTCGAACCTTTTTCTTGAGAGGTTTTGCTGTAATGGTTGCATGTCTCCCCCCCGAAGTCCTTTTTACCCTTTTTCTTGTTTTCAAAATCCTGATCTACTGTCGAAGTTGAACTATTACATTCAGTAGTCTTTGTTGTTCTTTCCGTAATCTCTTAATTTCCTCAATTTCCTTAGAAGGAACAACAGACTGTTTACTGCAGCCTGGACTATTATCTCAATCAATTCCCCGGTTTTCTCCTTGGGGCGCTTCTTTTTTGCTCTTCTCTAGTTGCTCAGGGGCAAGAACCCTAGCTGGTTCTGTGATTTCTTGGGTGACTTCTTTTTCCACCTCCCCTTCTTCCAGAATTTCTTCTGGTGTAGTCTGGCTAGGAACTGATTTTTCCTGCTCTGCATCACTTCTCTCTCCTATCATATTTTCATCATGAACAGGTTGACTCTCATTTTCTACCTCCTTGTCATGTAATTCTTCAGGTGCTTTTTTATCCTGAGCAGAGTGTTCTTTTGGTCCCTCTTCAACATGGAGGTCTAGTGGGCTGAGAGGTTGGCCATATTCACCCATATTGGCCAAAATTTTGGCCAATTCATCTTCTCTCAATAGATTCTGCAATGTGCTACCTTCATGCTGTTCTGTTTCCTCCTCTTGCTCAAGTTGCTCGGTTTCTTCCTCCATTTCTCCTTCCTCATTTCCTTGCATTCCTTTATCATTTTCTTCTCCTTCTAATTGTGGGGGTTGTTCATCCCCTGTATCGTCTATCTCTACTGGTTGGCTGGTATCTCCTTGGGAATTTCCCAGCCTCCCTTTAATCTGTGCTAATCGGACCGATTTCCTTCGTTTTTCTGGATGCTCTGGTGTACTGGTGGCATGTTTACGTTTTGGGGATGGCGTGGTCAATCCCCCATCTATCATGGAAATTAGCTCTTCCCAGCTGCTCTGTTGCTGGGTAAGGCTATGGCTAACTATTAGCCTTATCAACCCATGGTGACTGATGACTGATTCTACATGTTGTGCCTTTTTCATACTTCGTGCAACATAATGAAGTAGAAAATTTAAGAATGCAGGTAAATTTACAGAGCATTTTTGCTTTAATACAGCTAAAATTTTAAGGTGTCGTGGTCTTACCACGTCTTTCCTGCCTTCATAGGTGATGTAGCTCTAAATAATCTTTGCCAATTCCGCCCATGGCTCTCCTAATGCTGCAGGTAGAACCCATTTTCCTCTAATTGTCAGGTTCTGGCCTTCATCCTGGAAGGTTCAATCTCTCCTTCTTTAACGTCCATACAGGTCTAGCGGCTGGCAGTCCCAAGACCTCTGCGATTATGTCATCGGTGACTGCTATATGTCTCCCCCTTACTGTGGAGCGATCTTCTTGCAAGTTCTGCAAGAATTCTATTGCTACAGTCTCATTGGATTCATGTAAGCGATTGAGATAAGTTAACCATCCCGCTCTTGCCAGGATTTCCCGTGCAGCATCAGAGACTGTTAACACCTGTGGCTCTCTCCGAATCGATCTTCCTCCCATGTTTGTGGTTTCCCTCTAAAATCTCAGAATTGACAATGGAACAGCAAGCTGTTCACGCTGTTAAAACAGAGAGAAACTAACAGTCGTAGGACTTTCTCAAAATCTAAAGAGCTTTACTAATACTGCAGAGCATACTATGGAAATGGCTTAGGAACAGCAAGATATGCAAAAATAAAAAATAGTATACCATTGAGCCGTGCTATTCCCAAGTACGCAATTTCCTGAATAGTGGTCTGACATGTAATCCAACGAATCATGAGGTTAACCTCCCCCCCACAATGTGATAGGCCGTCCCGGCCGTGAAATAAAGGAGCGGCGTGCCGATCTGCCCTGGAACAGAGTCATAAAGGAACAACGTATGGCAATATGCCATGTTTACAAAAGTAGCAAGTTACCGAAATTGAGGTGTAAGGTCGGATCGCTTAATAAGTAAGAGACTGATGTGATATGATGCGAGGCTGGGAAGATAGGACAGATGTCGTGCATACAGAGTCTCATGCGATCATTTTCAACTTTTCTGTCATGATTGGTGATAATAGATTTACATGCGTTTTATGGTTCGGGAAATAATATACATTCTTATGTGACTTATTACAAAGGTATAAGAGACAGAAGGATGTTAATAATTACCTATTGGTGTATAAGTAAGGTGACTTCAATACCATTAACAGAGCTCTGCTGCCGACAGGTGTCCATAACCTTGGCAGAGTTGTTTGTTTCACCCATGGAACCATAATCCTTTGTGTATGCTTAGGAAATGTTTTTCGATGTCAAAATGTAGGCCATTATGCTGGCGTGGTGACCAGTTAGCCATAATGCCATTCACGAGGAAGGAGCGAAAGGTGGGCAGGCCGGCTCGTGATGAGACCTCTTGTTCTAAGGGTTCTTTATTTGATATACCTTTTGGACCATATCCCTGGTGTGGTGGCCATAGTGGGAATGCCACTTCACTTTCTTCCTCATGATCATGGTAGGCTGGCTCTTGGTGAGACCCCCTATCCTGCATTTGACAACTTATATAAACAAGTCATTAAAACATCATTTTTCGCTCTTTTTTCTTTCTTTTTCATAAAGTACTTTCCCATTTATACACAAAGGGTGGTTCAACACTCCTTAAGAGTAGGAATGGTGGAAGAAGTCTTAACATCTCAATAGGAACATGTAAACCCTTTGCTCTTATTCCTGAATAATAATCAAAGAGAATTTAAAATGAACCAACATGATAAAGGTAACCAATCAGAGTAGAGTTAGTGGAACAATGACAGCAAAAGATAATGGGTAAGTGTGTCCTTTCCTCCGTCCTCTTACCAATTCAGAGCAATTTCTTATAAAAATAGTGATTTTATAATTCACTGATTTCAGTATGTTGTCATTTTGTATCCATTGCATAAGTGCATAGCTATGTTCCAAAAGACTTGAAAGAACAGGAACAGTAGGCATCCTTAATTTAGAACAGCAAGGGGAGCAAGCATAAGTAAAAGGAATACGAGGATGTTGTTATTTCAAAAAGGAAGAGCAAAAGAATACAAGTGGTGTTCCTTTTGAAAAAGGAACAGCAAAGATCAAAAATGTTGTTTCTTTGGAAAAGGAACATCAGAAAAAACAAATGTCGTTCCTTTGGAAAAGGAACAGTAAAAATCGAAAATGTTGTTCCTTTGGAAAAGGAACAACAGAAAACACAAATGCCATTCCTTTGGAAAAGGAACAGAAAAAATCGAAAATGTTGTTCCTTTGGAAAAGGAATAGCAGAAAACACAAATGTCGTTCCTTTGGAAAAGGAACAGCAAAAATCGAAAATGTTGTTCCTTTGGAAAAGGAACAGCAGAAAACACAAATGTCGTTCCTTTGGAAAAGGAACAAAAAAAAGCACAAATGTCGTTCCTTTGGAAAAGGAACAGCAAAAAATCAAAAGTTTTGTTCCTTTGGAAAAGGAACAGCAGAAGGAACAAATGTCGTTCCTTTGGAAAAGGAACAACAAAAAATCAAAAATATTGTTCCTTTGGAAAAGGAACAACAGAAAACACAAATGTCGTTCCTTTGGAAAAGGAACAACAAAAATCAAAAGTGTTATTCCTTTGGAAAAGGAACAACAGAAAACACAAATGCCATTCCTTTGGAAAAGGAACAACAAAAATCAAAAGTGTTGTTCCTTTGGAAAAGGAACAGCAGAAAACACAAATGTCGTTCCTTTGGAAAAGGAACAGCAAAAATCAAAAGTGTTGTTCCTTTGGAAAAGGAACAACAAAAGCACAAGGTAAAAAAAAAAGAACAGCAAAGTTAAAGCAAAATGAACAACTGATCCAAAAGGTGTTGTTCCTTTGAAAAAGGAACAGCAAAACAGAAATGCTATCCCTTTGAGAAAAGGAACAACAGAAAATAATAAAATTGTTGTTGCTCCGAAAAGTAATAGCAAAGTGTTGATACAAAAATAATTCAACAAAACAAAGAAATTATGTACAAAGTGTGAAAGGAGATAAATCACTTAATGAATCACAGGTGAGGAAGACTTCTCTCTCTCCCCCAAAATTTCCATATTAGAGTCTTGGCGTAGCTGCTGGCAGAAGGACTCCCGAGTGAGTGGTTTGCGATAAAGTCGAACTCGGTGGCTATTTGCCTTGAAGACATATCCAGAACCGTCAATAGTGATTAGAGTAAGAGTACCATTGTCATGTACCTTCTCGATTTCGTATGGTCCCAACCAACGAGTCTAAAGTTTCTTGGGAAAGTCCTAAAACCTGGAATCGTACAAAAGTGCCCACTCTCCTTCGTGGAAGACTTTATTTTTAATGAGAGCATCATGCCATTTAGCTCGCTACTATTGGATTAGTGCAGTGTTTTGAAGTGCAGAGAGCCTAATTTCATCCAGCTCATTGATCTGCTGTAATCAATTAATATGTGCCTCGGTTAGATCTAAGCCAACTTCCTGTGTTGTTCGCAATGTTTGGATTTCAAATTCTATGGGGAAGATGGGTTGTTTTCAAAACACTAATTGATAAAGTGAGTAACCGGTGGTACTTCTCCATGTTGTTCTGTAAGCCCACAATGCTTCTGGTAGTCTGGCAGCCCAATCACGTCTATGTGACGCAATGGTTTTTGTTAGGATTGCTTCTATTATTTTATTGTTGCTTTCTAACTAACCATTTGCCTGTGGGTGGTATGGAGTAGTGATATTATGCTAGATATGATAGTTTTTAAGTGTTGCAGCTATTCTGTTCCCAGCAAATTATGGTCCACCGTCTGTAATTATATCTCTTGGAAGGCTGTAGCACACAAATATATGAAACAGGAACTGTATGACAGAATCCTCTGCAGCTCTCGGCAATGCCTCTGCTTCAACCCATTTGGTGACATATTCTGTTGCCACCAAAATATATGTTTTCTGGTTCGAGGGTGGGTTAATTGGTCCAACGAAATCAAGGGCCCATCGCTCGAATGGTTCAATGACTAGCTGTGGGTTCAGGGGCATCTCATCGGACTAACCAGGGCATCCTGCTCTTTGGCAACTGTCACAAGCTTGGACGAATTTCTTTGCATCTTTGAAAATTGTGGGCCAATAATACCCTATTTGCAGCACCTTATGTCCAGTTCTGCGATCGGCGAAATGTCCGCCACATGGTCCGTCATGGCAGGCTTTTAAAATGTCAAATATTTCATCCTCTCGAACGCATCTCCTGATATGCATATCTGCCCCTGTGTGGAACAGGTAGCCTCCAATCCAAGAAAATCGAGCACTCTGCTGAACAATCTGTTTCCACTCATTAGGGGTTAGATGTTTCGGTAATTTACCTACTGCTAGGTAATTGGCAACATCAGCATACCAAGGCGTTTTAACAGCAACAACAAACAAATGCTCATCTGGAAATTGATCTTCAACTGCTGCTGCATCGATTGGCTTTGGCATTCATGAAAGAAAATCAGCTACAGGATTTTCTTTTCCAACGCGATCCTTGATTGTAATGTCAAGTTCCTGCAATAAAATCAGCCATCTAGTTATTCTGCCATTTGTGATAGGCTTGTTTGCTAAATATTTTATGGCAGAATGACCTGTATACAAGATAACAGGATATCCAGTAATGTAATGTCTAAAATTATTGATAGCATGTATTACAGCTAGAAATTCTTTTTCAATAATAGTGTAATTCAATTCAACAGGGGATAAATTTTTGCTAATATAATAAATTGCATATGGTTTTTTATCCTCTTCCTGCCCAAGGACTACTCCAATGGTTGTATTTGAGGCATCTGATGATATCTGAAATGGAAAATCCCAATTTGGTCCTCGAAGGACTGGGGCTGTGGACACAAGCTTCTTCAGATCCTGGAAAGCACGTTCACATTTTTTTGTCCAATGAAAATCAACATTACATGTTAGTGCATACAGAGGTGCAGCAATATGCGAAAAATGTTCTATAAACCTCCTATAATAACCAGAAAATCCAAAAAAACTGTGTACCTCCATTTGAGTGGTAGGAGTGGGAATAAGCAAAACTATTTGGATTTTGGTTGGGTTTACCTGAATGCCAGCTGGTGAAATATAGTGTCCTAGAATAAGTCCTTCAGTCATCATCATATAGCATTTTTCATGGCTTAAACAAAGCCTGGTAGCAATACAGCGTTGTAGGACTTTTTCCAGTGTGTCCAATGCTGGATCGAAATCGTCTCCGTACGGTGTAAAGTCATCCATGTATACTTCAAGTCCTTCATTTATTAAGTCTGAAAAAATGCTAAGGATAGCCCTTTGGAATGTGGCAGGAGCGTTGCATAAGCCAAAAGGTAGAACTCTATAGACAAATGTTCCCCAAGGACAAGTAAAAGTGGTTTTGTCTTGGTCTTCAGGGGCAATCTAGATCTGATTATATCCACTGAAGCCATCTAGGAAGGAAAATAATTTATTTCCTGCCAAAGTGTCTAATACTTGATCGATGAATAGGAGAGGGAAGTGGTCTTTTTATGTTGCTTTATTTAGCTCTTTGTAGTCCACACAAATTCTCCATTTCCCATTCTTTTTTGGTGTTAGCACCTAAATCTGCCCTAGGCTGAAGGAAGGAAAAATTCAGGGTAACCACAAACCACACTCAGTCTAGTAGCTAGCCCTACCAGAACAGGAGAGGGCTCTCTCCGAGTCACGCTCAGTGAATAGATTAGCAAAAATGGTCTGAGATGACTTACAGTGAAGTATTCATCTTAGGCTAGTAAGTGAATATGGATACAAGAAATAATTTGTATGAATGACCGAGCTTCTGGGATGGTATGGGACCAACAGTCAGCAAAGAACAGAGAATGTAATACGAAGGCACATATTACTTCGTGAGGCAAGGCAGGCAGAAAGTGTAGCAATTTAGTTTGAAATAACGCGGAATGGAGAGATTGTTTAGGAGAGTGAAAAGGGCATAGGAGCATGAATCCTTTTCAACAGAAGAAGAACACTGAACATGAAATTTTCCCTCAGGAAGAGCAATAAAATTGAATTCTACCGTATCTAACTCAGAAAATTTCATTGGAAATGAACATGAATTGAATTATGAAACATAACGAAATACATATGAAAAAATAAGAGACACATTTATTACACTCACAACCACATGAATCTCATGAAACAGAGCCGTTGCCTTTCATTAATTCTCTGTCAAAATACACATTGAAGAAATAGAGTTTCTTTCCCACAGTCTCCCAGAAGTTACAAGCCAACCAACCCTTTGAAAATAGCTTACATATAATATATAGAATGTGCCATGAAGAGATAGAATTCCCAAGGGTTGGGGAGTTACTCGAATCATTACAAAATGGAGATGAAGAGCCAACCATCAGCTACAGGTGCAGCGTTACAAACATGACAAATGGCTTGGGTGGCCGATTGCCTTCCTTCGCCACTTGGATAGAAGCCAATCTGGGGAAAAAACACTTTAAATGCCACCTTAGGTGCCAAAAAACCGAAGTTTAGATGACCAGGCCCACCTGGAGAAGTTGCGAATTGAAATTTCGCGAAACGGAAGCAAATTTGGCAATTTTTCCTTTGTGCGTCGCGCCATTTCCTCTGTGTGCTGCGCTACAATGGGGCCTGCTTTGGGGCACTTGAAGGTGTCCAAAATGTGCTTAAATGGGCTTGTTGGAAAGCCTGTCCTGTCTACTTTCTAACCCAACTAGAATTTCTAAATTTGGTGCTCATTTTCCCCTCCAAATCTTCATTCTCCCAAGACTGCTTCCTGTGTGTCAAAAAAGGGGCAGAGAGGCCGTTTTTTGGGTGTTTTTGACCTCCTGGAGACTCAGATCTTGCCCAAATTTCTTGTCCAAGCACTAGTAGTCATGATTTTCCATGCTGAATCCAAAAATGCAAACCATTCTTCATTTGGAGCTCCCAATTTTTAGCGCCGCGCCACAGGGAGAAAAAACTTGTGTTTTGCCCAAAAATTTGTCATGTGACCAAAATTTCCCCAAATTCCTTGAAATTTGGGCTGGAGGTCCTCTATGAGGTGCTATGCTATGCCAAAGAAGCCTCAGCCAAGATTCTAAGCCGATCTTGCTCTTTTGCCTCTTTTTCCTCCTTTGCCTCTTTGGTTGCTTTGCTCAATTTTGCCTTTAAGCTCCTTATCCGGGCCCTTGCACTCATATTTCGTGTCCTGTAATGATAAGCCATGTGTCTCAGCAAGGCAAGGTCCTGATTGGCCTTGTCCAGCAGCCTCTCCAAGTGCATGTTCACGCTCTCGAGATGGGCCTCCCGATCCTCATTGATCTCTTGCTCCAATGATGTGAGCTCAACTCTTCTCCTTTGAGCAGCTTGGCGATGCTCACAAATGTTTTGCAGCTCCATAATCACCCACTAATCCTCTAGTTGTTTGTTTCTCTGCTCCAGGTACTTCATGTTCCACTTATCCCTCTCCAAGTCAAGGGATAAGGCCTCAATCACTGATTGCTGCTCCTGGATGATCTCTCCAAGCTCTGCATTTGTAGGTTCTGTATCTGTCTCATCATCATGAAGGAGAACGAATTTTGTCTCTCGTTCACCTGATGGCTCACCTGAAGGCCCCTCATCATGCATGGGCTCCTTACCTTTGTCTTGTTCCTGTGTCGTCGATGTAGGAAGCGAGGCCCCTTCCACCCCGGGTGGAGATAACACTTGCTTTGCCGCTGCAAACAAATGTCTACTGCCTCTCTGATGGGTGATGAATACTGGCATAGTAGCAGTCTCATGGCACTCATACTGATGTGAAGGACCACTTATCTCATGCTCTGCCTCTGATACTACCTGTGGAGCGCTGAAGAAGTCACGGGAGATGAAGTCCTCCCAAGAAATGCCCTGCAAACCCAATTGATGATCCACCAAAATCTGGATAAGAGCAAAGTGATAAACATTTTTGAGCTGCTGCTGAGGGGTCTTATGCTGCATGAAATTTTTCATCCTCTCTATGTTCCCGCAAATGAAAAATGGGAGGTTCATCATCTGCACCCTGGTAAAGTGCATTAGAAACCTGATGTGATAGGCATATAGGCGAGGAAACCTCCCCTCACAACTGAAGTACTTCATGATCAATTTCATGAGCGGATCATACTCATCTTTCAAAAATCTGAATGGGAAGACTCTAGTGAGATGCCTCAAAAAACCGGCCTTAATGTAAGGCTCATAATGATGCCTATCCACCTTCTTTTTCTTGTGCCACTGTTCTCCAACATTTGGTATGCCTGTTGCCACTATGATAGTTTCGGGTATCAATGTGAAGGTGACCATGGCCAAGATAGACTGACCTCCATGTAGGTGAAGCACAAAAATACGAGCCAACTCATGATGAACTCTAACATTTTCCACCCTTTGACAAAATTCAAAACATGCTAGGTGCTGGAAACCTGACATAGCAAGAGGGCATGCCTGCGACTCAGTGAGGGTATTTGGCTCATCCCTAACATGTTTTCCACTCCTATGATGTCTCCGGGGAGCCTGTTCTCCTGAAGCTGTATCACTGTGGGTCTCCACCTCATACTCTGATGAACCCTCAGATGCCATGACTGCTGTTTATAAACTGTATTTTAGGCTACCCCTTTGATGATGGTGAAGCTAGGTGTTGTTTGTGATATCTGCCACCAAGGGGAACAATGAAAAAAGGGAGTATTAGGAGGGGGATAATGTAATGGGAATAGGGGTTATAGGGAGAATTTTGTTTAGGGATTTGTATGGATTTTGGGTATTTTGATAGGTTAGGGTTTGGGGTTTTAATAAGGTAGGGTTTGGGGTTTTTATTGAACAATAAGAGGAGGGGAAAGGGAATATGAGTTTGGTAGTGTTAGGGTAGTGCTAATAGGAAAAATGGCATAAGGGAATAAGGAACAGGGGTAGGGTAGGGAAAATAAAACCTTGGCAGCAACAACACAATGGCACAACCCTAGCAAGATGGTTTCTTGGTGTCTTTTTGTGGTTGCTTTAAGAGTTTTGTTTCATTTCAATCATGGGCATAAAAACCACCATATCTTTATCCAATTTGATGAACAAGTGAGTTTGAGAGCCTACCTTGCAATTAGAGGGGCTTCACCAAAGATTTGAGGGAGTTTTGGCATGTTCTGGGCACTTTGTCTCTGTGCGCCGTGCACAAAGCCCAGTGCACAGCACGCTGTGTGTGCGCCGCGCTAGTTAGAAATTAACACTGCGGGCGGGCTCTGTGTGTGCCGCGCCCTGTGTGTGCACCCGCGCCGTGTTTTTGCGCCCGCGCCCTGTGTGTGTGCCGTGCCCCTGCCTGTGTGCGTCGCGCACCCTGAAACTTCCTCCAACTGCTCCAAATCATGCGATTTCACACTCCACGACCTTGCAATGCTTCTCTAAGCTCTTTGATTGCACAATTACTTGGATTTATGATGGAAACTTGTGTATATAGGCTTGGAGGTCATGTTTTAAATTTGCTTTTTCAGAAAACCCACCTTTCTAATGTCCTATTTGACACTTTTTCACTGACTTTAATACAACCCTGATTTTCACTTTTTCTCTGAATTTTGGCTCAAATGATGAAATTTTCGACACTTTTTGCAAGGATTGCATGACAGAGCATTTGGCCACGAAAACCATGACTGCACCTATAGAAATCAACTGAAGACTCTTTTTGAAAATTTTGTCATCAATAGCACTGTTTGACTTTTCTTCAAAACAGAGTTTTGAAGAACAGTCGAAGTTTATCAATATGACGATGAAAATCTGTAGATCTTTACTTTGCAAGGTCATCACTCTGGCCTGCATGGCTTTATTGGACATATTAAAGACCAAATTGTTTAATTCCTAGACCAAATGACCAAAAATGACCTTTGTCTGTTGAAGGACCAGACCTTGACTGTCATGGACTTTGGTGATTATTGACACAAGACCTAAGCCAGCAGGAGCCAGACATGAGGGGAGATGACTAGCATGACCTTCTCCGTCAGATCATGGCATGCCCCTAGCGGAATGCAGCTGAATGAATGGAGCGGGACACCTAAAAATGAAATGCATAAAGAGTTTTGATCTCTGATGAAGGACTGACCAGACCGACTCTAACATTGGCTCCAATGGGGGATGGTAGCTCCTTGGAGGTGCCAAGAACAACAGATCTCTGGAGGAGCTAGACAGTGCCTTTTTCGTCCATTGGGCTATGGAGTCATCATTTCGATGAACAACACAGGACTCTGACTCATTTATGAAACTAAAATGACCAAAAAATTGACTCAAACTTGACATTGAAATGACTCAAAAACTAACTTGACAGACTGAAACCAAACTGAAATAAAAATGGTATTTACAATGATAGTGGAAGCAGCGTTAATAAACTCAGAAATGGTACCGCTTGAGCAGCCGACCATTGATCGGCCCTCCTGGACAATCTTCCCCATTCATTTCCTTCAGAAGAAAGGCATTCTGACCCCTATATGCTGCAATCTTGAAAGGACCTTTCCAAAGATTCTCGAACTTTCCGTGCTTACCTTTCTCTTCATTCCTTGCATCCCACTTCAGCACCACATCATCCAACTGAAATTTATCTGCCTTTGCTTTTCTGTCATAAATTTTCTTTATTTTCTCCTGCAATTTGGATGTGTTCTTGAAAACTTCTTCTCTTGTCTGCTGCAAGTGGATCATTTGATTCAACCTTCTTTGCATGGGATCTTCTTCACTGCCGGCCTCCTGAAGAAGTTTGACTACCGGGGCAGTGAGAGAGGTGGGAAATACTGTGTCAACTCCATAAACAAGCTCAAACGGTGACATACCAATGGATTTTTTCTGACTGATCCGATCTTCCCAAAGCACGTGGACCAACCTCTTATTCCAGCTCTTTTTATTTATTTCCAGTAGCTTCTTGATGATGTTGATCAATGATTTATTCGAAGACTCCGCCAATCCATTACCTTGCGGATGATAAGCAATTGAGTGACCCAAAATGATATGATATTTATGACAAAGTTCTACCATCCTTTTTGATTTGAAAGTTGCTGCATTATCGGTGATTAACTTATTCGGACAACCAAAGCGAGACAAGATGTTATTTTCAAGAAAGGAAATGATTACCGTCTCTGTAGCTTGTCTGGTGGGAGTTGCCTCAATCCATTTTGTGAAATAATCTGTCGCTATGAGGATCCATCTATGCTGACCGAAAGAATCAGGATGAATTTCACCAATGAAATCCAACCCCCACTGCTGGAAAGGAGTGCTCACCTCAATAGGCTTAAGTGGAAAAGGTTGTAACTTCTACTTTCCTTCGAAAATATGACATTTATGACAGTGCTTGACCATTTTATATACATCAGCAAATAATGTCGGCCAATAGTACCCTGCTCTCAGAATTTTATTTGTTGTTGATTTCAAAAAAAGGTGACCACCACACTCTCCTCCGTGGAAATCCTCCATGACTTTCTTTGCCTCCTCTTCCACCAAACAATTTAACAAAACGCCATCGGGATCTTTCCAATACAGTGCAGAATTTAGAATGCAAAACTTGGCAGCCTTCAACTTGAGTGTTCTCGCTTTATTTCTAGTCATGTCGGGGTGGTGATAGATTTTTTAGCACATATATTATATCTGAATACCATGGGGACAGAGCAAACATTTCAGATACCTGAATGGATGATATTTCCTCATTCTCATCAGACATAGCGGCGATCAGATTTATGTCCAAGGCCTGCGAGTTTGATTCGGCCATTAGCTTTGCCAATCCCTGTCCTTTGACCAGTTTTGTGGGCTTTATTTCCACATCATATTCCAGCAAGGCTGCAATCCATTTGCCTCTTCTTCCTTCAGGATCGGTCTACACTAAAACATATTTTACAGCAGCGTTAGGTACATAGGCCAGAATATGAGAATGTAGAATATATACCCGGAAATCATTCAATGCCTTCACCAGTGCCAGGGCTTGCTTCTCAATGATGTTGTACTTTAAAGTTGCATCTCTTATAGCCCTGCTGAAGAATGCTATGGGTCTTTCATGATCATCTCTTTTCTGTAATAATACTGCTGCCATAGTGTGCTTCGAAGCAAATGAAAACAATATGAAATCCTGAGTGTAGTCCGGGCTGACTAGAACTAGAGCTGAAGAAAGAGCCAACTTAACCAAATTGAAAGATTTTACAGCCTCCTCTATCAATTTCACTTGGCTATCCTTCTTAAGCATGTTGGTCATTTCTCTTAGGTGTTCAGCAAGATTAGGTACAAAGCGACGTAGAAAATTCATCTTACCATTGAACGATTGTATCTCTTTTTTATTCCGGGGTAGGTCGATTTGTTGAATTGCTTGCACACATGCTGGGTCAATACGAATGCCATCCTTTGAGATAATATGCCCGAGTAATTTTCCTTCTTCCATGGCGAACAAGCTCTTCTTCGGATTCAGCGATAAACCATATTTTCTGCACTTTTGAAAGACAGTTTTTAGATGATGCATGTGCTCTTCATCAGATTTGGAAAACACCATCAAATCATCCAGGTACACCACCAAAAACACATCTTTCTCATTCGCAAAAGCCAAGTCCATTGCACGCTGAAATGTGGGACCTGCTTTCTTTAAACCGAAAGGAATTTTGGCGTAATGAAAGGTTCCCCATGGAGTGGTGAATGTTGCTTTGTCCTGGTCATCTTTATGGACAGAAATTTGGTTATATCCGGAATAGCCATCAAGTAGTGACATATGAGATGCTCCCACTACTCGCTGAAGTATATGGTCCATTTTGGGCAGTGGATAGTTGTCCTTCAATGAAACTTTATTTAGATTTCTAAAATCAATGCATAAGCAGATCTCACCTGTCTTCTTTCGTACGGGCACCAAGTTAGAGATCCAATCCGAAAATCTGATGGGCACAATGATACCTGACTTGTACAACATGTTTACCTCCTTTTTAATAGATGGCAGCAACATTGGATCTATCCTTCTCAACTTTTGTCTGAATGGTTTTTGATTGGGCTTGATGGGTATCGTGTGCTGAATTATATTGGTATCATAGGTCTTTAAATCAAAATAGTCCCAAGCAAACACATCTGCAAATGAAGCCAGCAAACTGATGTATTTGTCCTTGATCTTTGGCGGCAATGCTTTGGACAATTTTACCAACTTAGGATTGGCAGCTGTTCCGATGTTGACCTCTTCTACACCCTTCTCTGTTGGCTGCAATGTTGGCTTGCGGGCTACATCATCTTGATCAAAAATTTCTTCTAAAGGTATCAAGCCTTTAGGAATAACGTTATTCTTCAGCTGTAGCACGTCCATTTCATTGATCTGCGCTTCATCTGTACCATTCCCTTTACCATCGTCATTTTCTACATCAATTGAGGTTTCTTTGAACTTGCCTTTGTTTTGCAGAAAATCATTAATCTCCTCATCATCTTGAAACACTTGCCAATATCTCTGATTGTCTGGAATGGTTGGACGATGCTTGACATGGATTTCAAATTTATTGCTAGAATTCATTGGGATCTTCAAACTACTTGCTGCCTTGGCAAGAGCGTCAGCAATACTATTTTGTATACGAGGCACACATGTCAAGGTGTATTCTGAAAATAATTTTAGAATGTCTAGAACTACATTACGGTAGGCCCGCATCCTAGGATTCTTTGCTTGATACTCGCCTCTGACCTGCTTTATTACCAATTCGGAGTCGCCATATACCGAAATCCTCTTAGCATTTAGCTTCCTTAGAATCTTCAGGCCAACAATCAGAGCTTCATATTCAGCTTCATTGTTTGAACACTCAAAAGCCAACTTGTAAGAGCAAACCCTTACGCTACTTTGTTTGGGGCAGAGAAAGGACTGCGTACCCAAATTCCAATTCCAGCGCCATCATTTCCCACTGCTCCATCAAAATCCATGGTCCAAAAACCTTCTTCCTCCTCTTGTAAGTGCTGGAAATCTGTTTGTTGTGCCTTGTCTGCTTGTTGTCCATTACTTTCAGCTGATTGCCCAACATTGTTTTGCTGTTCTTGTCCTTCTTTCTTTAAAATTTCTCTAAAATTTTCTGTTATTTCCGGAATATCATCTGCTTCTACTACCTGACTATCTATATCATTTAAACTATCTGAATACAAAACAAAAGACTCTAAATCTGTATGTACATAGTTAATTGGATGATTTATTGGTTTCTCCTTGCTTGTGATCATATATTTCATTTTTTGTTCCTGATATAATTTCCTCATTTGTCCGAACACTGGAATCGTTGCATAGGAGAAATCTAGCTGTAGTAACCCTTTCAATTTCGCTACACAAGACCTGGAAAGAAGCATGCCAAACCTTGGAGGAATATCTGCTACCACAACATCCATCAAAACATTTTTCATGGGAAGCTGATCCAAACTCACAACCAAGTCTTTGATGAGTCCTATACATCTCACTCTGCTGGAATCAAATGAATAGAGATCGTGGTATTGCCGGGTGATGTCCAGACCAAGTTTATCCATGATAGCCTTGGGCATGAGATTGTGAGAAGCTCCGGAATTGAACATGGCATTATGTAACACAAAATCATGCAATCTTAAACTGATGTAAAAGGGTGGCACATCACTATCAGGAGACTCACCATTCGAGGCTGGCCCAAAAATCATTTCAGGTTGATCGTCTTCAACATTCACCATGTCAGACATTGGGTCCAAATTCAACATCTTAGATATTTGTCCTCTATAACTGTTGTTCTTCATTATTTCAGTCAAGGGGATGGATACTTTTAATTTGGAAATCTCATTCTCTAAATTAAAAGAGGGAATCTTTTCTACCTCTCTGACTGGGATTTCTTTCTTTTCCTTTTCCTTTGATGCAGCTTGCTGATGTGATTGTTCTGCTGATGTTGATTTGCTGCTCTCCAAACCAACTGCCTCCTTTCCTTTCCTTTGTGAAACTGATGAATCATTCTTTGATGCTTCAACCTCCTTCCTTTTCTGAATTGGTTTGGCTGGCACGTCTTTGTTTCTAAGTGAATATCGCTGCTATTGTGTGGACAGAGCATTCATATACCCCCTCTTTTATACTCCTCTGATTCTTCTTGTAAAACAGTGTCACTTGCTAGAATGAAATTTGCATCTTTGTGTGCAGCTGAGCTCACCACACACTCCTCTTCTTCGGTAATGTAAGTAGGCAGCTCATCTGGAGTAAAGAGGTGGTTTTCTTCACCTATTACATTTCCATCTTCATCTAACTCCGGTCCATGCACAAAATTTTTCTACAAAGGTGTCTGTACTGGCTGTTGTGCTGTCTGCTCTTGGGCACGCTGATCTCTTTGTCTTATTCTATATTGTGGCTACTGCTGGCCACGGAAGTTAGGATTTCTAACTTGTGGCTCAGGTTTGTCGATCTTCACCCTTTCAAGCATCTGCTCTACCTTTTTGAGTAATTTCTCCATTGAAGAAGACTCTTCCTTAACCGTGACTTTCTTTTCTGCTTTCGCTCTAGCTCTCTTGGATAGCAGATTTGCTTCAACGTTGACCGCGATTTTCTACATGTCTTCCATTATAGCCGGTTCTCTCTCTCTTAATTGGTATGCCACATCAGCATCAAAACCATCCGGAAATTTCATCATAGCCAGTCCCACAAGTGGCTTTAGATGATCTGGAATCTCGTTATAAACTGTATTGAATCTAACACAATAGTCTTGGACCGACTCACCAGCGTTTCGTTTTATTTGCTCATATTCAGCCAGAATTTGAAGAGGATTCTTTTTCACTTCCCATCGATTTAAAAATTGTCTTTGTATTTCGGCCAAGGTAGTGATAGTTGTTGTCGGCAAACCTCTGAACCATTTCCTCACATCACCTGCAAATGTCTGTACAAAGAGTCTCATTGCCACATTCTCTGCATCGATCTCATGAAGTTCATAGAAGTCTGCCATTTTGTCCACATGTTGCTGGGCAGTAATGCTGTTAGGAGTGCCATCAAAAAATAGGATTTTGCTTTGATAATCTGTGGGCATGTCATCTAGAACTTGAGGCAGAACCAGGGGTGCAAAACGGGCAGCCATCACTCTTGGTGGATTCGGCCTTGGAGGTGTTGGAGGGGTGTGTACAGTTTGTAAGGGGCTAGCAATTGGAGTTTGAGGCTGTGTCACAATATAATTATCAATTAACCGATTAGCTCTTTCGGTTTCTAAATCTACAAGAAATTGCAAATTTGGGACAGTATAGTCAATAGCCCTTTCGGATTTAGGCTCAAACAATGATATTTCAAACTGCTCATCAAACTCAAGCTCTTCAAGATACTCAAAAATGTCAGGACATGAATGGGATTTGAACACAGGAGTTATGGTGCTCTCTTGACGAAGGAGTCTAGGAATCAAATTGGGATTTTCGTAGATATGAGGAGGATGCAGGTCTGGATTTGCTCTGGTATATCGTCTCGAAACCAGCGTGTTATTGAGAAAAATCACAGGACACAACCAACTTACTCATCCTATCCAATACTAAACTCATCATCCGGAAGCTTAGAATTATTAAGAAATAAGGGGATTAGATTTCAGTTGAGTCCCCAGCGGAGTCGCCACTATCTTAGCACCTAAATCTGCCCTAGGCTGAAGGAAGGCAAAATTCAGGGTAACCACAAACCACGCTCAGTCTGGTAGCTAGCCCTACCAGAATAGGAGAGGCTCTCTCCGAGTCACGCTCAGTGAATAGATTAGCAAAAAACGGACTGAGATGACTTACAGTGAAGTATTTATCTTAGGCTAGTAAGTGAATAGGGATACAAGAAACAATTTTTATGAATGACTGAGCTTCTGGGATGGTATGGGACCAACGGTCAGCAAAGAACAGAGAATGTAATACGAAGGCACAGATTACTTCGTGAGGCAAGGCAGGCGGAAAGTGTAGCAATTTAGTTTGAAATAACGCGGAATGGAGAGATTGTTTAGGAGAGTGAAAAGGGCATAGGAACATGAATCCTTTTCAACAGAAGAAGAACACTGAACATGAAATTTTCCCTCAGGCAGAGCAATAAAATTGAATTCTACCTTATCTAACTCAGAAAATTTCACTGGAAATGAACATGAATTGAATTATGAAACATAACGAAATACATATGAAAACATAAGAGACACATTTACTACACTCACAACCACATGAATCTCATGAAACAGAGCCGCTGCCTTTCATTAATTCTCTGTCAAAATACACAGTGAAGAAACAGAGTTTCTTTCCCACAGTCTCCCATAAGTTACAAGCCAACCAACCCTTTGAAAATAGCTTACATACAATATATAGAATGTTCCATGAAGAGATAGAATGCCCAAGGGTTGGGGAGTTACTTGAATCATTACAAAATGGAGATGAAGAGCCAACCATCAGCTACAGGTGCAGCGTTACAAACATGACAAATGGCTTGGGTGACCGTTTGCCTTCCTTCGCCACTTGGATAGAAGCCAATCTCGAGAAAAAAATACTTTAAATGCCACCTTAGGTGCCAAAAAACCGAAGTGTAGATGAGCGGATCCACCTGGAGAAGTCGCGAATCGAAATTTCGCGAAACGGAAGCAAATTTGGCAATTTTTCCTATGTGCGCCGCGCTACTTTGGGGCTTGTTTTGGGGCACTTGTAGGTGTCAAAAATGTGCCCAAATGGGCTTGTTGGAAATCCTGTCCTGTCTACTTTCTAACCCAACTGGAATTTCTGAATTTGGTGCTCATTTGCCCCTCCAAATCTTCATTCTCCCAAGACTGCTTCTTGTGTGTCAAAAAAGGGGCAGAGAGGCCGTTTTTTGGGTGTTTTTGACCTCCTGGAGACTCAGATCTTGCCCAAATTTCTTGTCCAAGCACCAGTAGTCGTGATTTTCCATGCTGAATCCAAAAATGCAAACCATTCTTCATTTGGAGCTCCCGATTTTTAGCGTCGCGCCACAGGGAGAAAAAACCTGTGTTTTGCCCAAAAATTTGTCATGTGACAAAAATTTCCCCAAATTCCTTGAAATTTGGGCTGGAGGTCCTCTATGAGGTGCTATGTTGTGCCAAAGAAGCCTCAGCCAAGATTCTAAGCTGATATTTCTCTTTTGCCTCCTTTTCCTCTTTGGTTTCTTTGCTCAATTTTGCCTTTAAGCTCCTTATCCGGGCCCTTGCACTCATATTTCGTGTCCTGTAATGATAAGCCATGTGTCTTAGCAAGGAAAGATCCTGATCGGCCTTGTACAGCAGCCTCTCCAAATGCATGTTCACGCTCTTGAGATGGGCCTCCTGATCCTCATTGATCTCTTGCTCCAATGATGTGAGCTCAACTCTTCTCCTTTGAGCAGCTTGGCGATGCTCACGAATGTTTTGCAGCTCCATAATCGCCTGCTGATCCTCTAGCTGTTTGTTTCTCTGCTCCAGGTACTTCATGTTCCACTTAGCCCTCTCCAAGTCAAGGGATAAGGCCTCAATCACTGATTGCTGCTCCTGGATGATCTCTCCAAGCTCTGCATTTGTAGGTTCTGTATCTGTCTCATCATCATGAAGGAGAACGAATTTTGTCTCTCGTTCACCTGATGGCTCACCTGAAGGCCCCTCATCATGCATGGGCTCCTTACCTTTGTCATGTTCCTGTGTCGTCGATGTAGGAAGCGAGGCCCCTTCCACCCCGGGTGGAGATAACACTCGCTTTGCCGCTGCAAACAAATGTCTACTGCCTCTCTGATAGGTGATGAATACTGGCATAGTAGCAGTCTCATGGCACTCATACTGATGTGAAGGACCACCTATCTCATGCTCTGCCTCTGATACTACCTGTGGAGCGCTGAAGAAGTCACGGGAGATGAATTCCTCCCAAGAAATGCCTTGCAATCCCAACTGATGATCCACCAAAATCCGGATAAGAGCAAAGTGATAAACATTGTTGAGCTGCTGCTGAGGGGTCTTATGCTGCATGAAATTTTTCATCCTCTCTATGTTCCCGCAAATGAAAAATGGGAGGTTCATCATCCGCACCCTGGTAAAGTGCATGAGCAACCTGATGTGATAGGCATATAGGCGAGAAAACCTCCCCTCACAACTGAAGTACTTCATGATCAATTTCATGAGCGGATCATACTCATCTTTCAAAAATCTGAATGGGAAGACTCTGGTGAGATGCCTCAAACAACTGGCCTTAATGTAAGGCTCATTATGATGCCTATCCACCTTCTTTTTCTTATGCCACTGTTCTCTAACATTTGGTATGCCTGTTGCCACTGAGATAGTTTCGGGTGTCAATGTGAAGGTGACCCCGGCCAAGATAGACTGACCTCCATGTAGGTGAAGCACAAAAAGACGAGCCAACTCATGATGAACTCTAACATTTGCCACCCTTTGACAAAATTCAAAACATGCTAGGTGCTAGAAACCTGACATAGCAAGAGGGCATGCCTGCAACTCAGTGAGGGTGTTTGGCTCATCCCTAACATGTTTGCCACTCCTATGATGTCTCCAGGGAGCCTGTTCTCCTGAAGCTGTATCACTGTGGGTCTCCACCTCATACTCTGATGAACCCTCAGATGCCATGACTGCTGTTTATAAACTGTATTTTAGGCTGCCCCTTTGATGATGGTGAAGCTGGGTGTTGTTTGTGATATCTGCCACCAAGGGGAACAATGAAACAAGGGAGTATTAGGAGGGGAATAATGTAATGGGAATAGGGGTTATAGGGAGAATTTTGTTTAGGGATTTGTAGGGATTTTGGGTATTTTGATAGGTTAGGGTTTGGGGTTTTAATAAGGTAGGGTTTGGGGTTTTTATTGAGCAATAGGAGGAGGGGAAAGGGAATATGAGTTTGGTAGTGTTAGGGTAGTGATAATAGGAAAAATGGCATAAGGGAATAAGGAACAGGGGTAGGGTAGGGAAAATAAAACCTTGGCAGCAACAACACAATGGCACAACCCTAGCAAGATGGTTTCTTGGTGTCTTTTTGTGGTTGCTTTAAGAGTTTTGTTTCATTTCAATCATGGGCATAAAAACCACCATATCTTTATCCAATTTGATGAACAAGTGAGTTTGAGAGCCTACCTTTCAATTAGAGGGGCTTCACCAAAGATTTGAGGGAGTTTTGGCACGTTCTGGGCGCTTTGTCTCTGTGCGCCACGCGCAAAGCCCAGTGCGCCGCGCGCTGTGTGTGCGTCGCGCTGGTTAGAAATTAACACTGCGGGCGGGCTCTGTGTGCGCCGCGCCCTGTGTGTGCGCCGCACCCTGTGTGCGCCGCGCACCCTGAAACTTCCTCCAACTGCTCCAAATCGTGCGATTTCACACTCCATGACCTTGTAATGCTTCTCTAAGCTCTTTGATTGCACAATGACTTGGATTTATGATGGAAACTTGTGTATATAGGCTTGGAGGTCATGTTTTAAATTTGCTTTTTCAAAAAACCCACCTTTCTAATGTCCTGTTTGACACTTTTTCACTGACTTTAATACAACCCTGATTTTCACTTTTTCTCTGAATTTTGGCTCAAATGATGAAATTTTTGACACTTTTTGCGGGGATTGCATGACAGAGAATTTGGCCACGGAAACCATGACTGCACCTGTAGAAATCAACTGAAGACTCTTTTTGAAAATTTTGTCATCAATAGCACTGTTTGACTTTTCTTCAAAACAGAGTTTTGAAGAACAGTCGAAGTTTATCAATATGACGATGAAACTCTGCGGATCATTACTTTGCAAGGTCATCACTCTGGCCTGCATGGCTTTACTGGACATATTAAAGACCAAATTGTTTAATTCCTAGACCAAATGACCAAAAATGACCTTTGTCCGTTGAAGGACCAGACCTTGACTGTCATGGACTTTGGTGATTATTGACACAAGACCTAAGCCAGCAGGAGCCAGACATGAGGGGAGATGACTAGCATGACCTTCTCCGTCAGATCATGGCATGCCCCTAGCGGAATGCAGCTGAATGAATGGAGCGGGACACCTAAAAATGAAATGCATAAAGAGTTTTGATCTCTGACAGAGGACTGACCAGACCGACTCTAAAATTTGGTACCACCACAAGTGGAGAGACCCATTTACTATCTGAGATAGGATAGATGAAATTGACATCTAAAAGTTTTTGAAGTTCATCTTTTACCACATATTTTAGATGAGGATTAAATATCCTTTGAGGCTGGCGAACAGGTCTCGCATCTTTTTCTATGTAAATGTGGTGTGTACATAATTGGGGATCAATTCCTTTCATATCAAGGTAGTCCCATGCAAATGCTTCTTTATATCTCCTCAATAAATGGATGAGATTCATTTCTTGTTCGGAGGTGAGGTTGGCATTAATGTTTAAGGTTTTTCCCGGTTCAATTTCCACAATTTTACTATTTGCAACAGAGGTAATAGGTATTGTTTGGTCATGTGTTTCTTTAAGAGGATCTTCTTCTAATTCGTTATCAAATGCTGCCTCTATCATGTGACATTGTGTGTGGGATCTGAGTTCAGTTTGACTAATAAAATTATTAATGGCATTGTCTTCTATTTGGTCTTTGAAATCAAGTGCCTCTTGTATAGTTAATGGAGATCTAATGTTATCAGTAAGGTATGATACAAGGTGCTTATTAGTTTTGATTATTGTGACACTTGGCTGCGCTGGAGGATATAAAGCTAAGTTCTTGATATTCGCTCCTCTGGTTATGGTCATATTGCCTTGTCGGCAGCCAATATAAGCATTGGAAGTTGCAAGCCAAGGTCTACCTAAAATCAATGGATGTCCATCAAGTCGGTTTTTGGGATTTATTATCAGAAAATCGGTCGGATATTCCCAGGAGTCAACAAAGACCATGACATCATGTAGTGTGCCTTCTGGCCTAACCACAGATCGGTCAGCCAGTTCTAGTAAAGTAGAGGTGGGTTCTACAGATGTAATGCCTAGATTTTGGCAAGTAGTAGTTGTTAAGATATTGATTGTAGCTCCTAGATCAACTAAGGCATTGGGGAAGGTTTGACCATAAATCTGTACGGTTACTATTAGATTTCCTGGGTCTTCGTATTTAATGGGTGTTTCTTTTCCTGATAATAAGTCAGATAGAGTTCCAACTACTTGGACTCTTGGATTGTTTGCTATATTCCTCCTTGGTTTCTTTACACACAATTCTTTGATAGTCTTTGCATATATTGGGATGTCTTGAATGGCTTGGAGGAATGGAATTTTTATGTACAAATTTTGTAATTCTCCCAGAATGTCAAAATCAGGATATTGTGTAGGTCGAGGTATGATTAATCGTTCTGGTAACGGGGGAGAGGATGTGATTGCTTGATTATGAGTTTGTTTTTTGTTCACATCCTCTTCTTGTGATGGTTGTTCTCTAGGTAACTGATTTTTGACATGAACTGTCTTGTCTCCCTCGGTTTCAATAATACACCCAGATCTTAGCTGAAGATCATTACACTCCCTCAGATCAGCTCCTATTTCTGGTGTTTCTACTATTTGGATAGATTGGACTGGTCTGTTATTTGGGTTAGGGTTGGGTTGGGATGGGAGTTGCGGTCTCAGGTTAGACTGGGGGTTTTGTTGTAAGGCTGGCAATGTAGGTTGAGGGAGCGGAATGGTTCCTACTGGCTGATGCATCAGTCTTTGCCAGTTTGTCTGCTAGGCTTGATTTTGTGAAGTAGGAGGGGTCCATTGTGCTGGGTATGCGTTACTTTGCCAATATGGTGGGGCATAGGGAAAATTTGGCCAATTAGATTGGCTTGCTTGATTCGGCCACGGGGTTGATGAAGGAAATGACTGTGGTGACCAATTCGGAAAGGGGGGTTGATTTTGCCACATATTATATTGTTGAGCATGATACGGTGGAGGCTGAAAAGAAGAAGTTGGGTCTAAAAACATACCAGATTGTCGCGGCTGCCACTGACGGCGCTAATTGAGTAGATACATAGACTCTGGCTCTTCTTCTGCTTCCTTGTATACTGCTAATACGGGAAGTGAGGGACAGCTTTCCTTAAGGTGGTCTTTTGTGCAAATGGCGCATGTTTGGACTGCATCTAGTGGACACTCCTTATGGCTATGTTTCTTTTTGCATCGGGGACAGAATATTGCCAAATTCTGTTCTGCCTCCATTTGCTTCTGTTTGGCCTGCATAATATCAAGTTGTGTAGTTAGCGTCCCCAGTATATCAGTTTTAAAATTTTCCAATAAATTTCCAATTTCTGCACGCGTTGCTCCTTCTGTCGAAATTTTATTATCTCTTACAAACCAATCATGTTCTGCCGGTTTTAGTCTTGTGCTGCCTCTCAAGCTCCTGATACATAAATCAATAATGTCAGCAAAATTTTCCTGATAAATATCTCATTTTCCCATAATGTTTAATGTTTCAATCCATTGTTCCTTCATACCTCTAATTAATGTTGTTTTTAACACATTATCAGGTAAAGGTAGTGATGCATAAGGAGATCTTTGAAGATTATACTGAAAGCGTTCCACATACTCTTCTAATGTTTCATTTGGTTTAGCTACCATCTGGAATATTTCGTCTTTTAGTTCTCTAGACCTGCAATAGTCTTGATATTTTCTTAGAAAAGATTCTTTCATTTGATCCCAGTTATTTATAACTCCGCCACCTAATCCCATAAACCATCTTAAAGCAGCCCCTTTTAATGTAGAGGGAAATAATTTTAGTTTCTAGGGGTCGGTGGTGTAATCATATCCCCTACATAGCACATCGAATTCAAATAGGAATGCATCTGGATCCTCTGATGTAAGACCATGGAATGTAGGGATATGCTAAAGAGGAATTGCTTTCATAGGTGCATTCGCTGCAGTATCCACTATGGGGTATTGCAATGTAGAGGTTTGGGTGTTCGGCTGGTTTTGGGCCATTTGGTCAAATATATGCCAATAACCTTCTGGGATATCTAGGAGGGTATTCCTAGGTTGAGAGGGAATGGCTTTAACAGGAATGGTTTTAATAGTGCTTCCTTTATCTGGGATAATGAGAGTGCCTAATGTCCGAGGAGATTGAGTTTCTTCATAAATGATTTTTGCAGCACTTCCCTTATCTGGGCTGCTCAATGGCTGAGTTTTCCCAAGAGGAGACCTCGATTCCTCAATTTCCCCTATCTCTCCTCTTCCTTCACAAAGATTGCTGAAATTCCCTTCTTGCAATAGTTCTGGGCTAGAATTTTCAATTTCTTGAAAATCCTGCTCTTCAGTTTGACTATGCACCTCAGCAAAGGCTACAAATGGTGATCCTATGGCCTGAAGGGAACTAGTAGGTTGTCTAGAAATAACTTTCCTGGGTCCTACTGAAGGCTGAGATTTTGTTTTCTTAAAAATTTCGTCTATAAAGGTTGATCGGCCAAGGGTCACCGGCCCCTTAGCTTTTTCTGGCTTGGGTAGAGGTTTGGAATTCTTTTCTGGCTTTTTCTGCTTAGTCATGAATACAAATCAACTGCTAGGTTCTATCCAAACAAAACAATGACAAATCTGTAGGAAAGCGGGCAGAGGAGCAGGGCTGTTACGTGCTCCACACGTAGGTTCTTACCTTCTGTTTTTAAAACCCAATTCTTCCCTAGCAGGATCTTACACTACTCTGAAAAGAAACAAATGGCTACACTCTTTCCCCGACAACGGCGCCAAAATGTCGAGCTGTAAAAAGGGTCTCTTTCACCTCTAATTACCTCACATTAATTTGTCAATCCAGGAACGTTTTGTTATTTCAAAGAGTGTCTTAGTCTGAGGCTATCATTTGCCAGAGTAATGCTAGTAGTATAGTGCTCAAAAATACAAGAGTAAATGGATGCTTGTTTACAACAAACTACTTTTAAAGACTAAACCATACATTCAGAAAACTAAGCAATTTATCAGTCAAGGGTTCAGTAGCAGTAACTCATCCCTTTGTAAACTGATGGGGCCAAAGGAAATCAGGGAACAGATCGTCGATCTGGGAGCCAGACAGTAAATGTCAATGCTCGCTACAGTCTCAGATCGTTCTTCACACCAAAGCAACAATAACGCAAATGACAGGAAATGGAACGGCAGATAAGAAATGGAACAGCAAATAAGAAATGGAACAGCAAACAGGAAACTGTAACAGCAATTAAGTTTAATAAGCAGCAACACCTTAGTCTACAGGATCAAATGCAACAATCATGTCCTACAGAAATCAAATGGAAATCCTTTATCTTTAAGGATGAATCGAACAACACACAGAAATATAACAGCACTGATTAATAATGGACTATATAACAGCGCTTGAAATCCACACATACATGCACACGGCACACCATAATAGTAATCTGATCTTGGTAATCCAGCTATCAATCTTAGTTATAAATAAAATTACTGTATTTCAGAATGGAATGGAAACGTCCATAGATTCAACCATCGCAAGGAAATATAATCTCTAAGATGAATTTAGTAATACCAACAGTCAAGTGTTACAACACAGACATTCTATAATTTGAACAAAAACGGTATCCTGTAAAATCCAATTATATCAGTACTTAAAGAAAGAGCAATGCGTTGCAGTGTTATAATGTCTCTTTCTCAGAAAACGATATCACTTAACAGATCAGATGTAACAGAGCTGTGATATAAAATAACAGAACATATCAGATTACCGAAGAAAGCTGATGAGCAAACCATGCATAAACCAAAAGTAATAGTACAGGAGCAAGTGTTCCTCCAGGGCTGGGCCCTTAGCCTCCAAGGGTACACCGCTTGAAGTTATTCCAGGATCAAAGATGAAATAGCAACCAAGTTTGTATTAATGCATCAGACAGAATTACAGTGGATCACTTCTCAACGAGAGTCGATGATCAAAGTCTCAACTTTAAGAGAAATTACATAAAAACATAACAGACTATCCCCCGGGCTAACAATGTTGCCCCTTTTTATAATGGCGAAGGCGGAGATGTCTAGGTGCAAAAATAGTTAAAGCAGCGATCCCTCAGGATCAAAGGATCCTGAGGGATTCGCCGAACCGTTGGTTCTTAGTTATCTCTTTACTTTCTTGTGTCGAGCCGATATCTCCATTTCCTTTCCAGGGCTGATACGCTTTGATTTGGTTTGCCTTGTTTGCATACGGTTCCCCGTCAAAGGGACAGCGGTTAACCTGGCCTTGTCCTTTCCTTTGGAACAAAAATCTTTCGTTTTTCCTTCTTCCTGCATAAGAAAATGACAATTGTCAGTGTTTTCGTTTTGCACATTAATCTTACAGGTTCTATTACAATTCCTTATCATCTACCTAGTTCATGATGCAAAATGTTTGTAAGTTTTAATGAAAAGATGCTGAAATAATCACCAAAAACATACCTTCTTTAGTACTCCACAATTGTTTCAAAGCTTTGACATCTGGCAAGGTGTCCTTTGGGAATTCCTGAATTAGATTGTCTTGCAATAAGGTATCTGTGATGTATTCGGTGAAATTTGAGGCAAGAGTGTTGGCTATGATAATATCCATTTCTGCTCATTTCATTTTGATATCCCAGTCACCAAACACGATATCCTTCTATAATTCTTCAATTTGAGGAAGATCAGATGATCTTCCTTAAGCATTGTCTTACCAATCTATATACTCAAATATTTTCTCATTGATATCTTCATAAAATGTCCTCAAATCAGACAGATGATTTACTAAATAATCGTGGGTCTTTGACAAGTCATGAATTAAGGCCAATTTGTGAAAGAAAATGGCTTGCTGATTTGTTAAGAGTGTGTCCAATTTTGATGCTTCCTTGCAGACTTCATTTATATCTATATTTTCTCTCAACTAGTCTATTCTTTGTTGCAATTGCAGTATTTGTTCATCCTTGTTCTTCACTTCAAATTCAAATTGTATCTTTAAATCATTAAAGCTTTTCTGTAGCTCGGTAAGATTTTCTTGCCACTATTGCTCAATCGCTTGCTTTTCTATCTAAAAATTTTGTTCCAATTGGACAATCCTTTGATCCTTTTCCTTCATTAGCAATTGTATCTCTGCAGATTTGTTGATGGTAGCACTAACATAAGCTCCTGTGAACTGAGATAATCTATTCAATTCCTTATCCGGGGTTGTTTGAGTTCCTTTCCAAAGAACTTGAAAAGGAGTCTCATTTATAACTAGCACTTGCGACTGTTCTATCTTTCTTTTCTTCCTTGACCTGCTCATTACTGCTTTATGTTTTGGATTGTAAAATACGTCCAAAGGCGGTATTTCTTCAATCTTGAGGACTATCTCAGCAATAGGAAATGCAATAATTTTCTCCATATCATCAGCAACAGTTGATTGATTAAAAATCTCAACATTAATATTAATCTTGGGATTTTTAGGAATAATATCCCCTTGGGAAGTCTCAAGAATAAACGAGGTTGTCCCTGTAGTTTCTGGAACCTGCTTTGTCTCTCTACTGACTGTAATTTTCTCTGCTTGTATATCGGCTATGAAATCTGTAACCTGAGCTTCTTATGTTGTCAAAAATCCTCCTGTACTTCATCCAATTTGTTCTCCTCTTTGATTTCGCTTGTTTTCTCAACAACCATAGTAGTTGTTTTGGAGACTTGGGAAATAATTGGAGCTTTTGAGGAGGAAGTTGATGCATCTGAAATTCTGAATTTTGTTGAAATTGCTTTAACGAGGATTCAGGAAAATGGGTTATTCTTCACTGACGATATTGATTGAATCTAATCAAATGGTCAGAACTTAGATGTTCTGTTTCTAATTTCTCTACCATATAATATTCTGGAAACATTTGAAACAAATCATCGAACTTGCCAGGCTTGTTTGAAAATAGTTTTAGCTTAGCCTGTGTCATAACATCCTTCGCTGCACCATGCGGGTCATATGGTCTGTTCAATATGGTTGGAAAATTAAAGGCTCTTAATTGGTCAATTTCAATTAAGGAATGATTTAAATTTTCTAAGGTATGGGTACCACAAGAAATAGGGAAACATGGCCAGGCGAATTTCTTGGCATGTTTAAGTACTTTAGTTAAGCCCTTACCAATTGTTTGATAAGTGACTTCATTGGCCAACAACTTATCTGGGACAAAAATGGGCAAAACATGAGGATGGGCAAGGCTACCAAAAACAAGAATGTAGGTAAATGATTCTTCCCCAAACTACTTTCCTATAGCCTTTAGGTCTTTATTGGCTTCTACAGTAAGTTTAGGGGCTTTTCTGCCAAATACTTTTTCGTGGATAGGGAGCATGATCTCATGACAGATTTTGTAGAAGTGAGCATGGTATTTCGATTCCCGAAGGATATCGAGATAACAAATACAAGGCTAGGAAATTAGTCTATCCATTTCCATCCAAGAGATGGAAAATCATAAGAAAAACAAATTGTGTCCATGACATATGCGCTCATAAATAAAGGAGGGGTCATTATTTCAATATCATTGCTTTTTTTCCTGTAATTGTCGATTTGGGTGGTCAAATTGTTGGATAATATAGTTTCCCAATCCGTGATATAACCATCAGTAGAGGCTTCTATCTATGGCAGCCATTCTTCAGATAATTTCTGCATATTTGGATAACCATAGAGGTGACATAACATAGTAGCAATATGAGAGAAAGGACCAACAATGGAGGCTAATGAATACATACCCTTGTCCTCTCACTTATGTTTGTTCAGGTCCCTTCTCCATTCTCTAATCAAGTCCGTAGGGTTCAGATTCTCTTGCATGAATTTCTAGACGAATTGTGTATCATACTTCTTCTGAGGTGGAGGTAGATGATACATTTTCCTTAAATCCTCAGCTTTAAAAGACCCAATAATTGTCTTCCTCGACATTATAAACATTCTGTCTGTAATGTCCAACTGGTCAACAACCCATCTCACCATATCTGTATATGGTAGAATTTTAGGGTGAGTAGCAATTCTGTGAAGAAATGAATTGGCCACATCATTCCATGTGGCGTCGTTACTTGGAGGAGAATCATCAACAGTAGCAGTCTGTTTCATAATTATCCTCGGATTTTCATCCTTGAATAGTTAGTATATCATCTCCTAGGAGGCAGAACCTGCGTCCGAAGTGCATGCAGTATCTGTAAACAATGGAGACATCTCAAAAACTTCTTCAGGTGGTAAGACTGGTTCTTGCTGCGTTACAGACTTCCTCCTTTCCTTGATTATTCTTGACATTTCCTTTAACTACTCTTTATTAGAATTTACATGTAAAGAAACAAACCAAGATAAGAAGCAAGAGCTTCGAAGGATTCAAATAGTCATATCAATTCAATGTAAGTAATATGGAAATCCTTTCACATTAACTAAAAATTATTACCAATGAACAAAAACCTCGAAATTAGAAATATACAGAGTGGTCATTTAATTTCCAAATGTTTGTTCATGTGATACTGACACTTGTCATTATATCATAAAATATTTTATTGGCATGTGGTATTGAGTGACATTACATAGCTCAGCAATCTGCGATTTCCGAAAAGTATATAGGCGCGGGATCAATATTAGCAAAATACTGGAGTTTAACAGAATGCGATATCGACATCCATCAATTGACAGAATGCGATATCGGCTCTTGACGGAATGTGATATCGGCTCGGCATTTCGCAATTCGACTTTTCACAATTTCGCAATCGACTTTTGCATTTGGCTTATCGACTTATCACAATTTCGCATTTCAACTTTTCATAGTTTAGCTTTGTGGTTATCCTTTGAAATCGTTGACACTATGTGTATCATTTAGTAGGACCTACTCTTTTATAGATTTTTCATTAATTTCGAGATTCATTTAGACTTGTAATTCATTTTCTAAAACTACAAAACGATTTCTAAAAGGTTTTATGATCTTATTCATAAACTTTCTTGTTTTATTTAAAAATCAAAGAATAAAAATAAAACTTATCCTATTTTATCTAAACAAAGAAGGATTCTATCGTAAAAAATTTAAAGGATCCCCATTATTTTTCTCCTAAGTCTAAAGATAATGGGGGGTTGTTGAGTACCACAACATCTCTCTACTGGAAAATGAAATCATTTTTGGGCAGGTTTCTTATTAAGTAATAGGCAAATAGGTACAATGTTTTACAAGTCTTGAGGAAGTGAAACGAGAACAAAGAAATCAATGATTCTATATGGAGAGGATGGATGCTCATCTAGCTCAAATTGAACATATTATCCCATGCATTGCTAATAGGATCTAACACGAAATATCTGGCACCTAATACTTCTTTGGAATCCTAGTTATTAAATGATTATTAGTAGTTTTTGCATTCTGCTTATGCAATAGATACTCTAGTTATGTTATAGTTATTAAAACTCTTGCTCTTTTGGACTTATTATTTTAAAAGTAGGAGGTCAAAAATATTTAGTTTCCCATTGAGCATATTGAGACCATCTACCATAAAGCATGCTGATAATGGTTGGATGACTGGTGTACTAGAAACTTTTATTTTGTGAGGTAATACAATCTAAGCTTACAAATAATAATAATAATAAATTTTATTTATTTATTCTATCCTATCTCGCAAAATATTTAATAATTAATAAATTTAAAATTAGATCATCAATGTTCATATCCTTTTCATCATCCATAACTGTCATATTCTTTATCCATCCTCTATTTATTCATGGTTTGGCACTCCCTGCATTATAAAATTAAGCTTTATATCCTTTAAGATGGAAGAAGTGTTCACCCAAGACGTTGGAAACCTCAATAAAAACACATAGTTTTCTTAGAAATCTTCATCATCATCTAGATCTAGGTTGGTTTAATTATCAATAAATATTAATAATTATAATTATAATTATAATTAATAATTAAACTAGCATAGATCCATCTTAACTTTGGATCTACCAAGCACTGAGAGGGATCATATATCTTGATATGTGAATCTCTTTTAGAGTGAAAAGAGGTTTGATCCCTCTTGGTGCTTGGTAGGTTCAGATTTTTTTTACTTGCTAGGTTATGTGAGTCATAAGATAAATATCAACCCTAACCGGTGGGTTGAGTAGCCGTGATCCAGAGGCGTATAAGCCATCAAAATCATTCATGGATTGCACCTAGCCTAGGCCACACCAGCCCTTAGCATGGTTGGATTTTTTCCCATGAAGTTTCGAGCCGGTGACCTTTACACCACAGAGTGCCTTAACATAACACCCTGTCACCATTTGTTCTATGCCCATGGGCTTTTTGGTAGATCTAGAGTTAAGATGGATCTAGGATGGTTTTTGTATAATTTTACCAAGTTTATATGTTTACGTAACCTAACAAAACATGACATAATTAACCTTACAACATATATTCCATACTTGGTTGGATCTAAGATGGTTTTTATGTAATTTTACCAAGTCAAAATGTCTGCATAACATAACATAACATGACATAACCTTACAACATCTCTTCCATACTAGGCTGGATAGTGCCTCTTGGTGCAATAATTGTAAAACTTGGAGTTAATCTTTTCGCTTAATTACATCAAGACACTTGTCTATTTTGGAAAAGAACTTCAAGAATTTTAACTTAATTGTTGATCATTATTAAGTGGATAGTAAGGATTTACCATCCATGGAATATTCTTAGTAGTAGTCACAAATCAAAAGTTGAGATTTATCTCAAAAGAAGTAATGTCATTCCTACCCTATGTCATATGAACATAAGTTATGGTTTTTTAGATATGTGGTATTAGTAAGTCATGGTGTCTCCATGGTAAAGTGGAGGCTAATTTTTATGGTTAAATTTTTTTTATATGTTTTTTAAATGTATATATGTCTAATTTATACATTAACTCTTTTTATAATTAATATTTTTTTTTTGTAAATTGGTCTTTTATTCATTCTTCAAAAAAGTGTACATCATTAACAAAAACATAGGTAGTCTCACCCCGACCAGGTTTGTTGACTACTGCTAGTAGCAAGTGACAGTAAAACAAAACAACAGAAAGTAACAAAGACCACAGTTGAAAGGGCCAAAAGCACCAAAAGACAAGCAAGATACATAAAACACCTGATATCATATCAATCATCAGAAGTGATGGAGGTTGGGTTGTCCGGGGTTATTCCAGGAGGTGGAGGAGGGTGGAAGGCACATTGTACATGCTCATCAAAATGGGCCATCCAGGCCTCCAGCTTTTCAAATTTCTTGGAGAGTAGATTCTGGTCGTGCCAGACCACCACCACATGTTCCCAGGTATGGCACTGAAAATAGTGCATCTTGTTTAGTGTCGCGATAAGCTCTGCATGTTCCTCCTGCCTCACATGCTCTGTGGTAGCCAATCTATCCATAATTGTATGGATGAGGTCCCGACAACGATCCATGCAACATGTATGTTGCTGCCCCCTTCCTCCATGATGCGCCACCCCCTGACTCTGTCCTCCTCCGTGATGAGAAGACCCTCCTTAGTGTCGGCCTCTCATGGTGTGGCCACCTCAGCCACCAATTGAAACTCTCGGGCCTCTGCCTCCCCGAACCTCCAAACCATCCTTGCAATTGTGGTCGGATCTTCCTCCTCCATGACCTGTTGAGGCTGACAAGTGAAGACGGCCACCCCTAGAACCACCACATCCTATATGTTTTCCACTAGATGTCGGCGCCATCAGGGATAGGCTCCCGCCACCCACAGGGTCTGCCAAATTAGGCTTTAGATGGGACAACCTGCGTGAAATGCGAGGTGTCGACCTCATTCCAATCCACTAGAAAACACTGACTGAAAGAGAAATGGAGGGCTTCCCTCCTTCCACCACCAGGACTGTCTTCTTACTATCTAAGTCAAGTTGTTGGGCACTTGGTCTCACCACCAGAAACATAGAACCACCGATGCGTGAGGGGAAAATGTTGCCCGCCACCCAATCTTCCACCCATGGTGCACTATGCCACCAGGATGAAATTACCCTAGCTGAAGAACCAGTGAGGGTACCAAGAACAGAGTCTCTCCATGCTCGAACACGCACCTCCCTACCCCAATTGCTCGGCAGAAGAATTCCCCGCCCTCTACTGAACCACCATTGCTCCAGGATAAATGAATTATCCCATTATCTGCTCTGACCCACTAAATGTATGTGTAGTCTTAACCAATACTTCACCACGATATGCCTTCACAGGAGCTGGAAGGACCGTCGATGGTAAGTCCGCCACCTTTCCCATACCAGTCATGCTCGAGACTTAGAAATTTCCCTCTCCAACGTCACACACCAAGAATCGTAATAACACCATTCACCATGTAGGATTTCAAAATTGAGCCAGACCTTGTCTGAGTTATAACAGGCCTCCTCCCCGGCCATGAACATTCCCGTGACACCACCACCTACAACATACCCTTCGAGCAAATGTTTCACACACTCAAGGTTCAGTTCCTCGGATCTCAAGGTACTTGGAGAAGGCCTGGGTGCAAGACTTCGTACCTACATCCATATGCCCATCATCAATCCCCACACGGTCCTTCAAGGCTTTCAATCACGTCGTTCAACACCCCGATCGGGGATTTATAATTAATATTAATAATAATACTTTATTGATTAATATTAATAATAATACTTTAAAATAAGTGTTCTGATGTTTATTGGCATTTACTGGTCATTTAATTTATATAAATGCATACGAAAATAATTCTAGGCATTAAAAAAACATTCTAATATTCTTAAAAGAAAAATTATAATGATGATGTTAATAAAAAGGCTAACATTACATGTAATGTATGGTAAAATGATATTTATTGGGAAGTGTCTAACCAATAGACATTTTTACCTTTTTTGTTGGAATTTGATGGTAAAGTTTTTCTGGAGATTATGTATTTTTTTTGTTTAAAATATGTGTTTGAATGTATAAATGGATTCAAGGTGCTCAAAAACCCAACACTTGAAATGTGTAGATCACAAAGCTCAAACTTACCATTCTAAAAATTCTCCGTAAAATTTTGAACAAAATTAACTCGAAAAAATCTTTAAAAAATATCATTTTCTTTTTAATTAGACTACGGTTTTCCATGAATGCATGGACAACCCGAAAAAAAATCTTTAAAAAATATCATTTTGTTTTTAATTAGACTACGCTTTTCCATGAACACATGGAGAACCAAAATACGCGGCTAAGTAATATTCATTTTGTTAAATAGAATAAATAAACATTATTTAGTGTTGGGAAACCATGTCAACTTTCTTGTTTTTCAACATGATGTCAAAGCTCTTATAAACCTAATTCTCTTGTGACATGGTCTCTAATTTTTTATGCATATATTAAGAATGATTTTAATCTTTTATAGATATAAACTAGTATATAGCATCCATCTTAAGCACAGATTTAATATGCTTTAAGAACGATCAAATCTCTTCAGGTGCAAACTTGTTTTAGAGTGCAAAATTTGAAAAAAAAAAATGCATCCCTTGATAGATGCCAATGAATTTTGTACTCTCTCTCTCTCTCTCTCTCTCTCTCTCTCTCTATATATATATATATATATATATATAAGGCGTGCTTTTTCATTGTTTAATTGTATTTTTGAATGCTTTATAGACTTAAACTTGTAAGTTCAAAAAATATTTATTAGATTTCAGGGAAAATTGATTGAGAAAAAAAACCTAAAAAAAGACCAAAATATAAAATAGTGAGACTACTTCAAACATTTTAAGCATAATTTTTTATTATTATTTTATTTCTTTATATGATATATACATAAAAAAGAAATAAACAATATATAATGAATACGTAATTAACATTAAACTATTTTACATAACATGTACATTGAGACATTTTATCTATGGATTACATTGTCCATATTAATTTTTGTAATTAATATATTTTTAAGTAGTCAATATTACTTAATCCCTCGTATTAAAATATATTATTGATGATCCATATTGAATTTTTTTATATAGAACTTCCTCTAGATTCACAAGCTCATGCAATGTACTAAAGAAAAAGACAAAAATCTACTTCTACTTTCAACCAGCGGAATCCAATAGCTCGATGAAAACAATATGAACAAGAAGAAGATAAATCTATGACACATAACACGATAATTATCTGGGGAAAGCCTCATCTTAAAACCCCCTACTATTTGTACTGCATTAAATCAAAAATCCAAGATAATAATACAATGCTTGTTCTCACAAGAACAATCCCAACACTTAGTATGATCAATCTCTCAGCTCACAAGCAAGATCAAGCCAATCTCTAGCCTCTTCTGCTGCTCTCCAAGCCCCTAATTCCTTGCACCCTTGGTCAAATAATTTGGATGAATACAATATGCTTTGTCCAACCTTGGGCTTAACCTGCACAACTATTTTCTATCCTTTGCTTGATGACTTCCTTTGGCCAATACTTAGCCAAATATCCAAGCCTTGAAACTTCTAATTTTTTTCATATTTCCTGAGAGAATTAGCCCGTATTTAAAGGAAATTCCTCATCCATAATTGCACAATCCAAAATTAGGTCCTTCTCTGATTGTATGCATGATATTTACAACTCAGTAAATCATACAACTAATGGTACACTATGCCCGCACTCTAGTCTCAACTAGGTCTTTCTCTGGACTAACATGCATGAGTTTCTGATGAGGGAATCTTCTGTTAACTGGAGTAACAATTGTGGATGCACCAGTGCACCAACTAACTTTGTTCTACAAATAGTTAGAACTAATTTAACTGACCATAACTAAGTAAACTGAGTTATCTAATTACAAATCACAATTAAACTCATCTTAGACCCCTAAAACTTAGGGAGAACATATACATGACATCCAAAATACTTCCAATTCAAAATTCCTAAGTTAACTAAGTCAACTTAACTTAGTTAACTATTACAGGTTTCTATGAGAAAATAATTACAATTTTAGTTCACAATTTAATTCAAGGAAAAATTAAATTGGAATTTCTGGATTCTATTTTTAACATTTCTTATTGCTATTTTCAACACCCCCTCTCAACAAGAAATGAATTCAACTCTATCCCGATCTTGAACCTTTGGAATTTTCTACACGCAACACTTGTCTCTAGTGTTTTCGCTACAACAACTACAGAAACAAACAAACAAACAAACAAACAAAATCTAACCTGAATCAATATGATGCATTTGTCATCAAATTCTCTCATTGTTATTGCCTATGTCTACTAAAAACTTTGTGCTTCTGTTGACTTTGTCTTTCTGCACTATTTTCAACCCTTCTCTGCGCTCTTTAGTATCTGACTACTTTAGCCTTTGTCACTGTGATCTCTGATTGGATCAATCCCACTGATTCCTCCCGCTATTATGTACTTTGGGCTCATGTAGCAAGGTGTGATCCATGAGATAAAACCTCTCAATGGACCCTACCCAATTTCAACCCTCTTGGGACTATCACTTCACTTCATCCCACCTCACACCTGGAGGTATGGCTGCAAGTGCTCCCTCTTCCCAACTAGCATGAAATTTCCCCCTACTGGAGGTCTCTGCATGAGTGGATGCCTCCACTTGGTCTCCTCTCTGCTTCTCCAATTGTGGCTGCTCCACAATTGTCTAAGACTACTTTTGAGACTACTTCTTCTAGGGTTGCATGTTGAGAGGTAATTTACTCTCCCTCTCAACCACCAAGTCTCTAACATTTTCCTTGCTCCTAAAATATTTTCATGCATCTTGTACCTCAATTGCATACAGGTTCTTGGCTGGCACACCAATTTGTTTCATTTGTCCTGTCATCACAAAATTTTCTGGAAAAAGAGTTGAATTTAATCAGCGATATCTGCCTCTTCCGAACTCTGATTTGACTGTTTTTTTTAATTTGGGTATTTTTTCACAAGGAATCCAGATCTGCTATTTGTTTCTGATAATTTTTCACAAAAAAATTCAGATCGTCTCTGCAAACCCGTGGCCCAAAAAAATCTAGCTTTGATACCATGCAGAAAGTTTCTACAAATCTAGCTCTGATACCATGTAGAATTTCCTATAGATTCACAAGCTCATGAAATGTACTAAAGAAAAAGACAAGAATCTACTTCTACTTTCAACCAACGGAAGCTAATAGATCGATGAAAACAATATGAACAAGAAGAAGATAAATCAATGGCACATAACACAATAAGTATTTGGGGAAAGCCTCAGTTGAAAACCACCTACTATCTGTATTGAACTAAATCAGAAATCCAAGATGATAATACAATGCTTGTTCTTACAAGAACAATCCCAACACCCAGTATGATCAATCTCTCAGCTCACAAGCAAGCTCAAGCCAATCTCTAGCCTCTTCTGCTACTCGCCAAGCCCTTGATTCCTTGTGCCCTTGGTCAAAGAATTTGAATGAATACAATATTCTTTGCTCAACCTTGAGCTTAACCTATGCAAGTATTTCCTATCCTCTTTCTGATGACTTCCTTTGTCGAATACTTAGCCAAATTTCCAAGCATCCAAGATTCTAATTCTTTTCACAATTCCTAAGAAAATTAGCCCATATTTAAAGTGAAATTCCTCATCCATAACTGTGCAACCTAAAATTAGGTCCTTTTCTGATTTCATGCATGATATTTACAACTCAGTAAATGATACAACTTATAGTACACTATCCCCGCACTCTAGTCTCAAGTAGGTCTTTCTCTGAACTGGCATGCATGAGTTTCTGATGAGGGAATATTCAGTTAACTGGAGTAACACTTGTGGATGCACCAATGCACCAACTGACTGCTAATCCTCTACTAGTTCCACAAATAGTTAGAACTAATTTACCTGACCATAACTCAGTAAACTGAGTTATCTAATTACAACTCACAATTAAACTCATCTTAGACCCCTAAAACTTAGGGAGAACATATACATGACTTCCAACTCGAAATTCCTAGGTTAACTAAGTCAACTTAACTTAGTTAACTATTACAAGTTGTTATGAGAAAATAATTACAATTTTAATTCACAATTTAATTCAAGGAAAAATTAAATTGGAATTTCTGGATTCTATTTTTAACATTTCTTGTTGCTATTTTCAACATTTTATTATTATGAATATTTTTAAATATCATATATTATTTTTTTATTACACATCTCCATCTTATTATTTTATTAGGAAGTACTTGATATTTTTTATTTTATTTTATAACTTTCAATTATTGGTTTTTCTTTGGACATTGAATATTTTATTTTTTTTCTGAGTAAAGACTATTCTATTAAGTAAAAGAAAAGAGAAAATTATTTACAAAGAGGTAGCCACCTCTGAGGGGGCTAAACCCAGCCCTCTGTCTGAAAATTCCGGCCCTCGGCACTGTAATGTTTGTTTACATAAATAGATACGAGAGCCCAGGACTCATTATCCCTATACTGCACCACCAAAAAGCACAAACAAGAGGACGATAAAGCATTACAATGACAAAAGGCTGACGAGGACATCCGCGGCAGCACATAACCGCGTAACAAAAACCACCATTTTATCGGACCGCCGTCGACTAACAAGCGGTTTCCGTAAGGACAAGCCTGATAAAGCCTCCGGTTGACGCGTGGCTTTCGCCTGACGTCATCAAGTCTGGCTTTTCGGGGCGTAAAATTCAACCCAAAAAGGCCTTCCGAAATCCTCCTCCGTCGTTCGATCATCTCCATCAATCCTCGCCGTTGATTGATTCTGCCCGAGGTTGTAACTTTGCATCATCGCTATTGGCCTTTCCCGGAGAACTGACCCACTCAATCATTACATTGTCTTCAACGTCCGTAATACTGCGCCCAGGAGGCATCACCGGATACAGAACAGTGCCGGAGAACTGCACCGGTCCACAGAAAATGACCTCCTCGTGTGAGGAAGTTTGCTGAAGACCTTCATCCTCTTCATGCCCTTCTTCTTGCTGCATCTCTGGAAGATTGGGGGAAACCTCGACCCTGCCTCCTTGAGTGTCCTTGGAATTCTGGGAGAGATTTCGATCAATTGAATGTTCGGCAGAGCTAGGAAGGTCATCTTCTTCCTCTGAGAAGATGACCGTGATAGTGGCAGAGATAGTAGGCTTGTGAAGCTTGCTCTTGAAAGTATAGCGGGAGGTGTGGAAAGAACTGGAGTGGGATGGACCAGAGTGGTCGGAAGGTGGAGAAGCAGGTGAGGCTGAGACAAGCCGGGAGATGCGTCGAGGAGCAGGACCTCCCCTTCCTCTAACCCTCCCCCGTGTGCCTGAATTTCTTCCCCTTCGGGAACCACCGCGAGGTCGAGCCATACTAGCAAGAAGAGGTAAGCAGATGAGGCCGACCTGTTGCAGGTTTCGGTGGAGCGCTGATGGCCTCCAAATGCTTAGCTCTGTACCTAACTCCTGTGAACCAATACGTCCTGGGATATCTCTACTAGAATGAGCCAGAGAGAGGGCCGGGCCCTGGGCAATTGATATAGATCTTGATATCATCCTGAGGTACTTACCGCACTTGTTGTTCACCCAATTCCTCATTAATGGGACTTGATGCTCTGACAAGAGTCTCCTACTTGCTCTACGACGACGTCCCACTCCGGCGTCGCTCGTACTGATCTCCTTCCTCAGCGTAGCTTGATAGCATGCCGGCATTAATGAACCATAAATGCCCACCTTATGCCGCTTGCGCCAGCCTATCACCTCGCCCGCTACCATCTTCTCATGTAGTAACATTAACTTCTCATATTGACACCCACATCCGAGTGTGGTTCTTGTCCTGACTGCATATCTCTTGTTAATATGGAATGGGAGGTAGAAAGTTGGTTCTCTGAGGCTATGTCTTGTAGTGATCCTGCAAAGAATTCTTTCCCACTGTCCACTCCCATATTGGCAAGAAAATCTGCAAGTTTGTTCCCTTCTCTTCGGATATGCTTGAAGGAGATAGCTTGGTTGTTGTTGAGCCATTGTTGAAGACGCTCCAATCTAGTGGCCATTCTCCAGCTACTGCTGACCTTCTGTACCGGGGATCCCTGTTGAATTTTTAATGCCATATTGATAAGAATTTGGGAGTCCCCTTCAACTATCAGAGGGAAGAGCTTTTGCTCCTGTGCTAGAGTTAGTCCTCTCCATAGGCCTTCCAATTCCGCTGCGTTATTGGTATTCCAACCTATTGAACCAAAGAATGATATGAGGGGCTTACCCTGGTAATCTCTGATGACTCCACCATATCCTGTTTGACCAGGATTTCCTTTCGACGCTCCATCAAAATTAAGTTGAAACACATTGATTGGTGGTGGGGACCAGCTCGCATAGTTCCCTTGATGATTAGATGTATTTCTATTGGCAGAAGTTGGATCTTGTAATTTTATCTGCCAATTGTCCCATATTGCTTGTTCCTGCGGATGCGATGGGAAGTCCTCCTTAGACCAGCCTTTAATAGATAAAATTTCTCTGATGTTGTGGTGTATCCCATTCCATATCTGCTCCAATTTCATTGATTGATTTTTGAAAATCCTTCTGTTTCTCTCCTTCCAAATGTTCCACATCAGTAGTCCCGGTATAATTTGCCAAAGAGTGTTTAGAACCTTGCTTTGATATGGCTCTTGAGTCCAGTTGCGGAGGGTACCGGTGATATCCCCCATCACTCTGCCATCCCTCTGACATCAGAATATTACCTTTTCCCACAATTTCTTTCTAAGCTGATAGTTTTGCATGAGGTGTAAAGCTAATTCTTCTTCCTGATTACAGTTGAGGCATATAGATGGCCCATAGAAATTTCTTTTCCTGAGGTTGTCCCATGTTAGAACTCTGTTATGTGAGAGAAGCCACAGAAAGGTTGAAACCTTTGGCCAAATAGGAGGATTCCAAATTTTGTCCCATATTTTGTCTTTGACTACTCTGTCTTTAATGATGATTTTGTAAGCTTCCTTGGTTGTGAAGATCCCCTTTTCCTCATATCCCCATCTAAGAGTATCCATACCTGCTAGCTTTAGAATTTTTCGTTTTTGAAGCTCTAAGGATAGAGAAAGTTGAATCTGCTCCGAGCTGTAAGGTAAGATATGACAAGCTTCTTTCCATTCTCTATATTCTTGGGTGGTTTGTGATTTCCAGAAGTAGCTTACCTTGTCAAGCTGGTTGATTTCTCGTTCTACAATTCCCTGTATGCTATCTTTGAGATTTGGAAGCTGCTGCCATGAGTCTTCCCAAAACCGTGCTGAAAGGCCATCTTTCACTTCCCAGAAGCTGTGTTTTTGAATTAAGTCTCGATGTTGGATTGCTGAATTCCAGATGATCGAGCCTTTACTGACTTCCGACATTCTAATTCTCTCCTCTAAGGGCAAGTTTCTAGCATATTTCGCTGTCCATAAGACTGCCCAGGGGGTGTTTGAGTTTGAGAGCCACCTCCACCAGATTTTTTCCCCCATAGTTTTGTTGCTTTGTTCAGGATCTCTTAGCCCAATCCCTCCTGCTTTTTTAGGTAAACAAGCCTTCTCCCACTTGACTAAAGCCCACTTTCTATTTGGCCCCGAGCTTCCCCATAGGAAGTTACGCTGCAGCTGCTTGATGGCTTTGAGAACCCATTTCGGTGCTGCCAGGATGGAGAAAAGGTAGAGAGGCATAGATTGCAGAACCGCTTTAATTAGCATTGTCCTACTAGCCAGATTTAAAGCTCTGTGTGTCAAGAGGAATAGTCTGGCCTCCAATTTTTCTAAAAGGCTGGTCCAAGAAGAATGCTTGAGAGCTGAAGCGATTAGAGGAGCTCCTAAGTATTTAGAAGGAAGGGACGCTATGGTGAAACCGAGAATGCGTGCTATAGCTCGTTGGGTAGAGGGAGGAGTGTTAAAAAAGAAGATCTGAGATTTGACATTATTAATGAGGGCTCCTGAGGCATTCGAAAAATTATCAAGAATGGCTTTAAAAGAGCGCGCTTCTTGCACAGAGGGGTGACCGAATAGCATATTATCGTCAACAAATTGTTGGTGAGAGACAACGGGGGCTTGGTGGAGGGCTAGACCTTTAAGATTGCGGGAGAGAATGGCCGATTTTATGCTGCGTCCTAGGCCTTCTGCTAAGATGACAAACAAAAAGGGCGATAAAGGGTCCCCTTGTCTAATGCCCCTAGAGGGACGAAAGGTGGGGACGGAAGGCCATTGATGAGAATGGAAAAGAACGAGGAAGATAGAAGATTGCTGATCCATCTGATCCAGGGGGGGCGAAGCCAAAAGCTTTGAGGATTTTTTGCAAATAATCCCAGCTTATGCTATCAAAAGCTTTAGATAAGTCAATTTTTAGAAGCATACCTGGTTGTTTTGATTGATTGAGGGAATGTATTATTTCATGGGTTAAAATAATCCCATCCGTGATCTGTCTTCCTTCTACGTAGCCAGATTGTTCTGGAGATATAATGAGCGGAAGCATGGGCTTCAGTCTCAATGCTATGACCTTGGAGACAATCTTGTATATGATGTTGCATAAAGCGATAGGTCTGTACTTATCTGGAGTATTGGATTCCTCTGCTTTAGGAATTAAGGCGATGAAAGTTGCGTTCAGGGCTGGATACATCCATCTGAGCGTACGCGATTCTTCCACCACCTACCAGACTTCCCATTTGATTAGTTCCCAGAAGTGCTGAAAAAAATTAGAAGTAAACCCATCTGGTCCTGGCGCTTTCCCTGCTTTGAGTTGATTCACCGCGGTTTCAACCTCTTGAAGACTAACAGGTTTGAGAAGGAGAGTGTTGTGATCTTCAGTGATTAATCTTGGTATCTGCCCGATGATGGTGTCAATGGCCTCTGTTCTATCTATATTGGGTTCTTGATTCATCTTCTTGAAATAGTTGATAAACTCCTGTTCTATTCCTTCATGGGTTTCAATTTTGGTTCCCTGTTCATTGTAGACATAGGAGATTTGGTTGATCATTCTTCTTTGGACGGTGGTTTTGTGAAAGAATTTCGTATTCTTTTCACCTTCCTTCAACCATCTGACTCTCGATTTCTGCTTCCAGAGAGTTTCCTCCTGGAGGTCTCGTTCGAGGATTTTATTCTCTATAACCTGCTCCTTCTGGACTAATTCTTCAGAACGTCCTTCAGAGATCATTTTTTGCTGAATATCTTTCATCTCTTGGGTGAGGAGTTCCTTTGATTTGAATATGTTGCCAAAAGTGGATTTGTTCCAGCGCTTTATTTGCTCTTTGAGGTGCTTCAACTTCCTGTGCAATATAGACATTTTTGTCCCATCCGTTGGATTGAATTTTTGCCAAGTTGATCTGATAAATTCATGGAATTTCGGATGTGTCAACCAGAAAGCCTCAAACCAAAATGGTCGTCGTATGCTACTACCCGGTCGGTTCCAGTGTAGGGCTATGGGCCAATGGTCCGAACCTGAGTAAGGGAGGATGGAGGCTGTAAATTCTCCCCCTATATGCACTGCATTGTCGGAAATCAGAAATCGATCTAGGCGCGAGGCTACTTGCATAGGTGCTGCTCTTTTGTTATTCCAAGTGTGGAGGCCGTTGTTTGTAGGAATATCTATTAACCAGTTATTTTGAATGAAATCTTTTAATATTGAGCCGTCCCTGTTTGTTCTGCATCTCCCTCCCTTCTTTTCCTCTATAGAAGCGATCATGTTAAAATCTCCGCCTGAGACCCATAGCGGATAAGTCCTTTCTGCATTAAGCTGCGTTAATGCTTCCAGGATTTCTATCTTGTGCTGGCTTTCTTGGGGGAAGTACACATTTGTTATGTGGCCATGGATGTTAGTCCCCAAAATATGAAAAATAGCCTGTATGAAGTTTTTGTTAGCATGTATGTTACTTAATTGGATCATTCTTGCATCCCAGAGCACTGCAAGTCCTCCTGAGGCTCCCTGAGCATCTACAGCTGTGACTAGCCCCCCCGGCCAGGCTTTTGCTGCAACTTTTTCCAAGACTGCCAAGTTACATTTTGTCTCCTGCAAAAAAAGGATTGCTGGTTTTTCTTCCATAAGCATATTTTTTAAAAGTCTTCCTTTCTTTGGGCCATTGAGCCCTCTTATATTCCAAGAAATCATCTTCATTGGGAAGGTTTGGGGTTGTTTTTGTAGTACTTTGTTAGCTTGGCATATCTGCCTGATTCGACCAAGACTTCACCGATCCTGATGGTTCTTTCTAAAGTCGTTTTTCTTCCTCGCTTTTTGCTGTCTTTGGTGATGAATTTCCCATCCCATTGACTACCGATTTGGACCCCTAATGAATATTTCTTTTGGGCTTTATTAAGAACTTCCACTAGATTATCCACCTGTCTATCAGGTATTTTGTCGAAATTCCCTGTTTTGCATGCTTGTTCTAGACCCAGAATATCGAGCTCACCAATATCTATTGATTCCGTGTCCTCATCCATGATCTGAGGTTCTTGATGACTTCCTTCTCCCTCCTTCTCCTTTCCTGTAACTGGATCCGTATTATCTATCTCCATTTCCGGGAGGTTCCAGGTTTTTGACACGGTATTGGTAGGATTGCCATCTTGTTCCGCCTTCTTTTCCCCCGTTTGAGATTGGGTTCCTTCAGTTTTGTCCTGGGTAGAAATTTTTCCTTTGGAGTTCAAGAGATCTGGATCCTGCACCTCTTCGTTTGCCAAGACTTCAAAGCTGTTGCTTGTGGAGGGCTTTGATGGGTCCTTTTGGGCTGCCTTTGTCTGGACTGCAGGTTTTTTATGTCCTCTTCTTCGATTTGTCACCTTTGTAAAACCGTCCAATGGCTGGTTTTCCTGGTCAACTTGCGCTGGAGGATTGTTGTTTAACGGGCAATCTCTATAAAGGTGGCCTAGATCATGACATTTTCTACATCTAAAGGGTACATGCTCATAATCAATTAACTGGATCCATTCCGTATCTTCATGATCGAGACTTACCGTATCAGGCAGGGGTTGCTTCAGATCCATGTAGACGCAGATCCGTGCATAAGAGGTGTATCTCTGCGTTTTTGTGTCTTCCGCGATCTTCACAAAATCTCCCAGTACCTTGCCGATAGCTTTGAGCGAGTCTTCTTCCCAATACTCCCATGGCAATCCATACAGCCTGATCCATACCGGTGCCCAGCTTAGATCTTCCTTATCCGGATTGAATCGTGCGACCCATTCTCTGAGAAATAGCCCGGCAGAGTTGAAGAAGTACGACCCTCCCTCAAATACTCTGTTTCTGTCTTCCAAGCAGTTAAAGACTGCGGTAAAGAACCCCTTCGGCCCAAGATGCAAGGATATGTGTCCTTTTGGGTGCCATTTAACATTGATCCAGGCTCTCAAGGCTTTCTCATTTGGCCAAAAACCTATAAATTTACCTATGAGAGCATGATCTCTCATATATTGAATTCTGGCGTTGATTCGATGACTGGGTAGCTCCACTTTTGGCCGTATCGTGGCTACTGGCTTACATGTAGATGAGCTTACTTTTGGCTTGTCTGGCTGTGCCTGTTCTGTCTGCTTTTGCTGACTATTGTCGTTATTCCTCTCAGTACGCCCCTGTTCCTTTTCTGGACCTTCGCTATGCCCTGGCTGGATGTCGTTTACTGGAGGAGGCATCCCTCCTTCCCCCTGGCGGGGGTTCATCATTGCCGTCTGCCAAAGCCTGCAGCCTGTGAGCTGCTGCGCTGCCGCTATCAGATCTGGTGGCTTCCGTCCAAATGTCCTGCCGTTGCAGGTGTTCGCAGAAACCCTAGCGTCGAATCGCCGCACCAGAACGCTCGACATTGAATATTTTATTATATACAACATCATAATATTTTCTTTTAACATTTTCTTTCTATATATAGATATATATGAAGTTGATATATGAAATTATATTATGTGCTGTGGACATCAAAATATTTTATTTATTATTGAGAGTGAGTGAAATATTTTTACCACATTGGGTTGTAATATCAACAACAAATCGAGTGACCATAGTGATGTTGGGATTATTGATGTTTTATAATACTTTTAATTAAAACTAACTAAACATGCATATTCATTTTTGTTTTTTATTATAGCCAACATTTCTTTTCTATTTAGAAAATATTTATTTTTTATCTTAAGAGGGACATGTGTCAAGTCCAAGTTGAACATAGAGAGAATCACACATCGTCATCATACTAAGTTGTAGAATGCCATGTCGTCTTAATTAGTGTAGGTAGGAAAAATGTTACTTCTAATCTTTTTGCCTCGAGAAGTGCTCTACAACCTAGTATGGGAGAGATGTTGTAGTGTCTGTAAAATGAATCATTGTATCAAAACATAATAATAATAAAACATAATGTTAGCTCAATTAAAAAGGAATAAAAATAATAAATCGATTCAATTCAATTTATTATATTGTAATGGTGTACTAACTTACAAATGAAATGGTCTTTTTGAGAGCATTTTTCTAGTCGATTTTAATTAATATCTGACAAAGATTTTTAAAAACTTGAGTTTAAGTTTTCTAATCTATAGAATTGGAGTGCCATGGGATTTTTTAGGGTGTAACATGCACAACAAAAAAACCCTACAATTTTTTTTCGCTAATTTTACTATGTCCATAATAGATTTACTACGACGAGCTTAGATTGGGCTAAGTCCATTACATGTTTCAACTAACATACATTGAGGTTGATTGAATTATGTGTTTAATATTTAATTGAAACTAAAGGTCTATTAATACACACCTAACATGCCATATGTAACTTTTATTAGTGGAGGACATACAATTGAACTATATAATTACAGAGTTAATTACGAATTTAGCTTTTATTTGATTCACGGTACAAAATATTAAATGTCCCACCTACCTCGGAAACTTGGTATCACATCCATCATACATTTTGTGGTGTTTAATCCTATGACTATGGTGTTTGGGATTTGTTTGAGGTAACCATCTCCCTCCCGGGCTTCGAGGTGGCCATTCATTCCGCTATTCACTGCCACGGTTCCTAGCTCTGCAACCATCCTCGGGCTTGGAGATTGTTCGCTCAATTGTCATCTCCTACCAATAGGTAGTACTTCACATTCACCATACCTATGTACTTCTTCCTTCTCATTGTTTTGGCACTTCCGAGAGGTTTTATCTTTAAATTTACACTCGGTCGTTGCAGGGATTTTCAAGTGCAACAGTGACCATCTCTCAAGAAAGAGTAGGACAGGACCGAGTGTGTTTTCCTTAGGTAACCATAGTGAATTATCCTCTTTCCAACCTTATTTCGTTCCATTATTACTCTGTTCTCATGAATTTTCCCTTACAGGGTTCGGAGTGTTGAAAAATCTAGGGCATTGATATTAGGTGATTTCTCTTCTATTAATAACTGCTTGTGAATGGTTTTTACTTCTTATATTAGGATCTTCTCTTACTTATGTTATTATAGTGCTATTATTCATTGAACAAATACCAAATAATAAACCATAACGAGACAAGAGACACAAAATATAGGCTATCGGTCAAGGCCAAAACCTTTCCCACTTGAGAGGAAAACCCGAACAAATTCTTCTTCTTATAGAGACTCCAATTGATGAATACCAATACCAAACCCTTGACCTATTTTCCAATCCAAGAACAAGTCAAAAAAACTTCCTTGATGAGATCCTTAGTTAACTATATTCAACCTTCTTCTCCTTCTTCCTTCTCGACTTCTCTTCAACTTCGGCTTCCTTCTATTTCGAACCTACAACTTTCTCGGCCTCCTTGGAAACCGTAGTTGCAGCACATAAGAGATATATATATGGTGAATTAACCCCTCAATCTTCTTCACTAGAACTGAATGGCCTTCTCCTTGAATTTGGCTTGATTAACTGACTTATATCGTTCTTGAATCATCTTCAATCACAACAAGACATAATTCGTCCTTTTTTGCAATAATAACAGTGCTCTTCTTCGCACGTGTGAGAGGAGATCAACCCTAAAACAGTCCCAAAACACTCCCAAAGACTTTGCTCTTCTTCTTTCTCTCTTCACTGATGACTACACTTCTTCTAAGTGACCTTCACACTCCTTATTTCAGACTTGCTTGACCGAATTGTTCTGTTCCAAATGAGATTGAGCACTGCTATATATGATGGTTTTTCTATGATTATTAGGCCAACGTGATCACTGGAATAGACTGACATCATCTTTCTAGTATTATCCCTTTCATTGTATGCATACCTAAGTGAGGAGTAGTGACAAGGTTTTGGAGGGTGAATTACAAAAACAAAATTGAATTTTACAATTTGTAACATGCCTTGAATACATGACAATGACCCTTTAGACTTTTATGACTAGATGACAAAATCCCTAAGGGCTCACAATGGGAGCCTTAACTAAAAATAAAATCTCTTCCTCATGAAACCCATGAGGCAACCATTAAAATAATTTTATTTGTCTTCTTTACATATTTTACATAAAATCACAATTACATGTCATTATGAAGACCGAACCTAGTTACACTTTCCAACACTCCCCTCTTAACTAGGGAGGTATTCATAATGGTACTTGGTCATTCTCAATCTGAAGAATTTCCCATAAGAAGAATCATATTGGTGTTGAAAATGCAACAAGATGATGGAGCTTAGTGAAAAGGAGTCGCCTTCACTAAGTGGGCCTGCAGGCTATTTTTGGTTCAAAGTCTATTTTTAGACTATGTCTATTTTTAGACATATGGATCATGGTCTCTGAGTTGCAGGATGCTATTTGTGGATGATTGGTCATGTTGGTAAAAATAGATGGACTTCTATTTTTAGACATATGGGCAAGTTTCTATTTTTAGACTGCCAGGCTAAAAATAGAACAGTCGAATATTATTGTCTCATAATAATATTTGGACTATAAACATTATCTTATCCTCTTGGAGCACTTCAGTTTGAGCTACAGATGTGGCACATGCAGCTATCAGAAGGAAATACGCTTTCTTTGTGGGTCAGTTGAGATATTGCATGCAGGACTTCAGTTAGAACTCATGTGGTTGAGTTTGGTGGAGTTGATTGTGGAGTTGATGGAGTTGTGTTCAATTTGACTTGGTTGAACTAGTTGTATTCAGTCTAACTAAAGAATACTCTAGTAATGAGTTGTGTGAATTAAATATTAATTAATTCACTAATTATTAACTCATAAAGCAACTGAAGAATACATCAGTTAACTCAGTGCATGGACAGTTCAGTGGAGACAGGTGTTAGAGGTTGAGATTGCTATCAGTTGTGACTATAGTTGTGCATGAGATCTTGCACAATCAATGGGATTGAGTTATGCCAATGAGGATTGCACAGTGTGGGCCAATACCAAGGCAATTGTAGCTTGTGCTCACGTGATTTTCACTTTGGATTGTGCAGTGGAGGCAGGCAAAGCAGCAGAGAAGATTTGAACCTGTGACTTGTTCGGAACTGAGCTAGTTTTGTGTGTAACAGGTGGAGATAGTACTGAGTACTTGCGAGGAGTATTGTACTATGTATTGTTACATGTTCTCAATCATTATAATATACAGATAGTGTGGGGTTTTCAGCTGTATGCTTTCCCTAGGTTACATACTGTGTTAATGTGCGCATGCGATTGATGTTCAATTGTTTTTAATGCTGCTAAATTGATGATCAACGTAGAGGAGGTTATGTATTATGCATGAATTCCACAATAGTGTATAATCGGGATAATCTCTGTGAATAAGTGTCATATTATTCAAAATTTCTACATGGTATCAGAGCTAGCGAATTTGTAGAAAACGTTCTACATGGTATCGGAGCAGAGTTGATCATCAGATCTATTATTCAGAAAGTGTTTACATTTTATTTGTTCAGGCAGAGTCTGTAATCGGGCCAGGTAGCCTCTAGATTCATCCTTCTTTTGGAAGGTGAGATATCCGGTAAAAACCCATACAGTAAATCTCTGTACGGGAAATAATTTGTTCTCACGAATTTTAGATCAGAAGCGGTTGAGTTTTGAGCTGGTGGAATTCGAATTTGCAGCAGTGTTTTCTTGGTGTCAAAGTTGAAATGTCTTTCAACGGATTGCGATTGGAGTATGCTCTTGAGGGCAGCTCGAATTATATTGCATGGAAATACAGGATGGAGGCGGTGTTAGATGATAATGGGCTGAAGGAGTTCATAGAGGCTGAGGTCCCAAAGCCTATTGATGCTGCTGAAGCTATGACTTGGAAAAAGAAGACAGCAAAGTGTCGAAGGATTCTGTTGGAGGGCGTGAAGGATCACATTGTATCCAGCTTGCATGGAAAGGCTTCTCCATACTTGATGTGGAAAGCGTTGACAGATCTATTCCAAAGCAAGAGCGACCAGAGGAAGTTGGCGCTCAAGGATCAACTCAGAAACATTAAGTGTGAGAATGGAGACAGTATGCCCAGGTATCTCACGAAGTTCACCCAGTGCCCGGATGAGTTGGGAAGTGTGGGGGTGACTGTTGATGATGAGGACTTGGTGAGCTTGGCTCTCCTTGGTCTTCCGAAGAGTTGGCATTCCTATCAGGACTCTGTCAATGGTCGGGAGAAATTTCCAGGATGGGAGAGACTTTGGTCGGATCTTGTGCAAGAGGAGATCAGACGGAGCACCAGAGACAGTTCTTCATCCATGCATGATGAGGAGAACTATGCCTTAGCAAGTAAGGTGAAGTAGGGGAAGGAGAAGGGTTCTCTTTCCAAATCCAGTTCTTCCAATGATGGGAAGAAGGTTGACAAGTCGAAGGTGAGATGCTTTCGTTGTCATGAGTTGGGCCATTATGCTACTAATTGCCCAAAGAAGAAATCCAAGAAGGGATCCGGGGAAGGATCTGAAGGTGAGGCACTTGCTTCACAGTTCGAGTTGGATTTCACACTCTTCGCATGCATGGTTTCATCCATGGTGGGAAGTGGTTGGTTTCTTGACAGTGGGGCTTCTTTCCACATGACCAGTGACAAGAGTTTGTTCAGTACTTGGAGGAGAAAGATCTCCAAATACTCATAGCGATGGGTAATGATGAGGAGTATAGTGTCTCAGGTGTAGGCACGGTTATTTTTCAAAGGGAGCATGGAGCTCGCCTTACCTTGACCGATGTCAAGTATGTACCAGGACTGAAGAGAAACTTGGTGTCGATCGCGATGCTGGAAGACGGAGGCTATGATGTAGTCTTCGGTAAGGGAAAGGTTTTCCTTAGACACATCATCACTAGACAGGTGAAGCAGATTGGTTCACGGGTCAAGAACCTGTATGCTCTTGAGGTTCAAGATGCATGCAAAGCCTTGAGTAGCAAGGCAACTGATGGAGACTTGGTGGTTGAGAGGGAGCGTATATTACCTCTCAACATGCAAAGCCAGAAGAAGTCTCAGACGATTGTGGAGGAGCCACGATTGGTGCAACAGCTTCAGGAGGTTGTGGAGCAGCCACAACAAAGGAAGCTGAGAGGAGATCGAGTAGAGACATCTACTCATGCAGAGACCTCCAGTAGGGGGGAACTTCGAGCCAGGTGGGCTGAGGGATCGCATGCAGCCATACCTCCAGGTAGGAGGTGGGGTGATGTGGATTGATCGTCCCAAGGAGGAGGGGTAGGATCCTTGAGGTACCCAACCTCTTGGATGAGACCTTACTACGGGAGCCCCGATGTGGAGTAGCAAGAACTGACTGATTGGGTAGAGACAGATGCAGATGGAGCGGCAGAGAGAGCGACAATGTAGGGAATCCCAAGACAGCGCATAGCTAGCAAGCTGTAGCAATGCGAGAGGCACAAGTGTTTTGCACAGTGCTAGGTGGCACAGAGAAGTGTGCAATGGTGAGAGATGCATGGAGATGTTGCAGTAGCGCAGATGTCAGAGAGGGAGCACTTGTAGCAGGTAGAGCTTCAGCATCAGAGTATGTTCCTAGCCCAACAGAGTGGTCAGTTGGGAGTGTTTTTGTTCCAAGTGTTGTTGGAGCAAGTGGACCAGGAAAAAGTGTTGCATGCAGAACATTACAGTTGTAGGATAGGGGTTGCAGATAATCCATATATTGTTGAGAGGGAGTGTTGAAAATGCAACAAGATGATGGAGCTTAATGAAAAGGAGTCGCCTTCACTAAGTGGGCCCGCAGGCTATTTTTGGCGCAAAGTCTATTTTTAGACTATGTCTATTTTTAGACATATGGATCATGGTCCGTGAGTTGCAGGATGCTATTTGTGGATGATTGGTCATGTTGGTAAAAATAGATGGACTTCTATTTTTAGACATATGGGCAGGTTTCTATTTTTAGACTACCAGGCTAAAAATAGAACAGTCGTATATTATTGTCTCATAATAATATTTGGACTATAAACATTATCTTATCCTCTTGGAGCACCTCAGTTTGAGCTACAGATGTGGCACATGCAGTTGTCAGAAGGAAATATGCTTTCTTTGTGGGTCAGTTGAGCTATTGCATGCAGGACTTCAGTTAGAACTCATGTGGTTGAGTTTGGTGGAGTTGATTGTGGAGTTGATGGAGTTGTGTTCAGTTTGACTTGGTTGAACTAGTTGTATTCAATCTAACTAAAGAATACTCTAGTAATGAGTTGTGTGAATTAAATATTAATTAATTCACTAATTATTAACTCATAAAGCAACTGAAGAATACATCAGTTAACTCAGTGCATGGACAGTTCAGTGGAGACAGGTGTTAGAGGTTGAGATTGCTATCAGTTGTGACTATAGTTGTGCATGAGATCTTGCACAATCAATGGGATTGAGTTATGCCAATGAGGACTGCGCAGTGTGGGCCAATACCAAGGCAATTGTAGCTTGTGCTCACGTGATTTTCACTTTGGATTGTGCAGTGGAGGCAGGCAAAGCAGCGGAGAAGATTTGAACCTGTGACTTGTTCGGATCTGAGCTAGTTTTGTGTGTAACAGGTGGAGATAGTACTGAGTACTTGCGAGGAGTATTGTACTATGTATTGTTACATGTTCTCAATCATTATAATATACAGATAGTGTGGGGTTTTCAGCTGTATGCTTTCCCTGGGTTACATATTGGGTTAATGTGTGCATGCGATTGATGTTCAATTGTTTTTAATGCTGCTAAATTGATGATCAACGTAGAGGAGGTTAGGTATTATGCATGCATTCCGCAATAGTGTATAATCGGGATAATCTCTGTGAATAAGTGTCATATTATTCAAAATTTCTACAATTGGTAACCCATTTGTATAACATCATATCAACTAGCATTGTCACATAGCAAGGCCTTAACTAACAACTCTATCTCTCCACAAGATCTAAGCTCAATTTTTACATGTCATTTTTTCACATTAGGCAAATGACCATCGATTTGGATCTTTTTCTATCCACACATGTTTTCCAGAGCATTACCCTACAAAGTTTGAGACTAAATCATCCCAAAGAAAGTGTAATTTCTAGATCCTATGGTACAAAACCCTGATTTTGGCTATGTTTGCAGTTACCTAGTTGATTCCTGCATATACGCAAGGAAGACCATTATTATCTGCGCAGAAGTATGCATTGTCCTCCACTATGACCTGCGAACATGACTTGAAGTACGTAAAACTAAAAAGTAAATTCTAGAAGCATTGTTGGTAGCATCTATCCCCACTAACAATATTTGAATGAGTTCCTATTCAGTGTTAATCCCTCCCATCATGGAGTAACTCCCCTTCCTTTGTGGAACTTATATCCCACTAATAGTGGATCTCATCCCTTGGAGAATGGATCCATAACTTCTCATCATTGGCCTATAATTAAATTACAGGTCTGAGGTTTGAGAGAGTATTTTTGGAAGTAGGTTTACGTTGTTGAGATTAGGTTGGAAGGCTTGTCTTGCAAGGGAGAGGGCTGGAGATTGTAGAAAGGGCTTGTTACATCAAGGCTATATGGTTATAAGGTTTTTCTCCAATTTTATGAATATAAGAAATTGTTCTTTCTTAGTTACATCTCTATTGATTTAATTTGTAGGATTCCTTCATCACCTACATGAGTTTTGGTTGCATAATTGATCAGTTCACATGTATAATTGGTTAATTAGTTCATTATCTCTTTGATTATATGTTGTATGCTTTGATTCCTTGTTTGTCTTTGTCTTTGTAGATCTCTTTCAAAAAAATTTGGAGAAGCTGTTGGGAGCGACGAGAGGACATTTGGAGCATCAAAGAGAGAGTGATCGAAAGATTTGAGGGAATTCATCAATCAGTTCACTAAACCAGTAAGAGGCCTCTTTCATTCTATTTCTTTCAAACGATCAGAACTTAGAGAAAGGTAGAAATTATTGTGTGTTTGTTACTAGGGTTCTTAGAAGTCTAGGGAGATTGCTCTTGTCTACAAGATGGATTTGTCCACATAAAAAATTGGTGACTCCATTGGGGAATCGTTTCAATCTCTTTCTTTTTCTATGTTTGATCTTTTCAACCTACTGCACAAGCCTTACTTGAGTGTCTGGAAAGTTTATAAATTTGGATTTTGGGTCTAATTTTGTTTATTTTTATTGTTTCTTGACTTTCCGCGTTGTGTGCACTTTTACTTTAGGCATAGTGCGTAGATATTCACACTTACCTTTAAACAACATAGCGCATGTGCACTGGTTTACTCTACAGCTTGCGCACATGCCTGGAACTTTTGAAAAACTCACTTGTTTCCTCTTCAAATCCCAAATTTTTATTTTTTCTTGTTGTTTTACACCTGTTAGAACCTTTTGTGGGTATTTTTTAGTTTGATGGAATGTTATTTTGGTTTTTTTCTTGTGATTAGTCTTATTTTTCAAATTAGGTTTCAGTATTGTCTTATGAATGGTTGACCTATCTAGAGAAAGATTTGTTGTTCTATTGAATTGACTGTCTATATTTCTTCTATCAATTAAATCAAGTTTTAGGTCTAGATTTCTCTTTTGCAAAAGTTTATTTTGAATTTCAAAGTGAATGATTTACAAGATTAGGTTTGGTTTATGAAAATACTTTGTATACTAGTTTTGGAATGAAAAATCATTTTTCGTCTATTTGTCTGAAGTGTTCATGAACTGAATTAGTTACTGCAAGAAAAGTTGTAGCATTCAATTAGGGAAAAGTTTATTTTTAGTCATCATTGGTTTCTTGTTGCATTGTTCAAATTTTTGAGTGCTTGTATGAAAAGAGATATTTTTTGGTTTACTTGTATTATTGGGAAAAGTGAAGATTTGAAATTGTTTTCAATATTTAGGTGATTTGAAATTGGTTAGTTTCATTTTAGGGAAAAGGTTATAATGGGGTTTTAAGTTTTTGTTTATATTTCAGTTGAAAAAGTGAAAAACTCTTTCCCTACCTTAGATATATTTTCATTGAAACAAAAGATCATATCATCATTTTCGATTACATTAGGATTGTGTCAAGTCATAATTTCATCAAGTTTCACATCCATTACCTTTTTCTAACAACAACTATTAAAATCAGCGCTAATTAAAATCAATGTAGAAAGATTTATTCTTAGGGATCTTTTTCACCTACAATAGATAAAGTGTGGGGATTTGGAATAGTGAAGTGAGTAAACTTTCCAAAGCTGCAAACAAACACTAAAATCTTGCAAAAGGAAGATAAATCTAGTTATTTCAGTTTTCCTCTAGGAAGCTCCCCTTAAAAAGGAGTCAAGCACGAGATCATATCAGACTTGGTGAAGTGATCATACCCACTTCATGGGCTATGGTAGAGTGATTTACACGTATTACAGTGGTGTTGAAAGGTACTTGGGGTCACTTAGAAGTAAACCTCTAATTAATCATGTTGAGGAGCTCTGAAGGGGATTGAAGTTTGTTACTCTACCCTTGAGTGTACGTCTGATTTATGATTGTTCCCCCAGGTAGAATTTTTGTAGCTAGTAACCTTAGTGACCATAATCCTATGGATATTACCCGAGGTGACAGCAGAGGGAAGGTCTTGTTGTACCTGGAACATACATTGACTAGACTCGCTTGGAATTTTGGAGGGTAATCTTCGCTTGAGATGTCATAAGTGAAGTTACTTGCACCATATTGTTTCATTAAGTAAGTTTTCAGTGTAACAGGTTCCACTCACTCATATCTACACCCACTTTTCACTTTAATTTCTGCGACGATAGATTTCATTACCAACTAGTGATTTCATTGTGAAAAGCTTGTTTGCATGGTTTTGAATCATTATATTTGTTAGCGTGTGTTAATTGTTTGCTTTTAATTTTTAGAGACCTTAGGATTGGATTGTGAATATTGTTTAATTTTGTGATAAATTTTAATCATGGTTGAATCACCAAGACAATCATATAGAATGCGAGGTCAACCTCCTGAATATACACTAAGTCATTTGGAAAAGATAAAAATAGAAAGGTCAAAGTCAATAGGATCAAAAGCCTCAGATGAACCTGAAACATCAACAGTTTTACAATCTGAGACAATAGAAACTGAATTGAATCCAACACAGGAAGTAGAATCAGGCTTAGTTCACTCTGGTCTAGAGATTACCGAAGTAGTTCACACAGAATCTGACACTAGTGAAGTTTCAGACACTTAAGTTATCTAAACAGACGTATCCTGAATCTGAACTTTCTCAACCTAAATCACCTTTGGTTTTTTTAGCTCCTACTCCTGAGCCACCTTCACGTAGAAGGAAACTAATAGTAACGACCAAATTACCTCCTGGGTTAATTAGCATTGATGACGTTACCGAAGAAACAAAGACACCTCATTCTCCATTTACCGGTACTAAAACTTTTGACCCAAGATTTCATTTCTCTCCTTTCTGACCTAACCCTTGCTATTCTACAACTTTGAGTTTTTAAGGTCAGAATTTGTCACCATCATGCATTCCTTTTTATTCACCATAAGTAACTATGTCAAAAATTCCAATTAGGAGCAAACTTATTGATTCATCCATGTTTACTAGCTCCCCAGAATCACTATTGTATGGTGGTCCACCAGTTCCTCCTGGATACCATTCACTTACTGGAAATTTTTCAGGAGTAGCTTCTTCTCCCCAACCTTCTACTTGGTTATCTAGCTTATCTACATCTACAGATCAGAGCATGACTTCCATGCCTAAATCATTCACGACATCATATCAACATATTCACACGATGTATGGTAATTCAAGTAACCCTAAAGTAACCCCGACTATTGTTTATTAATATCCTGGGTGGAAACTACCTTATCCTACACCTGGAGGAAAACCTATTGTTGGGGGTCAGTCTTTTACCAGAACTTATGGTCAGATACCTTAGCCCGACCTAGGTTAACCTGCCAGAAATCAACCTTTACTTGGTACTCCTTATCCTGGGATGAACAAAATTTGGACTCCCACCTTTAATCAACAGTATGGCCCAGGTGCTCCAGAAGTGCCACTTTATCAACATGTTCATCCTGCTAGACAAGCTATACCTCAAATACTTGTTCCAGGTATTGTTGTACCTATCCAGCAGCATGTTCGGGGAATTCCTCAAATAGTTGTCCAACAAATTATTCAAGGAATTCCAGAAACACTTGTTCAACAACCAATTCAATGACCTGTTCAAAGTTCGTCAACAACTGTTTCAAAGTCGATTCCAAGTTCTCCTCAACCACCTATTCCAGGAGTATCAAAAACGATCATTCCAGTAACTCGTCAAATATTTGTTCCTCAGACTGCTCAGGCAATCCCACAGGCTTATGCATATCAAATTATTCCTACGGTCCAGTATATACCACCGATTCCTATCAAGTAACCTATTTTTGGAAAAACGTAAACACCTTTTCAAGGGAAAGCTTACCAGGTTCCACCTTTCCAAGGAAAAAAATTTCAAAGTCCGCCTTATCAAGGCCAAACTTTCCAAAACCCACCTTTTCAAGGTAAATTCATTCAAATTCAAGCTGTTCAAAGTCAATTTGTTCAAGGTCAACCTTTGCAAGTGTACCTATGCAAGGGCAATATTACTTAGGTCAAATGGGTTAAGCTCAACCTTTCCAAAGTCAACCATACTGCGGTCATACTTATCAAGTACCTTTTCAACCTCAACCGGTATGGTTCACCCTAGTTACCCTGGTGTAATTCCAATTCCAACTACTCAGGCTATTCCAGGATACCTTGGATATCCGCCTCCAGGGGTTGGTCTTAACCCACAAGGTTATCAAACTTTACGCATGATCCTAGCTGGCAGTTACCATTTATTACAATGTTATATCGATTAGATTTATCCCGGTTAACTAATGATCCTATTTATTATTATCCTTTTCGGTCGGTGATTCCTACCAAGTTACCAAGTGACATGCCTAAATTCGAAGGGAAATTAGGAGAAGATTCATCCAATCATGTGATGACATATCATCTTTGGTGTGCATTGAATTCTTTAATCGATGATTCCATCCATCTATGCCTTTTCCAACGAACTTTAACTAGTTTGGCAGCTAAATGGTACATTGAGCTACCTCGTGCCTCTTTCCAAAACTTTAACTCCTTGGAAACAACATTTTTAACCCACTTTCAACTACCAATCCATTATGATACTGGTATCGAGCTATTGAATTCATTAAAACAATCAAATTAGACTCGCATCTCTGATCATATCCATGAATGGAGATGTAGACGCTGCTTAGTCAAAGTTTTCATTCGAGGTCAAATTTTAGCTGAATGGTTTACAAAGTCACTTCTTCCCGTTATCACGAAAGATGTTGCCAAGGGAGGTGTCATCACAGAAGAGAAATTAATTGCTCATGCCCAGTACTTAGCCTTAGTCTACACTCAATATGGCACTTTGTACAAAAAAATCCAAAATTTACCTCGCCCTATGGGTGAACCCATTATTTGATCTCTTACGGGATCAAGATCTAATGTTGTTGACAGAATTATAAGTTCTATTAGCCAACAATCTAAGGGGAAAAAAAGAAAAATTATAAAAATACTCAGACTTTGGCCATACATGATACACCATCTGAAAGCCTTCCTCCAAAAATTATTTCCGAGATCAACTCTGTAGAATCATCTACTGGCAAGACGAAATCAACTGGAAATAAGAATAAGGGGAAGGTGAATCGAAACAAAATTCTACTCCAAAATATAAACCTGCTAAAGTTGAGCCTACTTAGAAAAACAACAACACACAAACAAACAAAAAACAACACAAAACAAAAACAAAAAAACAAAACAAACCAAAAAACAAAAACAAAACCAAAAAATAAAAAAAACAAACAAACAAAAAAGCAAACAAACAAACAAACAAATAAACAAACAAACAAAAACAAAAACAAAAACAAAAAAACAAACAAACAAACAAAAGCCTCATTATCCTTGCCTTATTTGCAATGAGAATCACTATACAAAGGAATGCCCACATCAGATAGAGGTTTCTAAATTCATTAAAGGTTTTCCAACTCCCATTGTTTTGAAGGATCCATTTCCTTCTCAAGACAGCAAAATGGTTTCTCATAACACATCTTCCTCTTCTGCATTGCAATATATCCTGATGATTTCTTCTTAAGAAGTTTTGGTAGCTACGAGATCCAAAGATTACAAGTCCAAGCATCCTGTCAAAAATGGAAATGAAGCTAGTTAGTCTGACCAACCTTCCAATTCAATTCCTCCTTTTCCTTCTAAACCATTGTAGATCAAGAAGCCAAATCCTAATATGATGATTCGACCGCCTCCCAAAGGTGTGCTTCGGAAATCAACTTTCAACCTGCATGCTAGAGTTGTGCAAAATTACAACATTGTTGAAGACCTGCCTATGTCTCCGTCTGCAATGTCAGCTCTGAAGTATTGCAAACATGCCCTGCACAACGCAATATTTTATTGTCAGCTATAGGAGCTATTGATCTACATGATTCTAACTTAATTATCGTTGATCTTGAGAATCATATCCTGAGACTCCCTCATCAACTAGCAATCCAAATTCCATTTTTTGTTAAAACTAGATGACTTTTTCGTACATTTGTTGATGAAGGAGCTTCTATGTGCATTATGTCGATTTTGTTTTTGGGAAGATTTAGGTTATCCAACCATTAATCAATCGCCTACCACTTTGAAAGCCTTTGATGGAAAAGGTTTTCATCCATATGGGATCCTGAATGATTTTCCCATAGAGATAGAGGGAAAAATGGTTCGATCGAAGTTGAACTTGTGGATGATCAATTAGATTACAACCTTTTTCTTGGTCAAAGTTGTACCTATGCTATGTTAGCAATGATCTTATCATTGTTTCAAATGATACAATTTCCTCATAAGGGAAAAATTGTCAAAGTAGACCAATTGTCTTACTACACTTCAGACCCTAACTCTGTGGGTAGCATACCTTTTGTCAGAAAAATGAATTCTCCTTATGAAGATATTGGTGTTGGTTTACTCAAATACTCATCATTAATGGGAACCTTTGCGATGCCTCCACCAAATTTTCCTTCTAATTTTTCCGAGGTAAACATGATTACATCAAGCACTATGCAATCTCCTGATCCATGGATAGTGCCTTTAGAGTCTGAGTTATCCTCCTATGGAAGTGAGATGCCTTTCAGCCCTTTTGAATTGGCTTATCAAGTAGCACAACCATTTTTCAACCTGAAATCTACAAATATTAATCAAATGGATATGCTCAATGAAGATTATTCTCCTTTTCCTTCGTTAGAACCGATTTCATCCTCTGATCCTTTCGATCATACGTTTCCAACTAACGAAAGTATCATGGAGGTTATGACTTTAGATGAAATGCCATGGAGCGGTCACCATCATCGTTCATCTTTTCTACCTAGCCCTGAGATGGTAAATAGTCCAAAATCACCCATTTCAATTTTTCAATCTGATTCTGAAAGAAATGTAGGGAATATATCTGCAACCATTGCCATTAACATCTCAGTTAAAATGGGGACTGTTGAAAATATTCACATAGGTGCCTCGTGCTCAATTGAAGAAATTCAAACATATAAGGCCCTATTTCAATAATTTTGTGACATTTTTCCCTAGTCCTATGAGGAAATACCAGGAATTGATCCAAGCATTGTAATACATGAAATCAAGGCTTACCCAAATGCCAAGCCTAGCAGACAACTATTACGTCTAGTGCATCCAAGAAAAGTTGTTGTGATTAATGTTGAGGTTGAGAAACTGCTCAAAGTAGGTTTCATCTACCTGGTTCCCTCAAATGATTGGCTATCCAATATCGTGCATGTTAACAAGAAATAAGGAACCATTAGAGTATGTGTTGACTATAGGGACATCAATAAGGCTTATCCAAAAGACAATTATCCTACTCCCTATATCGATCAAATCATCGACGAATGTGCCGAAATTAAATATTTTCATTTATGGACGCATTTTCCAACTACAATAAAATCATCATACTATAGAAATTTTGAATAATAAACACTTATTCACATAGATTATCCCAATTATACACTATTACGAAATACATGCATAATACATAACCTCCTCTACGTTGATCATCAATTTAGTAGCATCATAAACAATGAAACATCAATCGCATGCACACATTAACACAGTATGTAACTCGAGGAAAGCATACAGCTGAAAACCCCACACTATCTGTATATTATAATGATTGAGAACATGTAACAATACATAGTACAATACTCCTCACAAGTATCCAGCACTATCTCCACCTGTTACACACAAAACTAGCTCAGATATGATCAATCACTGCTCAAATCTCCTCCACTGCTTTGCCTGCCTCCACTGCACAACCCTGCAAGAGAATGAATCACACTGAAAATCACGTGAGAATGGGCTATAATTCCTTGGTATTGGCCCACACTACGCAGTCCTCATTGGCATAACTCAATCCATGCATGTGCAAAATCTCATGCACAACTGATAGTCACAACTCACCCTTTCACTTACCTCTAACACCTATCTCTGTTGAACTGTCCATGCACTGAGTTAATTGATGTATTCTTTAGTTGTTTTATGAGTTAATAATTAGTGAATTAATTAATAATTAATTCACACAACTCATCACTAGTCTATTTGCAATTAGACTAAGTACAACTAGTTTAACCAAGTTAAACTGAACACAACTCCATCAACTCCACATCCAACTCCACCAAACTCAACTGCTTGAGTTCTAACTAAAGTCCTGCATGCAATAGCTCAACTGACCCACAAAGAAAGCGTATTTCCTTCTGACAACTGCATGTGCCACATCTATAGCTCAAACTGAAGTGCTCCAAGAGGATAAGATAATGTTTATAGTCTAAATATTATTATGAGACAATAATATTCGATTGTTCTATTTTTAGCCTGGCAGTCTAAAAATAGACTCTGATCACTCCGCTTTGAACCAAAAATAGAAGTCCATCTATTTTCCCAACATGACCAATCATCCATAAACAGCATCCTGCAACTCATAGACCATGATCCTTATGTCTAAAAATAGACATAGCCTAAAAATAGACTTTGCGCCAAAAATAGCCTGCGGGCCCACTTAGTGAAGGCGACTCCTTTCCACTAAGCTCCATCATCTTGTTGCATTTTCAACACATACTCCTAGCTAATCAACATAAAACCATATTCATTTTCACATGGGGGGGTTTTTCCTATCGAAAACTCCCATTCGGTCTAAAGAAAGTAGGTGCAACTTTTCAATGGGCTATGTCTTATGCATTTCACGATATCAAGCATTGTGTAACTATATCTGGATGAATTTCCAACTCATTCACTGAGATGGGAAGGCCATCCAATGCATTTGAGAGAAATTTTCATTAAATGTCATCATTATAATATTCTCTTAAATCCACATAAGTGTGTTTTCTGTGTGCAATCTGGTCGATTGCTAGGGTTTATTGTTTCAAAGGAAGGCATCTGTGTCGATCCATTGAAGGTTGAGGTTATCTTGAATTGACCTCCTCCTTACAATCTACGCCAACACCAAAGTTTGCAAAGGAAAGAAAATTTTCTACGTCAATTTATCCAGAACTATGCTGAGTTGACTAAGGGTTTTACTCGACTTTTGAAAAAGGTCATCCCATTTATCTGGGATTAAGTGGCTCAAAAATCCTTTGATGCGCTTAAATATTCATTGACCCATACACCATTGTTGCATCCTCTCCATTATCACCGAGACTACTTTTTATACTTAGCAGTGTCCGATACCACCATTGGTATGGTCCTAGTTCATGAAGACGAGTCAAACGAAGAGCATGTGATATATTAATTATGTTTTAATTTGACCAAAACTAAAGCAAAATATGCACATGTGGAGAAATTGGCCTTGGTAGTTATTCAAGTTGTCCAATGTTTTCGTCACTACATTTTATTGCGCAAAACTACTGTAATTTCTAATTACAACCCCATGGTTTACATTCTTACTAGACAATTGTTGGGGGGCAAGTATTCCAAATGGATAGTCATCCTACAGGAATTCGATTTGGAATTAATTAAATCCAAATCTAAGAAATCATTAGTTTTTGTTGAGTTATTGTGTGACTTTCCCCGTACTAAAAATGAACACATGGCAGAATATTCTCTTCCTAATGAATCTATCTTTCTAATCAACACTTTAGATCCTTGGTATGGAAATCTCATCATTTATCTCCAGGCCTAGACATTTCAGCCAGAACTGAGTCAAATTGATTATCGTTGAATTTGGTATCAATCCAATCAACACAATATTGTTGGTGACATGCTTTATTGTTGTTGTTCCGATTCTATTTTCCCACGATGTTTAAATATGCAGAAGATGAAAAGGCATTAAATGACTACCATTATGGAGCTTGTGGCAGTCATATGTCAGGGTTTTCCATTGCTCAAAATATCATGTGTGCAAGGTATTTCTGGGGTTCTTTGTTTAAAGATTGTATAACTGCGGTCCGGAAATGCCATAATTGTCAAATTTATGATCAAAAAATGTGTGCACATCCATCTCCCCTTCACCCATTCATTATTTTTGGTCCTTTTGCTAAATGAGGTAATGAATTTCTTACATGTAACCCTCACTCGGCCGAGGGGAATGGGTATATTATCCTTGCGGTAGATTATTTTACAAAATGGGCCGAGGCGATGCCTACATACAAGGATGACGGTGAAACAACATCCATTTTCATGTTCAATCATGTAATTTTTCGGTTCGGAGTACCACAAGCTATCGTCACGAACCATGGTAGCCATTTTCGAAACCATATGATGACCAATATTACCACCAAGCTAGGCCTGCGTCATGATAGTTCTACTCCATATTACCCACAAACAAATGTGCAAGTGGAAGTTGTTAACAAGGTTTTAACCACCATGATTAAATGAATTATCCAAACTCAAAAATGAGAATGGAATCTGATGCTACATCTAGCCTTGTGGGCATACCGCACTATAATAAAAACTTTAACTAGTTTTACTCCTTTCCAGCTTGTCTACGACATGGAAGTAGTTCTACCAATTGAATGTGAGATACTATCTTTAAAACTGGCAATTGAATTATTACCAACTACTTCTATTAAGGAGGAACACTTTTTGCACTTAGCACGTCTCGATGAGACTCATCGTGATGCTACATTGGCTAGTGAGGCCCAAAATAAATGAGTTAAAGCACAGTATGATCAGAATTTCAAACCTCGTTCGTATGCAGAAGGTGATTTAGTCTTGGTCTATGATGAAGAGCACGATAAGTTAAGCGCTGGAAAATTTGAGCCTATCTGGCATGGCCCTTATATTGTAAAACGTGCACTGGAAAAGGGGGCCTATGAACTAGTATATTATGATGAAATTCCTTTGGGAAAGCCCATAAATGGTCTTTACATAAAGAAATATTATTCTTAGATTGATTGGTGAAACATTTGTACCATAATTTTTCATATGACAACTTTTTTCGGTTTTGCGATTTTTCGCTACTTCTCCTGCTTATCTTGTGTTACACCTGATTTGCAGATGTCGACATTCCCCCAGACTTACGTTGGCTTCGTTGATGGCACTATTTATAGTACTCAAAATTTGTCTTCTGAAGCTTGAGTCATCTATTCTCCCACAGATGAGTTTGTTTCTATTCATGGGATATGCCTCGGTCGAACAACGAACAATATTGCAGAATACAACACAGTGATTGAGCTATTATCTGATTCCATTACATTTGGAATTCATCGATTGATCGTTAGATTATATTCACAACTGGTGGTATTACATTTGAATGGTGTTTATTCAGTTATAAGTGCTTCCATGTTAAGGATGTTTTTACAGGTTCGTCTCTTGGACGAGAATTTAGTTACATTGAGTATCAACATATTCCAAGAAATTTAAACACATTAACAGATTCATTAGCTAATAATGTGTTAAATTGGCACTTGTAAAGCATTTGTAAAGAAATCGATTCAATACTCATTCACATATTGTACAAGATAACTAGAAATAGAAGTAGTAGGTTTTTCATTAGATAAAAGTAGGTAAATAACTGTGGATTTTACAAAAGATGTCATCAATAACATGAGGCCCCATGGCCTTTATTTTCTGAACATGTCGATACATTATCAAAAATAAAAAATTTATCCCTCAAACTAGTCACTATGCATGACGGTGATCATGGTAGCATACAATAGCACGTGCTACTTGTTGTAGCAAATGACTAATAGGACCGGGAACTCATGCAGTATGTCTTTGGTAGCGAAGAAGAAAATCATCTATAGCATCATTTGGAATGTCCAGAGTCAACCTCTCAAGGTTGTGCTCTATCTTTGTCAGTGTTTATGCCGCATCCAGGTTCTCTACTATTGGGGAAACTAGTTGCTCACCACGTCAATGATATTTATGTAATCCAATTGGTCTTACTCAGGCCACATCTGCATGATGATTTCAGATAATTAGTTGGATGTATAAAAAAAATGAACATATTAAAATCAATCAAAATGTGAATTTTTACGTATAGTACCCCATTGCATCCCAAGAGGCAGTGGCATGTTTGGATCTCCTGTGTAGTCCATCCCTGCATACGGAAAGTCCTCGATCATGATGATCTGGCTTTCCATCCACTTGAAGAAGTCAACAGTAAACCTGATTGTTGGTCCTTTGCCACCTCCATGGTGTGCCATAAGTGTACCCCATTTTAGCATGTGAGGGTCACGAGGCCCTCCTCTCTCTACAGATACCTGTGGAGCCAAAAGAGGAATCCGCTCTGGAGAGAATGAAATAACAAAGGCAGCATACCCAAAGTTTTTGAGTATGATCATTCTGACCTTGGTTAGTTTCCCCTTCAAGTTAGCAAGTATAGCCTCACACCAGTTAAATATGGTACCATTAAAGCAATCCACATCAGTCTTCATCTAAGCCTTAGTGAATAAATGTAAAGACGCACTACCACACAACCATGCAACATTAAACCCGATGGCTTTCAAAGGAATTTGAGATATGGTCTTGATATCAATTCAGCCATCTTTTAGAGCAGTCCCATCAGTACAATATTGTATCAAATAGGTAGCATTGGTCTCGCCACCGTGCCTATGTCCATACAAGATTATTTCCTCGCCATAGTGTGGAAGTCCACTCAGGAAGTAAATGTCATCAGCATCGATGACAAGTTTGTGGTCTCCAACTATGAAACATTCTTCTTGAACATTCCACTTTCCTACCATCCATTCAAGCAAGTCTAATTGGGCCCTCATGCCTGAAATGGCGAAAAACTTGTATAATCCATAATTTGTCAGGGTTTGTATGGTTGCTGGGTCATTGAGAGCAAGTATATATTATTCTTCATGCTCACGCTCTATCCATTTCAGGTTTATGGTTCAAAAGCCTGCTTCTAAATATTGTAGGTTTTAACCCCGTACAGAACTTACCTGCATACGAATTCTAAATCACAGAAAATAAACAATGCGAGAGCATAACACATAAAACACATATACACAGAGATTTTCCCCTGGATCCCAAAATCGGGACTACCAGCTTGATTTTTCATTATGTTCCTTTCAATGTTACAATACATATTTATACATGCCGAAGCATCCAATACCATGGACCTAAAAACCATCGCGTCCAAAACCATGGACCGAAAAACCATAGGTAGGTTTGCCCAACCTAATATAGGGTCCAAAAAAAAATTTCCCGGGGCGCTGCCCCGGACCCCGTAGAGGGGGGCTACCCACCCCCCGTGACCCCCCTGCTACGCAATCGACACAACGAAGGGGGGGCTCCGCCCCCTTCTAACCCCCCGGTTCACTACGTGGGTTAGTCGTGGAAAGAATCTAACACAACCCAACAAATATTGAAGATCATTAGAAACAAATATGGAGAGATTTCGCAAAAAATGTGGCATTTTCATTTGTTTTTTCTTACCCTCAGTGTTGTGAGTAACCAGCTTTAATGGACAGTGTGCATGTGTGTAGTTTCTTTCCTTGAAACTATGCACATAGCGTTAAAAATTATGTCAGTGTGTACATGCCCAATGAAGCGTACTTGCGCACATCGAGGGCGAAAAACACTTTACAAAATCCTCCCCAAAAACCCAAAATCCACTGTGAAAAGCTAAAAAATTAACATGAAAATGAAGAGCTCGGATAGACCATTTACCTGGTGAAAGCGGCTCGTGATTTTGTCCAACGATTTTCCTGGAATCAACTTCGGAAGTTTCTTGTAAGAAATGACTTCTATCTCTCTCAAAAGGGTAAAAATGCAAATGGTGAAAACTTTTTACTTTTTTTGGACTTTTTAAAAGTTTTTAGGGCTAATTAAATACTATTTTGTACCTATTAACTTTTTTAAGTATGGTTTTATAAATGTTTTCATTTTATTTTCAAGTAGAGATAATTATTTCGAGTTTAAGTGTGCAGGTCATACGATAATTATGGAAACAAATTGTTTTGTTACTGAGTAAATTTATCACTTTTTCAAACTCATTAAAACTTGTAAAAAAGCGAAACCATGGAATTCTTGTTACGCCCTTTTCATACTCCTTAAAAATGAAAATATCGTCGTGTAATTTATTGTTCGAACTCGTAAAATTAAATGAACAACCGTCCTTTAAGTATAAGTTTACCCCTTTTACGGACTAAACCGGACTATTTAAGAAAAAGGTATGCATTGACTAATCATGGTCAATAAAGTTCTCTCTTGCATTATTTTATCCTTTTTCAGGATTGAGGGACTAAATTTATGAAAAATAACATTGTGGAGTTTACTTAAGTTTTTATTTTGGATCCCTAAAATTGAAAAACACCGAGCTTTACTTTCTCCGGGCTCGTTCAAATTTTACAGTAAAATAACTGAATGAGTTTTATTTTTGTGTCTTTTCAAACTCTTTAAATCATGATGAGACCGAACCACTTATCTTAGGTTTCGTTAAAAATACTTCGGATGACTTGACGTCTAAAGGATGAGCTTACGGGACAAGCATATGTTATCCTCCTCAAGCTTGTAAAAAATAAAGAGGTACTTGCCAGGAATGGTGGGGGGAAAGTGAGAAAGAATCTTTGTTTTGTATTTGTAAAAGGCAATATGTCACTCTTGAATATGACACTCTGTCACTTTCATGTTCGGGTTGGGAAATCCATTTTCTACTCAGTTGACCATACCTCATTAAAAGTCTTTAGTTGGTTTGGGTTTTATTTTTGAGTCAAATTTTCCCAAGTCATTATGTCGTGTCTCTTATATGTTCAAGAGATGTTAAACCTCAGTCAATTTACTTTGTAAGTATTAGCCTTCAATTGCGTCTACCATCCCTGAATCAATTCTGGATTACTCCAAATTGTTGTTCTTCGAAACTTGAAATGAGTTTCATGTCCTAGGCCCTCCTATGACGGATCACTTCCTATCGACTTTAGCTCATTATCTAGGAAGTTGATCTAGAAACCTTCAGTACCTTAAGGCTGATAGGCCTTAATGGTAGGTTTCTCGCATTCGGCGACAGGTTCTCATCATTGGCCTTCAATGGAATTTTTCTATGATGTTCAACATCAAATCATCTATTCACAGTTCATAGATTGTACTGGAAGTACCTTGAGATCCATTTTCATTATTGGTGGTTTCTCTCGCACTTGTTAACAATTCTCATCTTTGACCAGTAATCAAGTGGTTTCTACCATGTTCGACTTTGAGGCATTCACTCACATTGTTAGATTCGTTCTACGGATTGAGAGATGGAGATCAAGACCCTTGATATAGTTTCATCCATCCAGGATGCGTGGAGTTATTAAATGTTCATGATTGTAAATATAGATCCATTGATGGTTTCATCCATACTGTGTTGTCTATTGACACTGATTTTTAGATGTATTTCCATACTGTGCTTTAAGACATTTATGTTATGAGTATGGGAATTCCTACCTCAACGATGATATTATATATTGAATTGTAACGTTTGTTTTATTGTTTCAGGTCTCTGACTGCAGTCTCTAACCCAAACCTTCACATGATAAAGCACTTCAGTCATCAAAATATTTCTTCTGACTTTGCGCTTTAGGGGGCAATCTGTTACACATCATTTTGTCGCATTAGGAAAATGACCATCAATTTGGATCTTTTGCTATCCACACATGTGTTCTGGAGCATTACCCTGCAAAGTTTGAAACTAAATCATCCCAAAGAAAGTGGAATTTCTAGATCCTATGGTACAAAACCCTAATTTTGGCTATGTTCATAGTTACCTAGTTGATTCCTGTGCATACGCAGGGAAGACCATTATTATCTGCACATAAGTACGCACTGTCTTCCACTATGACCTACGAACATGACTTGAAGTATGTAAAAATAAAAAGTAAAGTCTAGAAGCAATGTTGGTAGCATCTATCCCAACCAACAAGCTTCGAATGAGTGCCTTTTCAATGTCAATCCCTCCCATCATGGTGTAACTCCCCTTCTTTTGTGGAACCTCTATCCCACTAATAGTGGATCTCATCCCTTGGAGAATGGATCCATAACTTCTCATCCTTTGCCTATAAAGCCATTACAGGTTTGAGGTTTGAGAGAGGACTATTGGAAGTAGGTTTATGTTGTTGAGATTATGTTGGAAGGCTTGTCTTGCAAGTGAGAGGGTTGGAGATTGTAGAAAGGGCTTGCTACATCAAGGCTACATGGTTGTAAGGTTTTTCTCCAATTTTATGAATATAAGTAATTGTTCTTTCTCAGTTACATCTCTACTGATTTAATTTATAGGATTCCTTGATCACCTACTTGAGTTTTGGTTGCATAATTGATCAGTTCACATGTATAATTGGTTAATTAGTTCATTATCTCTTTGATTATATTTTGTATGCTTTGATCTCTTGTTTGTCTCTGTCTTTCTAGATCTCTTTTAGAACATTGCGGAGAAGTTTTTGGGAGCAACTATTCTTATCTTGGATTTCGAGTCCCCAAAGAATATCGATCCTCTATGACTACTCTTATCTTGGATGCCCTATCTCACCCTCAAAGAGAAACAGAGGGAAAATTCTTACCCAATCCTCCATTCTTTCTTCCCAGTGAAGACAAGAATGATGTGTCTATCTCTCCCTCTCAATTAGGGAGGATATATTGCTTCTAAATTTCCATCAAGTAAGAAAAAAAATTTCCAAGCTCCCTCTTAGCTAGGGACCTACAATAGCTCCTCAGTTAGAGATGATGGGACAACCAGTTACTTGAACAACTCCTTCCTTCAATGTCATGAATTTCTTCGTTGTCATGGATTCTTCATCTTTTGGGATTTTTTCATAGGGCAAAGACCATCCATCACTTTCATCCACGATTCAGTCATGTAATCATTCCTTTCATGAGAAATCGATCCATAAATCTACCTCTAGCCTTGCTGCATGTCATGTGGCCTTCTTTATGTTCTGTTCTTCGGAAGGATCTTACATCATTCTACATGGTTCTCTTGGAGGACATTCATAGTTCTTCCCTTGGCAGTCCTGCATAAGCTCATCTAGATATTTGTTCAAAAATAAGAAATGAACACTTAAATCAAAATTACCTTTGTGATGGTCCTTCATCATGACATCTTCTTGATGGCATCAACATCCTGCATATAAGTTGACACATTTCCCAAAGATGTATATTGTCAAGGGTCTCTATCTTTTTCAGACTTCCATCAGAGTCTTCATATCTTTTGGGGATATGTCATAGTTAAATATTTCAGTTCCCAGATGTTGATTTCCTTCTTCCATGGTTGCATAGTCTACAATCTCTTCCTTCCTTTCTTCACATGTTTCATTCCTAGGATATTCCAATCATAGTTTCTCCAGTTGATGCCAATCACCTCATATTCCATATGAGGACATATTATGTTGATTTCATCTAGTGTGACCCATGCCTTGCTGCATCCTTATATAGAAGAAGATCCTTTCCCTTTGATCATGCTTCTCAAGATAGAGCAGTGATCCATGTTACCTGCAACCATTCGACATGACTTTATAATATTGAATACAAGCATACATACCTCATTTTTCCTTTAGGTCATCTAGGCTTCTTTTAGCAGCTTCCTTGATTGAAAAGAGCTTCAATCCTTGATCTTCTTCATCTCTTATGTCATCATATCATCATCCCATGAATTCTACAAGTTAGAGTTCCTTTCTAGATTGGTGAATCTTCCGATGAAGATTCCATAAGAGAATCTTGAGGATCTTGCATATCCCTATCCAACAGATGTTACCTTTTGACTAATGTATGATGAGCCTTGTCCTGGATGACTTCTTCCTTTTTCCCATAAGTGTCACTTGAGCTTTCAATGAGGTTCCCAAGAGCTATATCCTTCATAGTTGACTGCCATAGATTTTGTGTCATACATCCTTCATGTTTCCTATGGTGATGTCACAAGCTCTTACTTCTAATGCTTCTACCATGATGTCATCTTCTAATATGATGCATCCTATCATATTTACGATGCTTCCTATCTAGATAGCTATTATTTACACAATTGAAGAGTACTTAGTGGAGGATATTATCTCAATCATAGTAAAGATCTCTCACTTCCTCCTTATTAATCTTCTTCTTGTCAAGTTCTTCCACTTCTTTAGTAATATGGCCTTCTTCCTTATTTCTCTTGTTATTGTCCTTCTTAATTTTAGGACAATCTCTTCTATAGTGCCCATATTCTTGACATCCATAACACTGAACCTTTTCCATGTTCTTCCTTTTCTTTTGGGGACCAAATTTTCCCTTTCTCTTTGCCATAGCAACATAATCTTGGTTTTGTTCATTTGATCCCACATCAAATTTTTCCTTTAATATGGTTTCTTTAATTTTTCACAGTGACCATAGGTCCTAGAATGGAGTAGCTTCTTTCTTCCCATAAATACTTGAAGTAAAGTTACCCCACTCCTCTAGTAGTGCATTTAGTACAACTGTAGTCATTCCTCTATTAGACATGACTTCTCCCAGATCTTTGAGTTGATCCCGGATCTCAGATAACCTCATAAAGTATGAGGTTATTCCATATTCCATTGACATCTTCAACTTGTAGATTTATTTCCTTAATGAAATAACTTCTCCAGCAGTACTTACAGAATACAACTCTACCAGTTTGTCATAGATTTCTTTTGAAGTTTCAAGTTTTTGATACAGATGGGATGAGGGGATCCTTAATGGCTTCTATAAGAATCCTTTGAGCCCTAACTTCCCCTTTCATATACTTTGCAAGAGCTTGAGCATCTTCCTTTCCTGGTTTTGTGATAGAGCCTTTGACATGTTCCATTACATCATTTTCAATGAAATTCAAATATGTCCTTTTCTTCCATGCAATATAGTTTGAAGCCCCAACCAATTTGTTTCTTTCCTTACAAAAACAAATTTTGATAGATTCATATATACTTACTTGATAGGATGCTCCTTCTTCTTTCTACTTCCTTGATGTTGATGATGATATAGAAAATAGAAAACTTCTCCTCGATGAAGATAGTTTTCTTCAATAATGATCCTTGATCCCACAAAGAGGGAGATCCCTTTGGATCGTTTGATAGTTAAGTCTTTGTTGATGAATATAAATGATGACTTCTTGATGATTTCTTCAATGGTAAGGGCCTTGCTTCAATGACAGAGAGATCACCTTAGAATCCAACGCCTTTTGATCTAGCTTCTTTTGGATGAATAATATTCAAGACACTTCACCTTCAAAATGATTGAGAGTAGATCCCAGGAATTATTCTTGGATTGATGATGATATGGTCTTGATCTTGAAGTGATTTTCTTAGAAGAATAAACTTCAAGCTTACCTTCGTTCGTAGATCTCTTCAACTTGAGTAGGTGTAGGGTTTTGGCCTTCTTTTCTTGATGATGATCCCCATACTTCTTTGTAGACGTCTCCTTTGAACTAGGGATATGATGCTTCCTTTGTAGATCTTGACTTCAAGATGATCTCCGCTTTGATGCCTTCCTCAGGATTTGATCCTTGAGTGTCCCTTGATAATATTCCCTTCCTTGACTTTGTTACCTTCGCTCTGATACCATGTTGAGAAATCTAGGGCATTGATATTAGGTGATTTCTCTTCTATTGATAACTTCTTGTGAATGTTTTTTACTTCTTATATTAGGATCTTCTCTTATGTTCTTAGAGTTTTATTCTTCATCAAACAACTACCAAAGCATAAACCACAAAGAAACAAGAGACACAGAATATAGGTTATCAGCCAGGGCCAAAACCTCTCCTACTTGAGAGGAAAACCTGAACAAATTCTTCTTCTTATAGAGACTCCAATTGACGAATACCAATACTAAGACCCTTGACCTATTTGCCACTCCAAGACCAAGACACAAAAATTCCTCGATGAGATCCTTAGTTAACTATAGTCAACCGTCTTCTCCTTCTTCCTTCTCAACTTCTCTTCAACTTCGGCTTCCTTCTGCTTTAGACCTGCAACTTTTTCGGCCTCCTTGGAAACCCTAGATGCAACACATAAGAGAGATATATGGTGAATTAACCCCTCAATATTCTTCGCTTGAACTAAATGGCCTTCTCCTCCAACTCAGCTTGATGAACAGACTTATATCCTTCTTAAATCAACTTCAATCACAACAAGACATAATTTGTCCTTTTCTGCAATAATAACAATCCTCTTCTTCATACATGTGAGAGAAGATCAACCCTAAACTCATCCCAAAAGACTCCCAAAGACTTCGCTTTTCTTCCTTCTCTCTTCACTGCTGATTAGGCTTCTGCTAAGTGGCCTTTGCACTCCTTATTTCAAACTTTCTTGACCGAATTGTTATGTTCCAAATGAGGCCGAGCGCTGCTATATATAGTGGTTTGTCCATGATTATTAGGCCGACATGATCACTGGAATAGGCTGACATCATCTTTCTAGTATTATCCCTTTCATTGTAGGTTTACTTGAGTGAGGACTAGTGACAAGGTCTTGGAAGGTGAATTATAGAAACAAAATTGACTTTTACAATGTGTAACGTGCCTTCAATACATGACAATGATTCTTTAGACTTTTATGACTTGATGACAAAATCTCTAAGGGCTCATAATGGAATCCTTACATTAAAATATATATATATATATATATATATATATATATATTATTTTTCTCATGAAACCCATGAGGCAAGCATTACAATAATTTTATTTTTCTTCTTTACATATTTTACATAAAATCACAATTACATGTCATTATGAAGATGGAATCTACTTACACTTTTCAAATGGATTCTTGGTCTTGTATTACAACACTGGTAACAATTTCTAGCCATTATAAATCATTTAGGAATTTTCTAACTATGGAAACCCTCGGTCCTGGAAACCCTCGGTCCTGGATTGACAACATCTTTTTCATTTTCATTTTATTTTTCAGGTTAGCCTTCCTACTAATTGTCTTGGCTGCAGATGCTGTACCAAAGCTACATTCATACACTTACTATGTTCTTCCTCTTCTAGGTTTTTAATTCCCTCTTTCGACCTACACGAAGGTTTTTCTAGGTTTTCCCTGAAATGGGATTCTTGCTCAATCTTTCGTAAATATGTACTTAATGTACTTTGACCCTAGAGGGTTCTTTCTATATTGCAGCTCCTCAGCGAGTTGAGCTATGTTATTTATTTCTGATGTAATAGTTGGTTCTATGTTTTATTTGGCCTGGTTACAGTTATATTATGAACATTATGCCGGCTAGAGTAATTCCATTTTGTTTTAAAAAGAACCACTGTGAATCAGGATTCCTTATTAATTCATATACCCATCCCATGGTTTGTTACTATTATGCTAACTCTATTTTCAATTTTCGATACTCTTGGTTATAAAAGATTGGGTCTTGGTAAAAAATTTCTCTGGTACAGCATCTTACTACTTTGGTTGGAAATTCTTAAGAAAATATTCTAAGTGTAGAAACAGAGTTTAGTCATGTATTTTCGCACTGTCTTACCTTTGGTTGCATTAGATCGATTCTTTAGAAGTTTTATTTTTTTGAGTAAAAGTTACCGTGTTATTAATATGGAGATATTCATGTACAGTTTTGAACCCGGGTTATCCAGGACCCGCTCGTTTCCCTTTAGGTGTTATCCAGGACTGCCTTTAATGAGCTCTGAGCTTGTTATTCTTGGCGCTTAACCAGAACCCTTGTTTGCTAGTTTGCATAAACTTTTCTTTCAAGGCTATGTTTGGATTTTATTATTGTTACATTTCATAAAATATATGTATATAATTTATGCTTTCGCTCAAAACTAAATTCCAGATTTCCATTCTATGAAGACTAACCGTCTTTGTTCTTGATTGTTAGAGATTTCAGCAAAATCACATAGAGAATCATTTTTCGACGCGTTTCGAACCAACTAGTGTGGTTCATCGTCAGGACAAGTTGAGGAACAAATCTTGATGACTAAATATGAACACCAGTCATTATCTGAGAATTACAAAAATTCCATCATTTTACAGAACAACTGATCCATTACCTTGTTCTCAAATTTGTACTAACAGTACTATATACAGGGTTTCAACTTTTTTGTGAATACTCAATTCTTTTTTCAAGATCTTATGTAAATACACAATAATATAGGATTTTCTTCTAAGTACAATTAAAAAAAACCCCTTGTCGAGATACTTACTTTCCCTATGACTGGAGTCGACCAAGAAGACCACACCACCCAACCATGACACTGGCAATGACGTCCAAATTTCCCCCGAGCTTCCTCCCTTCCAAACCATCTAGAACCAGTAACCATCTAGAAATTGATTCTTTGAATTAGCTTGTTCCTGAATCTCAATATACTCCAGTCCAGTCCATAGCTCTATACTTCAGAATTTGTCCAAGGGTTCCACTCGCTCTATGTCCATCTCAAGAATACCTTAGCTTGGCAGTGTCTTGCCAACCTTCATAGCGGCCTGTGCAAAGTATCAATCACCATCTTCTTTTCTCTCTATCTTCCCGTTTTCATCTTCTACCCTTGAATTTTTTACCCACCGAGATGGGTTTTCCCATCTCTAGGGATAGAGAAAAGAATAATTGTCTCCAAGTGTCTACAGGTTTGAAAATTCATTTTTAGTTTTTTTATTTTTGGTCCTTTCATGTGACTTCCAAAACATGTTATCATTTTCTTCAAATTAAAGTTGTCTTTTAACCCAAGGTTTTAGTAGGCCTCTTCACTATGTCATGAGTCATTAAGTTTTTGTAAAGTAAAAGTAACAACACTAAATAATAAAATATCCACAACAGCAGGGGGTGTTGAATCCATTTATGCATTCAAAAATATTTAAACAACAAAATCTCACAATCTTGCTTGAAATTGTATCATCTGATTTCCTTAAAAAAGAAAAGTTATTTAGCCTATAAATTATATTACTCTTATTGTAATTTTGTTTTGATTAATAAAATTAATAAGAAAATTCAAAAAATCATTATATAAATATCACATTAAAATAAATTCAAATAATAATGATTCACATTTATAACACATATAATTAATAAATATATAAAATATTAATAAATTTAATTGTTAAGCATATAATTGAAAAAAATAAAAGTCTAAATATATAATTGTGAAATACATACAAAATAGATTCCATATATATTAAATAATAATTAAACAAAGTCTTTGAGTGGAAATCACATGAGAGAATTTTTTGGCCAACGCCTTTCATATTAGTAATCATTATATTCCATAACTATGTTTTTAAATTTAATTAATAAAATGTTTTTCTCTCTCTCTCACACACACACACATATATATATTCTCAATGTTATGCATAACACATTAAAAAATTGTCTATTTTCAAAATATTCCCAACCACTACCACTATAACCTTTAGGAGCCTATGTATGTTCCTTTTTGAGGCACAAGGGAATCAAGTGGATTTGAACCTCAAACCTCCTCCCACATAACACTTCATTTTCATGACCATCACCAATTGTGTTGCTCCTAAGGGCTATTTCTAAATTATTGTTATTATTAATTATAAAATGAATTAATGTATAAGTCAAACATATTTAAAAAAATATGGAACAAAATTTTTATTCAGGGGATTTTTTTTTCATTTGGACATGGAGATTCGTAATCTATAAATATGCTTTGTTACATATTGTGGGCCAATACCATGGTTTATTAATACAACATGCCCAAATAACCATAACTCACTCCATATGACACTTGTTTATATGATATTTTTGTTAATTAATCAATTTAATTAGAAAGGTAAAAAGAACATAATTACTTTAAAGATAAATTTCAACCATTGATTTGTTTTGTATATTATTATCAATATTTTAGAATATTCCATGGAGGTTAAATCCCTACCATCCACCTAATAATTATTAATAATTAAGTTAAATTATGGAAGCCTCATATAGGTATTAATAATTGAAATAAATTTTTATAAGTCCTATTCAAAAATAGGCATGTCTATATAGAGATTTGTTATATAAATATAAATAATATTATTAAGAACTAACATAGATGTATCTTAACTCTAGATCTACCAAAAATTAAGAGGAATCAAAATTTTTCAAGACAAATTTTTTTTCAAGTTTTATACTTAAAAAATATTTTTATATTAAAAATTTTGATTCTTCTTTAATCTTAATAGACACAAAATTAAAATAAACCTATAATTGTTTATATAAATATAAGATTATAGGAAGGTTGTTTATATAAATATAAGATTAATGTAATTTCTATCAAAGTTGTTATGGTTTATTTATAACATGCTACATTCTGATATCATTTGTTTTTGTCCCTAATTGTGCAGGGGATTGTAATGGTTTTGTGCATTGTTTCATCAGAGACGCTTTGATAGTTTAAAAACAAAAGAAGTTTTTGTCCCTAATTTGTGCAGGGGATTGTAATTGTTTTGTGCATTGTCTCATCAGAGACGCTTTGATAGTTTAAAAACAAAAGAAAATGGGTTGTAAATAAGTGCATCAACTGTGACTAAAAAAGATGCTAAAAATATCACAATGGTCGAAGTTCACTAGATTAATAAGTTAATGTGATGGAGATTTACCAAGCTAGTTATAAAATCAGTATAGATTTATTTTAAGTATGATCTAACATAAGTCGAGAGATTAAATTGATTAAGGTCTAAATATATTTTAGAGTGTAAAAGATAATGTGTAATTTTTCATTATTTAAATTGTATTTTTGAATACTATAGAGATTACATAACTTAAACTTTAAGTCCAAAAAATCTTTGTTGGATTTCAACAAAAAATCATATACCTAAAAAATGATTAAACTATAAAATATTGAGACCACTTCAAATGTTTTAATCATAAAAAAATATTTTTTTCCAATAGTTTTATATGATATATGTAATTTTTTAAAACAATATATAAAATATTTTACATAACATATGCATTGAGCCATTTTATCAACTTACATTAAAATGATTTTTTGTTATTAATATATTTTTAAGTATATGCAAATACTAATTCATATTTAATTATTTTATTCATAACTCACATTGGATATTATTATATACGACATTAAAATTCTTTTTTTAACATTTTCTTTGTATATAATTTATTTAAATAACATGTTAAAACTTTTTTGAAAAATATAAAGTTTATACATTTTACCCACATGTTTTTTTTCTTTTTTTCTTTTTTTTTTTTAACTTCTAATTACTTTATATGAAATTATATTAGGTCTCGACAATTAATTAAACATGCATATCAAATTTTTTTAAGTGGAAGTTTCTTTTATTTTTATTTTAAGCACGTGTCAACTCCAAATTGAGCACGGACATGTGTCAATTCCAAATTGAGCATGGATATATTTACACATCCCAAATTGAGCACGAACATATTTACACATCCCAAATTGAGCACGGACATATTTACACATCGCCTTCACATTGGGCTGTAGAATGACCCTCTCATAGTGAGCCATAGAATGAGCCTCTAAGCTCAATTACTACTTATGTGTTGCTTGTTGGTTGAATGTCTATTGTAAAAAAAAATTGAGAATGAATATTAGGTTTATGTATAATGTTACAAGAGATTACTTTGGTTTGAAAAATCATATATATAAGTGAATATATATATAAATTTTATTTAAATTGATAAGTATTTTTTGAAAATGTCAAAAAAAACCAATTAATCAAATTTAACCCTTAAAATAATTTTTGAAAAAAATATTTTAAAATTCGTAAAAATGTGAATTCTTTTTAAAATAATAAGCATTTTGTGTACTTGCCCAATCACATGCCAAAGGTTAGGGATGTTTTAAGAAAATGACTTACATTTTGTATAGAGTAATATTACCTTTATGTCAATTACGGATTTCAAAATATGATAATTTGAAAATATTGTTGTGCTTCATCCTCATGGTAAAAAAAGTTTTTACTGCACAATTGAACTATTAAATCAGGCATGTCTTTAGCAATTAATTTGGTATTCAACCTACTTTTTTTGGTATATATACCGCAACTACGTGAAGATCTTCCCGTGATTCTCATTGGTGGGATGCCATTTGGTCACTGAGCATGGTTTCCAAGTATGGAAGCTATGGAATTTTTCCAGGTATGGAAGCTATGGAGAAAATTCCATTGTTGACTAATTTGAAGGAAGCGATTCATTTCATTTGTTCATTTTGTATTGCAAAAGCAAATAGGCATGGTGCTACTTGTGTTGTTATAATGCGTTAATTGTCACATTAAGAATGGGTCAAATGGGGTTTATATTCTTTGACCTCAAGTGAAAGATTAATGAAATTGTAGATTTTGATGGGATAAAAGATTTTTGAAAAGATATAAGGATGGTTAGATTCTTTGACTTCAAGTGAAAGATTCATGAAATTGTAGATTTTGATAGGATAAAAGATTTTTGAAAAGATATAAAGATGGTTAGAAGGGTTGCTTTTGGGTTGCTTTTGGGTTGCTCTTGGGTTGCTCTTCGGTCATTTGTAATTGTTGTAATATGAGATACATTAGAAGCATTGTGGAGTATATGCATATAATTGCATGTCGAATTAGATTTAGAGATAAAAGAAAACTATGTGATTCACTAACCATTTTAGTATAAGTAGATGAATGAAAGTGTTTATGAGATAGGAGAAACATCTCAATTATATCAAATTGTTAGATGGACAGGAGACTTGAAGTTTCAATTGTTTGATGTCGCCCTTGTATGACAGATTTACGAGAATATTTTAGAATTTGCATAGAGTCATGTTCAGGTCTCTGAATGCTATGATCTATATATGATATAAATGAGGAACATTTTTTTGATATGGTATGACCAATTCTTATGGTCTCTAGATGTTATGATGATCTATGCTTGGTGCAAATGAGGGGCGTTTTTTTGGTGTGGTATGATCAGTGCATATGGAGGTGTTAGGATCATGAAACAAGGAGAAGTGGTGGTGTCTAAAGACAACCTTGCTTGGGATCCTATGGTCACCGGGACAAATTTATGTGTCTTTCTTCCTTTAAATAGATTGTATTCCACATGAACACCATGGGCAAAGCAATAGTTTCTCATAAACCTGGAGCTCGATAATCACGAGTAATACTAAATCAAGTTTACTTGAACCACCCCAACAAGAGGTTTGATTTACTAATATTTGAGCATGACATTGTTATGTATGGAGCATGCACAACCTATTGAGATTCAAATATGTTCTTGTTTGTGCCCTAAGCTATGCGTTGACCCTCATTATCACAACATGTTTCAGGGATTTCTACAATCTATAAATTAGTAGACATGTTGCATATGGGTATTCTATTGAACCCACTAGTGTCAAGCATGGATCAATTACCTAACATACTTATGAAGCATGATGAAAAGGTGTTTATGTATAACTACACTATCTAGGATCTCAATCTATTCATGTTATGTACATTTGTTCATATTGCTATTGAGTTGGTCGGATGACTAGAAGAGTAAAGGTTTGGAAAGAGCCAACGGACTATGGATTTATTGATCTATGTGATATTGTCTTGAGCATAATTTTGATTGTAAATTTGGAATATTTTGAAAATTTAAATAAATTTGAATAATTGACTAAATGTGCAATTGAGATAAGAAATCCCATGATAACCTTTTATTAAAGACTACCTCCATTGTATGAATGCATCTTGATGTTGAGATTGTATGGGTATTAGAACAACTATGTATTGTTGTTGGGTGTAGGAATTGCACTTAAGCAAACTTCTCAACACTTAATTGTCAACCCGAGGGTTTCGTAAACTTAGAGACGAAGCACAGGCAATGCCAGAAGTGGTATGAACTTTTCCTATTCTTAATCATACTTCTTAAAGGAAATGTTGCAGAATCATACAGAAAACAATTTTAAAAGCAATCGACACAAAAACAACTCTAGTGCTGGGATGTAAAAGAATAATATGCAAGGAAATCAAGTAAAGGAACTTTCACACAATTGAAAGAAATCTTAAATGCTGAAATGAAATACTCTGTTTATCTCCAGTATAGATGTCTCACGGCTTGACAAGTGGGCCCTTGCAGAGATATGTTTCCCAATTGATTTTCCTTCTACACAAACAACCTATTCTTGTACTATTGCAATCTGCTTGCACTGGTGCAGGTATAGCGTTTTTGTATAAATGTATATTTTACCTTCCTTACTGAAGATTTATGTTTTTGTGGACGTGTTCCAAGCCTTAGGGCTTAGAGCACTCTGTTCCTGAAATAAAAGACCAGCTCTTGCACCAAGACAGAGCTTCCTTCACCAAAGTTTCCAATTTACTTTCGAAAGAATTAAAAGACGTGTTGAAAAGAATTGCAATTGCAAACTAAATTCTGAGATAAATTATCTATGGAAAAGAAATGCTTCAATTAACTGAACCTGGCAATGAAAGTCAACTTCATAAAGCGAAAACAATTCGAAATAATCAAAGCAACAGTCAAAGTAATTTGCATGCATCAGCTAGCTTCGACAACTCACTTGTAATGCAAGTATAAAGTGTTTATAATAACATCCTTTCTTAATTCATGTAAACATCCTCAGATATTTAAGAAGTATGTTCTTAATGTTAAGAACGATTACTAGATTTAACAATACTTTTGCTTGCAGGAATAACTAAATGATAAGCAGAAATGTAACATTTGTTGTGAAGTAAATGAATAAATCGAAGTGCAGGGAACTACATGCACTGGTACAAGAAGAATCTTCCTACATGACCCGAGCGAAAGTAAAGCAAGACAAGAATTGCAGGAAAGGAATTATAGGAAAGAAATAAGCTCAATCAACTTCCAAACTACGGATCCGTTCACACTTAACTACAAAATAAATTTAGCTCAGAACTTTTGAAATAAATACAAGAACCATTCAAACCACGCAACTGTAAATAAATGTTTACACATACCTTTTAAATGATGAAAGCACAAGGGTAAACGATTTGGGTTGGTTGGGCCCTAGCCAACCAACTCATTTCCTGTTTAGGAAACAAAACGAATCAGCACTCAAGTATGCATAAAATGTAAGTTAGGCACAATGTTTGAATAACATGGCGAGTTCCTTGTATTACTTGATCAGCAAATATACATGATGGTGCAATTCCAGCCCAGAGCCAAGGGCAATACAAAATTACGCAGCGAATGAAATTACAACTTAGATCGCTCCCTGGTTCTTCCTACAGTGTACATTTTATATAGTCTTTCGGCCTAAGTTAGCCCATTCTACTAATTACAGTATTTCCTTATTTGAGCCTTTTGGTCGAATGGACTAACAACCAATATTACAAAACTGGCTAATAGTTATAATGGATCGCGAACTTCATTGGTCGTAGACCATCCTTGGCATGTATCCCTGACTATCCAACCTCAATTAATCTGCAACTGAACTAGGATTCATGGCTCAAAAACACCCGCGTGGAAGGATTTGAACTGTTATAGAGATCTCAGAGCAATATCGTTGGCGGTGTAGGAATCTGCCTGCACTGATCATGCTAACTCATAATTAACACTTAGTTCCTCAATTACTTTTAGGAAATTAAACATAAGTTACAAGAGATACTAATAGGCATGAAATCTATATAAAATAATTAATAAAGCACTTAATAAATCTTAATTATGAAATACGAAGCATATGTAGGAATAAATGATTATCTTGGACTAGTGCAGGAATGACAGGTTTAAGTAGAGATAAAACAAAGGTTAAAGTAACTTTATGGAAATGGGGTAAAAATAGAGCAATTTGGGACACCAACATCCTCCCATTCCTAATTTGTTGTGTGTCTTCACACAACATTTTACCTTTTGCAAAAAATCTTCAAAAATGGGTGGCCAGCTCTCAATCCTGTACTTCAATACTTATTCCTGCTTTTACTACCTTTGGCTTTATATCTCGGGCTCTTTTCAGATGATTAGTTACCTTCTTGAGGTGTTTGTACCATTCGGAAGCCCGATACATCCATACTTTTACTTGTTGTTTCTGCTTCTTGACCTCTGCGAGCAGCTCTACCTCGCTTTGTTGTTGCCAATTTTGCACCTTCATGACCTGGTTCAGAGTCTCCAGATCATGAACTTGTTGCTCCAATTCTACTATTCAGTTATTGAGGTAGAGAGTAGAGGGTTTTGTGCTCAGATCTTCTGGTGTAAATACCTTCTCTGCAACGGACTCAAAACAAGTCCCGTCATTGTGAAGATCAAGGTCATCTAGCATTTGCATTATGACATCACCAAAAGTTTTTGTGCCCAAGCTTTCCTTAGCATCGAGGGTTTTGGTGCCCTCCACAACCTTCATGCCAAGGGTTTCAGTGCCTTGCACACTCAGCTCCGCAGGGTTTTTAATGCCCTGTTCTTCCAATTCTTAAGGGGATTTAGTACCATGTTCATTTAAACCAATAGGGATTTCAGTACCTTGTTCTTCAAAAATAACAGGGGCTTCAGTACCCTGTTCCTCAAGGACATTGAGGGTTTCGATCTCCTGTTCATCGAATTATCGAGGGTCTCCATGTGTTGTGCCTCATCATCCTCACGACCCTCTGCTTGAACTTCACCTGCACTCGGTGTCATCTTCCTCTTTCTTAAATTGCGAACAAAGGTAGACAACAATATGTTGTCTTCCACATTTTCCTCATTTACCATAGTGTGGGCCACTGCATCTGCATGCATTGAAAGGTTATGATCTTTAGGCAAAACTTGGGGTGATTCGTCAATCACAATCGGAGAGTTTGACTGATTCGTCCCTAGAGAGGCAGTATTCTTCCTCGTCAAGGTTCTGACTTTTCTTTTCTTTGCCGAGGGCGGAGTGTTTTCAACAGACCTCTTTTCTGCTTGCACTGAGATGCTTTTACCTTCTTGCTCGGCAGGGGATGATGTCTCTACCTTCATTTTCTTGCGTGTACTCTTGCTAGCAGACTTCCCTGCACTCCTCGCTAGAAACTCCTTCAAGAATGCTTCCCAGGTCACTCCCTTTTCTTCCAGCACTTCTTAACGAGGATTGTGATAAGCCCATGATGATATACCTCATTCGTGACTTGACTTGCGTTCCCACTCTGCACACCCTTTGCCATTTTCTCGAGAATTCTAAGCAAGTAGTAAGGGAAATTAACAAGTTTTCCCGACTCAAAGTGCAGCAATAGCTGAAGGTGATACATGAACGCTAATGTGTATCACGTCCCTCATAGGTCATAAATTTCTGCAATATGAACAGGAGGTCTCACGATTTCCCGATCATGGAACTCTACGAAAGTCCCTTCTTCCAATCAACCTTAAGCTTTCTGTCAACCACGAACCAATGCCATCGTTTCTTCCCAAGCCGCTCCTTTTTGAACCACTGCTCCCTTGTAGTTGGCATGCTTGTCACTTGTGCAATGGACTCCTTCGTGACTCTGAATTCTAATGAGCCGACCCTGACTTGGCCTCCTTTAAACATCTTCGCGAACTCCAGTACCACAGCCATGTCGAAACCATCGAACTTCTGTAAAAATGGAAGGAACCCAGATTCTTGCAATAGTGCAAGACTGTTCTGGTATTCTGCGGTCTGCTCGATCTCCTTCAAGGACGACGGCTCATTTCTTACGGGTGCCATGTTTGAATTACACTTCACAATTCTTGATCACAACCTCAAAAGGATTTCGGTGAGTGATACCAACAATTGCTGAGAGCTTTATGCTGGAGTTTCATCCATCCTCCGTCTTTTTAGTCCCACCCAACCAATCATGATGAAAACAACTCCTCGGATTAGATGTAGTTACGTATTAGCCTACTACAAGTGAGCAATAATTATTGGATGTGGTGGATGTTTATGCGACAGTTGTGCAATGGTCATAATGATCGGGTTACGAGGTAAGATAATAATGAACAAGTAATGCGAGATTGTTTCAAGGGAGGTGAATACAGGTTATCGGACAATCAGTAATATCCCACAAGCTACCTCATAATTTAATCAAGATATATTTCAGTACTCATTAAAGAAATTAGATTTCATAACCTAATATATCTTGCACTTTAAAAAATTTCCTAAGTCAGTAAATGATAAAACAGAGTATTAATTAAAAAATATATAATGCTATGATCTATCAGTATTCATGTGCATGGTAATAAAGTTCCAAAAACATCCTTAATAAGACGCTCCTGGACTATGTGAAATTTATTTTACACTTGCTCCCACAGTCAGTCGCGTTCCTGCATTGATCCTGCTTGCATTGCACTGTGCTTGCACTGACTGCTTGCACTGCACATCTTGCACCAGGGATTTTACCAAAACAAAAATTCTGATAGAACACAATTCTGTAGCTGGAAAATTTTTTGCCTCAATATACAAGAAAAGTTTTATTCACCATCCTTTGGTGTTTCATGAGCATGCCTTCTGGATTTACTGCATCAAATTTTGCAATCAATTTATGAGGGAATAAAGAAGTGGGAAAAGGGTAATTTTTAGAATGGGAAGGAACATTACAGCAGGGATTTCCAGGAATAATATCACCAAGGGGGATAGACGAAACGAGATGTGGAAAAAATTTAGGGGAAAAGAGGGACTTTTCGAAATTGGGTAGGGTAGTTTTCTTAGAAGAAAGAGGAAGGTAATTCGTTGGGGATTTTAGAAAAGAAAATAGTGGGAATTTTCAAAACGGGAAATAGAAGAAAGGCGAAGTTTTTTTTTTTTTTTTTTTACCTTGAAAATCTACCTACACTAGTGCCGGAAAAAAGTAATTGTAGCAGGAATTAAGCATTTACTTGGATAAAAATTTCCATGCTAGTTACCCCAAACTTGGGTAAGGGCTCAGTTTCTCGAACTTGCTTCTTCATGGTCACAGCTAGCATATCTAAAAATCAAGTAACATTCCATTTTTATTAAAATTTCAATCTTCCTACCAACATGCTAGTTTTCAGGTTGATCCTTCTATAATCATGTCAGTCAACTGATTTTCATAATTACAAGAAAAAAATTCCTTTTTATTTTGTCATTTTTTTCTTTTTATTTTTCTTTTATTATTTTTAATAAGGACAAGAAGGAATCAAATCTTCAATAGGTTGGTGTTATCACCTACCAGCTCCTTTTCAAATTGTTGTTGTACTTGCTGCATAAAATCTCCTTTAGTAAGGGGCTAAAAATATACCTTCAATCTATGCCCATTTACCAGGAACACAGAATTTTGTCCATCAATAGTTTTAATTTCTACCACTCCATTTTCAAACACTTTGACCACCTCATAGGGTCCCATCCAGCGTGTGTGGAATTTCCCTTTAAAATATTTGAATCTAGAATCGTAAAGGAGTACCCAATCACCTGGTTGGAATTGATTTTTCTGAATGGACTTGTCATGCCACTTCTTGTGCTATTGTTGAACCAAGATGTTCTGTTGAACATCATCTCGTCGGAATTCATCTAACTCATTCAATTGTAGAAGACGTTGTTGTTGTGCTTCACAAAGATCTAGTCCTAATTGGAATCCAGTCCTGAAAGTCTTAATCTGGAATTCTATTGGCAAGAGGACTTGTTTTCTGTACATCAGCTCAGATGGTGTGTGTCCTGTGTTGTTTCTCCAAGTGGTTCGGTATTCCCACAATGCTTCCGATAATTTGTCATCCCAATCCTTTCTATGAATATTTACCATCTTTGTGAGGATGGACTCAATCACCTTATTTGTGGACTCCACCTGACCATTTTCTTGCGGGTGATGCGGTGTGGATTTCCTGTGCCATATCTTGTACTGTTCCATCACACCCTATACTAGATTAGAAACAAATTGTGGTCCATTGTTAGAAACAATTTCTCTAGGCACACCAAATCTAGTAAAGATTTAAGTAAAAATAAAATCAACAACACCTCTTTCAGTAGCAAAAGAAACAACTTTAGCTTCTACCCATTTTGTAACGAAATCTGTACAACCCAAAATATGCTTTTTATTTAATGATGTTGGCTTTATTGGTCCAACGAAATCAATGGCCCATTTTTCAAAAGGTTCAATCATAACCTAAGGACATAAAGGCATTTCATTGGTTTGATTAGGCTGGCCAACTCACTGACAGCTATCACACCGCTTGACATATTGTTTGGCATCCTTAAACAAGGAAGGCCAAAAATAGCCAGCTCATAACACTTTGTATGCAGTCCGCTTATCAACGAAGTGACCCCCGCAAGGTTCATCATGGGCAAATTTTAAAATATCAAACAATTCTTCCTCTCTTACACATCTACAGATAATGAGATATGCTCTGGTGTAAAAGAGATCTCCTTGAATCTAGGAATATGCAGCACTTTTCTGCATGATATTCCGCTTTTCACGAGTAGATAAGTGAGGTGGTAATTTTCCAGTGACTAAATAGTTAGCTATGTCAGTAAACCATGGGGATTTTGTTGGCACAACAAAAAGATGTTCGTGAGGAAAATCATCATCAACAGGAATTGCTTCACTAGGATTTTTTAATCTTGAAAGGTAATCTGCTACTACATTTGATTTTCCCGGTCTATCAATAATGGTAATATTAAATTCCTGTAACAATAATAACCACCTAGTCACCCTACCACTAATTAATGGTTTATTCATCAAATATATTATTACGGAATTTTCAGTATGTACAAAGACTTCATATCCTGTAATATAATGTCTGAATTTATTAATGGAAAAATTACAGCTAAAAACTCTTCCTTGGTAACCATATAATTTAGTTCAGCGGGTGACAAGTTATTACTAATGAAATAAATAACATAAGATTTTTTGTCTTGTTCTTGTCCTAAAGTTTTGCCAATAGCAATATCTAAGGCATCATAGGAAATATGAAATTGCAGGGACTAGTTTGGTCCTCTCAAAACTGGTGCCTGGACTAGTTTTTCCTTCAATGTCTCAAAGGACTGTTGGCAAACTATGGACCAAGAAAACTCACTATCCCTAGCCAAAAGTCGGAAAAGGGCGGTAGTTATCCTCGAGAAATTATCAATGAATCTCCTACAGTAGCCCGAATGTCCTAGAAAACCTCTCACTTCCCTTTGAGTTTTGGGTATAGGGAGACTCAAAATAATTTCTATTTTTGCAGGGTCAACCTGGATACCTTTGTTAGAAGTAAGATGGCTAAGAACCACCCCTGTCTTACACATTAATCTGCATTTTTTGTCACTCAAGGCGAGATGAGCTTCTTGGTAGTGAAGAAGCACTTTTTCTATATTCTTGAGGGCTTCCTGAAATGAATCACCAAACATAAAAAAGTCATCCATATAGATTTCTACACACTCAAGGTCAACAAAAATAGCCAAGACTGCCCTTTGAAAGGTAGTTGGGGCATTACATAGCCCAAAGGGAAGCACTCGGTAAGAAAATGTACCCCATGGACATGTAAAAGTGGTTTTGTCTTGATCCTCGGGTGCAATCTATATCTGGTTATACCCACTAAAGCCGTCTAGAAAAGAAAACTACTTCTTACTAGCAAGGGTATTAAGTACCTAATCGATGAAAGGAAGGGGGAAGTAATCTTTGAGAGTGGCTTTGTTCAGTTCTCTGTATTCAATACAAATGTGCCATCTCCCATCTTTTTTCAAGGTTCAATACCAATGGAGAGACCCACTCGCTGTCAGAAATAGGATAGTTAAAATTAGCATTTAAGAATTTTTGCAATTCTTCCTTTACAACATCTCTTAGACCTGGGTTCATTCGCCTTTGCGGTTGTCGAATAGGTTGGGCTCCATCCTAAATATAGATATGGTGTGTACAAGTTTCAGGAAGGATGCCTTTCATATCTTCATAGCCCCATGCAAAGGCATCAAGATGGTTTCCCAACAAATTCATAAGTTGCCCTTGTTGGGAAGGATCCAAGTCTGAACTGATATGCAAGGATTTACCTAGACTAATCTCAACAAGAGTGGTATCAGGCTCAAGAGTACACAAAGGTGTCACTAGAGATGGTGGAACGGGAGGTAGAGAGTCATATCTTTCCTGAAAATCTAGACTAAAAATCTGACTCAATGACTCAAAATTAGGCATGGTGTCTAGATTATTCAGGAAGTCTTGAATTTCACCCTCTTGCAAGAACTCAACATTCTGATGTATCAAGGAAACAGGTTGAGTCTCCTCATCACTACTGTAGTCTAACCATAAAGTGTCTTGGAGCTCCTGAATGGATCTAGCAGGTGGATACAAGGTGACCTTCTTCCTGGAATCTCCATGGGAAATGTACATGTCACCAGAACGACATCTGATATAAGCATCGGTCGTGGCAATCCATGGTCGTCCCAAGATCAAGGGATGTCCTCCCACAGGATTCTTTGGCTGAAGCACAATGAAATCTGCAGGATATTCCCAAGAGTCTAGGGAAATGACCACATCATCCAACACCCCTTCCAGCTTGATTTTAGATCTATCGTCTAGTTCGAGCACGGTGGGAGTAGGACGAATATGGACCAATCCAAGTTGATCCATGGTTTGCTTGGTCATAACGTTAATGGCTACCTCCAGGTTTATAAGTACATTGGAGATGAGGACATCACCTATCTGGACAGAAACAACAGGGTTTCTAGGGTCAGTATATTTCTCCATGTGCATACACCTCGTCATTAACTCTGTTACTCTACCAACAAATTGAATGGTTTGAGGTTCTAATCTTATCCTTCCTGACTTCTTGAGACAGAGTTCCCTAATGATTTTTGTTTAGATGGGGATCTCTTTAATAGCTTGGAACATAGGTACCCTTATGAAAAGGTTCCTAAGCTGACTCAGGAATGGGGTCTTTATTCTCCGTAACTAACCTCTCTGGATAGGGAGGTCAGTTGGAAGAAGATGACAAGGGCTCAGAAGGTACGGGGATAGGCTTAATGGTGTCATATTTTTCAGAATGGTTAGGAGTTTCCTCCTCTCCTTTCTCATTGATAATCACCATAGGTTGCTTCTGATTTTCTTAGGTTACTATCTTCCCTTATCTCAATTGGAGACCATTGACTCCAACTGGCATAGACTAATATCTGGCTGAAGAAAGTGGGTTCATAGAATGGATCATTTGTACCGCTTTTTTATTGGGGTTGGGTAAAGGTTGAGCAGGCAGCTGAGAAGGTCGAAACGGTGGAGGTAAAGGTAATGGTGGCATTGGCTGACTCAATTGAGGTAATGATGGTTGTGGCATTGGGTAAGGTGCATACGTAGGAGGGTTCTGCATAGGTGCAGGATAGGAATGATGTGAATGGTGTGAATGGTTTGGCCCTCTCCATCATTGTTGCCAATATTGGGGGGGTTGTCCATACTGATATTGGTTCTCATGCTGCCAATGTTAAGAGTGACTAGTGTTAGGATAGGAATATGAATGTGCATTATAACCAAAAAATGCGGTGGAGGTTCAAGAGCCATACCTGCACTTACTTGAGGCCAGTTTCTTCGTGCTCCCATATAATGCAGTGATGTGGCTTCAGGTTTTCCTCCCTCAAGTACAACTTTTAACCCAAGTATGGAGGCACATTTTTTTGTGGCCTGGTTCTCTGCACAAATTTCACATTTCTTAGTTTCTTTAATATCGAGAGGATATTCTCTTAAAATATTGAAACTTCAAAGAGTCTATTTGTTTACTAACAATATTCATTATTTCAATTTTCATATTGTCCATTTTGTTTTCTAATCCAATAATCATAGCATCAATAGATTTGGTTTTCTTGTTTCTATTTTGAATTCCTTTACTGGGTCTATATTGGTTCCTTGAGAATTTCCTGCACAAGTCACAGATTTGATCAAAAGATTTTTGAGCAATATCCCCTTGTCCTAACAGATTTAAATTATTCCTAGCATCATTAGTAAGCCCACGTAAGAACAAGGTTCTAATGGTACTTGGATCAAATTTGTGCTTTGACCTTTGAAGGATATACAGGAATCTCTCCAAGTAGTCCTCTAGAGTCTCATCATCATTTTGCACAATAGTAAAGATTTCATCTTGAATATCTCTAGTTTTACAATATTCCTGATATTTTGACAAGAACACTCTCTTCATTTTCTCCCAAGAAGATATAGTGTTTCCTCCTAGTCCCATGAACCAGTGGAGTGTTGCATCCTTGAGAGTTGCAGGAAACAACTTTAACTTCTGGGCATCAGATGAATAATCATAACTTCTACACAAAATATAAAAATCAAATAAGAAAGAGTCTGGGTCTTCATGTACCTTACCATAGAAATGAGGAAGAGTTGATGGTGAAATATTTTTCATTTGTACTTGTGTATCAGGATCCACAATTGGGAATCCAAAAGTGGATTGTTCCTCATTTACCTGATTTTCACCAGTTCCTTCTGCATGGTCTTCCTGATCTGCCATTGTTGTTTTTCCACGCTAACCGCTCTCAATAGGTTGAGAAGGCTTACTATGGGTTCTAATACCCTCCTTCTTCCCCTTTGTGGGTTGTGTCACACCTGGATTACTGCCACTAGAGCCCAAATGGACTATTCATGCGTGATGAGTCTGAGTTTGTTTGGACTTTCTGCCTGCAAAAGAAGGCCCAATATGAGATTTGGTTTTAGATTTATCAGTATTTATTTGGCCCCTAGTGGGCTTCAGACCCCTACCTCTTTTAGGCATTCATTTCAAAAAATGACAAAATGAAATTCAAATAAAAGCTGCAATTTCAAAAATAACTCAACACCTATAAATTCCTCCAAACAATAGAAGCACACTATAGGAAAAAATAATAGCAGACTTACCCCTATTGCAAAAAATGAAAAATTCTTACCAATTCAAATCGCCTCCCTGGCAACGACACCAAAATGTTGGGTGCAGGAATTGCACTTAAGCAAACTCCTCAACACTTAATTGTCAACCCGGGGGTTTTGTAAACTTAGAGACGAAGCACAGGCAATGCCAAAAGTGGTATGAAATTTTCCTATTCTTAATCCTACTTCTTAAAGGAAATGTTGCAGAATCATACAGAAAACAATTTTAAAGGAAATCAACACCAAAACAACTCTAGTGCTGGAATGTAAAAGAATAATTTGCAAGGAAATCAAGTAAAGGAACTTTCACACAATTGAAAGAAATCTTAAATGCTGAAATGAAATACTATGTTTATCTCCAGTATAGATGTCTCATAGCTTGACAAGTGGGCCCTTGCAGAGATCTGTTTCCCAATTGATTTTCCTTCTACACAAACAACCTATTCTTGTACTATTGCAATCTGCTTGCACTAGTGCAGGTACAATACTTTTGTATAAAAGTATATTTTACCTTCCTTACTGAAGATTTATGTTTTTGTGGAGGTGCTCTAAGCCTTTGGGATTAGAGCACTCTGTTCTTGTGACAAAAGACTAGCTCTTGCACTGAGACAGAGCTTCCTTCACCAAAATTTCCAATTTACTTTCGAAAGAATTAAAAGATGTGTTGAAAAGAATTGCAATTGCAAACTAAATTCTGAGATAAATTATCTATGGAAAAGAAATGCTTCAATTAACTGAACCTGGTAATGAAAGTCAACTTCATAAAGCGAAAAAAATTCGGAATAATCAAAGCAGCAATCAAAGTAATTTTCATGCATTAGCTAGCTTCGTAAACTCACTTGTAATGCAAGTATAAAGTGTTTATAATAACGTCCTTTCTTAATTCATATAAACATCCTCATATCCTTCAGAAGTATGCTCTTAATGTTAAGAACGATTACTGTATTTAACAATACTTTTTCTTGCAGGAATAACTGAAATGATAAGCAAAAATGTAACATTCGATGTGAAGTAAATGAATAAATCAGAGTGCAAGAAACTACATGCACTAGTACAGGAAGAATCTTCCTGCACGACCCGAGCGGAAGAAACCAAGACATGAATTGCAGGGAAGAAATAAGCTCAATCAACTTCCAAACTACGGATCCATTCACACTTAACTACAATATAAATTTAGCTCAGAACTTCTGAAACAAATACAATAACCATTCAAACCACACAACTGCAAATAAAGTTTAACACGGACCTTTTAAATGACAAAAGAACAAGGGTAAACGAGATGGGTTGGTTGGGCCCTAGCCAACCAGCTTGTTTCCTGTTTAGGAAACAAAATGAATCAGCACTCAAGTAGGCATAAAATGTAAGTTAGACACAGTGTGTGAATAACATGGCGAGTTCCTTGTATTACTTGATCAACAAATATACATCATGGCGCAATTCCATCCCAAAGCTGAGGGCAATACAAAATTACATAGCGAATGAAATTACAACTTAGATCGCTCCCTGGTTCTTCCTACAGTCTACATTTTATACAGTGTTTCGGCCTTAGTCCATTCTGCTAATTACAGTATTTCCTTATTCAAGCCTTTCGGTCGAACAGACTAACAACCAATATTACAAAACTGGCTAATAGTTATAATGGATCGTGAACTTCGATGGTCGTAGACCATCCTTGGCATGTATCCCTAATTATATTCTATCGATATCCAACCTCAGTTAATCTGCAATCGAACTAGGATTCGTGGATCAAAAATGCCCACATGGAAGGATTCAAACTATTATGGAGATCTCGGAGCAACATCGTTGGCGGTGCAGGAATCTGCTTGCACTGATCATGCTAACTCATAATTAACACTTAGTTCCTCAATTACTTTTAGGAAATTAAACATAAGTTACAAGAGATACTAACAAGCATGAAATCTATATAAAATAATTAACAAAGCACTTAATAAATCTTAATTATGAAATATGAATCATATGTAGGAATAGATGATTATCTTGGACTAGTGCAGGAATGAGAGGGTTAAGTAGTGATAAAACAGAGGTTAAAGTTTATGGAAATGGGGTAAAAATAGAGAAATTTGGGACACCAACAATTGTTAGTGTATTAAAGTGATGCTCATGTGTTGAAGTTTAAAATAATCGAGTGAGAAACTACCATCCCAATATAACTATCCTCCTCCCACACTTACCCAAGTATACTGGTCCACCGAGGTAAATATGTGACGAGGAGTTACTATGATATGACTTAACCTCCTAGATCACCTTAAGGAAGTGGAATCAGCAAAACCAAAACCTTATTGACATTCCTCCCTCAAGTGCTACATGACCCCCTAGGGCTAAACCACACTTTTAGGTGCCCGGACGGTGAATTAAACCTCAGTTTTAGTGTCCTGGACTCCCAAACACTAGCACAACATTGTTGGAATTTGACTGTAACCCTCCAGTCACATGCATAATTTTGCAAGGGAGTGACTGCAAACTTTTCACCTAGTTATATGCATGCGGCCGCAAGATATGAGGCACTTTTTCAGGGCTAGTCTCCAAACCATTGCCCAGAATTTAACGGAACTTTCCAGAAAAATGAATGACATGAGGAAAAAGCCATTAATACAAAACTTAGACAAGAACTTGACCTAACCAAGCCTAACCGTGACATACATTTTGTCAAACACATGATGAACATGAAATCTACAGGTCATAAATACACATCTGAACATAGGGGTCTCATACTTATCTAAGAATCATTAAGAATGTTTAATGCCTTCTCACCATAGTTGCATTATCACCTATTAGGTTGTTGATCTGAACTTAAACAGGAACGCAACAACTTAGAGATCTAATCATAAACACTAAGATGCAGCAGAAAAACACTTCATTTCATTAATAGAAAAATACTGAACTATGCTTGCAAACATAATGGAAATAAGATAGCTTGAGCAATGGTAGCTTATCTCTCAGAATAGATGTGGCAGATACATGCCTTTGAACTGAGTTACAATGAGGCTCAAGGGCCCTTTTTATTATTGAACAATAAAGGAAAATCCTAAACAACCAAAACCCTAACCCGGGGAGATGTAACACCAAGAGTTTATGGGCCCTATTGGGGTTAGTTGGGCAGCCAACTTCCCGGGGTCGTAACTTGGTCATATTATCTCAGTTTGATGCATATGATACCTCGTTGGAAAGATATCTTCGAGAACTACAACTGTTGATGTGATTTCCTTGGCAATGACTAAAGGATTTCTACCAAAAAAACGTCGTTTAGGGCCTCAAAATGGCTTCGTAAGTTGGGGACCCGAAAAACTACCAAAAATAGTAAATTATGCTACAAATAAGGAAAAAAATGAAACTGACTGGGGGTTTTAGGTGGAATAGGCAGGTGGCCACCAATATCCACTTGGATCATTCCTCCCCCATTAGGAAGCAATGGTCCCCATTGCGTGTAGAGCCTCCATGAGGTGAGGAAATTTATGTTGAACTTGGTCCCTCGTGAGCCACATGCCCTGGTGACGGAGTTGGCCCGCTTTGACAACTCGATATAGTTGTATCCTCTGTTTCCAAGTGTTCTTAATATGTGTGTCCATGATCTGATCAGTTGTGGCATGTTCCATGAGTCCGGGTTGAGCTCTATTGGTGTGAGTTGTTCTATAATATCAGATGTGTCCGACAATGGTTGGAAGTATGGCTGAAGGCGATCGACATTGAACACTAGGTGCAGATCAAGGAACAATGGGATGCTGAGATCGAAGTCATTTTCACCGACAGCCTTCGTGATGGTGTATGGCCCATATTGGAGCGAGCAAAGCTTGCGATGGGGTCCAACAAGGCACTCTTTCTGCAAATGAAGCTAAACTTTGTCACCCACCTGGAACTTGTGCAACACTCAATGCTGATCATGGCATTGCTTGTACTTAGCATTATATTTTTCCAATATATCATGGACTTGTTGGTGGATGTGTTGAATGTGCTCGATGAATCTATTAGCCCTTTCAGCTTCGGGCTGCACGTGAGCCGAATCTATTTGAGTGGCTGCAAATGGTATGGAGACATCAATGGGGCATAATGGCTTAAATCCCAGCCCTACTTGAAAGGGGTTGTGGCCTATTGAGTTGTGGAGAGCTCTGTTGTAGCTGTGTTGGACAGAGGGGGGACTTCCATCCCATGTGCGTAGATGCGTCAAGTTGTACATGCATAGAATGTGTATGATCATCCTGTTGACAACCTCTGTTTGGCCATCAGTTTGTGGATGGAAAGTCGTAGACTTAGTGAGCTTTATATCCAGCATCGACCAAATACTTGACCAAAATGCACTCAGGAATCTGTTGTCCTGATTTGAGATAATGGAATGTGGGATCCCAAAGTGTACCCACACTCGCTCAAAGAAGAGCTTAGCAGTGGCCTCTATTGTGATACTCTTCTTGCAGGCCACCATGATGGCCATCTTAGAGAATCTGTCGATGACCACGAAAACATAATTGTTGTCGTGCTTAGTAGAAGGAAGGCCTGACATATAATCCATGGAGATAGATTCCCAATGCCAACTAAGAGTAGGTAGAGGAGTATATAGGCCTTGCTTCTTTATGGTTGTTTTTGCAATGGCATATATGGTGCAGGATCTAATATACTTCCCAACAACCTAACGAAGTTTTGGCGAAGAAAGATACTTTTGCAATACCGCCATTGTTTTCTCTACTCCGAAATGTCCAGTGACCCGACTATAGTGCTCCTCCCAAATCATCTTGGCACGCTCATTTGAAGGAACACATATGTGTCCCAAGTGGCATAACAGTGCATCCTAAAGGTGAAAATTTTGAACTTTCTTCCCTTCTAGGAGTGTCTGGTATATGTGGTCGAATTCTGGATCAATGTTGTAAAGATGCGACCATCCCGATGTCTCGTGCCCATAGGATTTGAGCACAGTGATTAGTGCCATGACCGGTGGTCGACTAAGGCAATCAATAACATTATTGGTGCTTCCCTTCTTATACTTAATGTTCAAATGGAACTGTTGCAGATAGGTGGACCATTTCTGATGGCGATCATTTTGCAACTTCCCTTGTGTCTGTATGAACTGTAGAGGCCGGTGGTCTGTGTGGATGACTGTTTCCTTCCCCAGAATGTAATGCTTCCATTGACAGCAGGCCTGCACAATGGAATACATTTCTTTGTTGTAAGTGGGGTACTTTTGAACTGTGTCTGAAAGTGTCTCATTGTGGTAAGCCACTGGATGCCCATGTTGAGTAAGAACTGTACCAATAGGATAGTAGGAGGCATTTGTATCAATCTCAAATGGTTGTTGCAGGTATGGTAATATAGAAATTTTTGCAGAACAGAGGTGATTCTTCAACTCGGAGAACACTTGTTGTTGGGTTTCTGACCAAAAGAACTTTGCTTTCTGATGGGAAGAGAAATTGGGGGTTAACCAAAATCCCTTTCCTTTACAAAAATCGATCTTGAGGCCTATGGGTTATGGCCCACTAAGCCTATCGGAAGCATACTTGAGGCTTTAAGCCTTTAAACCGGGACCAATTAACTTGTCAGAGTTTTTTTTTTACTCTATCAGGAGCATTCAAATATGCATTCAAGCCTTAAGGCCCCGAGCAACACATATATCGGAAAACACGGGAACAAGGGATTTACAAAGGAAAACCCCACTCTACTGCGCTTAGCCAAACCTCAAAATTTATAAGCCTGCATTCATAAGTCTCATCGGGTCTGTTTCTTATCGCTTCCCCACAGCTCTGTTCCGATGTCGACTTCCTATTACCGACACCTCCAATCTCTGCCTTCTCTGAAACTCCGACTAGCCAATCGCTGATCGGTTTATCGGTGATATCTCAATATTGGCCATTGGTGTATCGTCATTCCACAGACCACCATTCCTTGACCTTCCCAATACGCGTTCGTCGATCGCATCTCCACTATTGATCCCCTTTCGATCCAATGGTCCTTGTTTCATCAGTGGTCGCTCATCACACATTTCTGAGGCCTTAGTCCCTTCCACTCCAACGCATTGATCCGATATGCCTTCCAGACCTGACAAGGTATAGGCCAACTTCCACAAGTTTTTAGGTCCGGATTCCGGATCCGCTAAGTGTTTTGCGATTTTCTTAATGTAATTGGAATTTAGCTAAGGGTCGATGGATTTATGTGTTTAAACACGGTTCTCTGCCACAGTCTATTCTAAACACAACATTCACATAATCATTGGGTCGCCATCAATCCAACAGTGATTGATGGTCGATCAATGGTCTACCAACACTGGATTCAATCCATCACGCATATATACACAACAGAACTGAAAGATATAATACACAGACATGCGAAAATCCACAGAACACACACTTTTATATTATACACAGCATAGTTACATTCTAAGGCATTTCAGCCTTAGGCACAAATTCTCCTCTCGACTACATCGAATCTATCTACTGCTCTATATATCCCCATTGAACACACAGGTTCATCATATATAAAAGAAATATTGGATCGGATCACTGAAAGGATCCAATCAGCTCTCTCCATGATTTCCTCTAACAAAAGCCCTAAAGCTCGCTACATGGATACATATGTGGTAGACTACATTTAATAAAGTCTCCGAGAGACTTATCCATTGCATCTTTTCTTTGTTTTAAAACAGATTCATCCGTGTTTTGCTCCTTGGTCCACGTCTTCCTCTTCGCTCTGCTTTGGATTCCTCCTTTTGACTAAGGGTGCTAGATGCTCCTGCATCAGACTCCCGAGGCACAAAAATTTATGACCTCCAAGTCATTCGCTTCTCCTTGTCCTTAGCAATTCTACCCACTTCACTTCTTCAGTGGAACTACCTTCATGGTCTTCTGTGAGCTGTAACCAAGCCTCTGCAGTAACAGTCTCCTTCTGCTACATGATACCTCACCAAGCTCTCCTCACTTAGACTTTTGGGATCCTTCAAGTTCTTTCCTCTGGAACCATATGAGCACTCCATGCTCTAGGTTTGCTACAATCTTCTCACCTTCTGCTTTCGTTCTCTGTGTGACAGTAAGACCATAACTCTCCAACTCTATCAATTGTACCTCCTTCTCCCTTCTCTTACGAAATTCTTTAATCTTCCTTTGCACGCAGAATCTTCGTCTACTCTGATACCAAATGATGGGAAGAGAAATTGGGGGTTAACTAAAATCCCTTTCCTTTACAAAAATCAATCTTGAGGCCTATGAGTTATGGCCCACTAAGCCTATCGGAAGCATACTTGAGGCTTTAACCCTTTAAATCGGGACCAATTAACTTGTCAGAGTTTTTTTTTTTTACTCTATCGAGAGCATTCAAATATGCATTCAAGCCTTAAGGCCCCGAGAAACACAGATATCAGAAAACACGTGAATAAAGGATTTACAAAGGAAAACCACGTTCCGCTGCACTTAGCCGAACCTCAAAATTTATAAGCCCGCATTCATAAGTCTCGTCGAGTCCGTTTCTTATCGCTTCCCCGCAGCTCTGTTCCGACGCTGACTTCCTATTACCGACACCTCCGATCTCTACCTTCTCCGAAACTCCGACTACCCGATCACCGATCAGTTTATCGATGATATCTCAATATTGGCCATTGGCATATCACCGTTCCACAGACCACCGTTCCTTGACCTTCCCGATATGCAATCGCCAATTGCTTCTCCGCCGTTGATCCCCTTTCGATCCAATGGTCCTTGTTTCATCGGTGGTCGCTCATCGCGCCTGTCTAAGGCCTTAGTCCCTTCCACTCCAACATGCCGATCCGATATGCCTTCTGGACTCGACAAGGTATAGGCCAACTTCCATAAGTTTTTAGGTCTGGATTCCAGATCCGCTAAGTGTTTTGCATTGTTTCTTAATGTAATTGGAATTCAGCTAAGGGTCGATGGATTTTTGTGTTTAAACACAGTTCTCTACCATAGTCTATTCTAAACACGACATTCACATAATCGTTGGGTCGCCATCAATCCAACAGTGATCAATGGTCAATCAACGGTCTACCAACACTGGATCCAAGCCATCACGCATATATGCACAACAGAACTTAAAGACATAATACACATACATGCAGAAATCCACAGAACACACACTTTTATATTATACACAGCATAGTTACATTCTAAGGCATTTCAGCCTTAGGCACAAATTCTCCTCTCGACTACATCGAATCTATCTACTGCTCTATATATCCTAATTGAACACACAAGTTCATCATATATATAAGAAATATTGGATCGGATCATTAAAAGGATCCGATCAGCTCTCTCCATGATTTCCTCTAATAAAAGCCCTAAAGCTCGCTACATGCATACGTATGTGGTAGATTACATTTAATAAAGTCTCCGAGAGACATCCATTCCATATTTTCTCCGTTTTAAAATAGATTTGTCCCTGTTTTGCTCCCTGGTCCACGTCTTCCTCTTCGCTCCGCTTTGGATCCCTCCTTTTGACTAAGGGTGTTGGATACTCCTGCATCACTTTCACTCCACCATTGGTGACTTGACTTAAAGGCCAAGTGATATGAGAGAACCCCAACACGAACCTATGGTAGAAATTGGCAAGACCTAAAAAGTCGCGGAGCTCTGTTAGAGTGGTTGGGACTGGCCAATCTCGAATGACTTGTATCCTGAATGGTTTCACATGTACACCCTGCTAATCAATGATGTACCCAAGATATTGAACCTGGGTCAAGCCAAAGGTGCATTTCTCCAAGTTAGCACAGAGCTTGTGTTGTTGAAGGGCTTGAAGGACATGCAGAATATGGTGGAGGTGTTCTTACCAACTCTAGCTGAATATCAAGATGTCATCTAAATACACCATCACAAATGCATTGGTTAAGGGCCGCAATATGTCGTCCATCAGTCTCATGAAGGTTGCAGGCACGTTTGTCAATCCGAACGACATGACCAACCATTCATAAAGGCCCTCCTTAGATTTGAAGGCAATATTCCACACATCAAAGGTTTCGATAGGAACCTGGTGATAACCTAACTTCAAGTCAATATTGCTGAAATATTTGGCCCCCTTGAGCTGGTATGGAAGGTCACTAATCCGTGGGATTGGGTACCTATTTGGAATAGTGAACTTGTTTAGCGCCCCATAGTCAATACAAAGCCTCCAGGTCCCATCCTTCTTCTGTACCAATATAATCAGGCTCCCACAAGGTGATGAGCTTGGCCTGATGTGCCCTTTCTGCAGTAGTTCCTGAATCTGCCTCTTGATCTCATTGTTCTCTAGAATGAAGCATTGATAGATTGTTCCATTGGGTAGCGGTTCTCCCGGGGTCAGATTGATGGAGTGCTTGACTTGACAGTGCAAAGGTACCCCTGTGGGTAAGGAAAAAATGTCCCTGTACTCCTCCACGACCTTGTCCATCTGATTCTGTTGTGTAGAGGATCCCTTCCTGGAAGTCATGGCCATAACATTTTTCTTGCCTTAGGGGCGAATAATAAGGAAAACGAATTTCCTGGTCTGGGAAATGATCTTACTGTATTGCTTTGCAGTGATCAAAGAGATGGCGGTAGGCAAGGCTACCTTCGGTATCCTGTACAACTTATTAGCCAAAGTAATAATCATAGAGCGAGGTCTAGACTCATATACAACATGTCTCTTCCACAAGTATGGTTTTCCTAACAGTACATCGGAAACTTCAAGAGGAGAAACATCACACAGTACCTCATCCATGAAGGGCTTGATGCTGTAGGGAAGGCGACACTACTGGCTGACGCGAAGATCTCGTCCTTGGTGAAGCCACCTAATGGTGTATGACTGTGGATGTGTTGTAGTCTTTAGGCCCAACCACTTCATGACTTCTGCTAAAATGAGGTTCTTTTGGCTCCCGCTGTTGACAATGAACTGTAGCAAAGAACCCTTCACCCACATATGTGAGTGGAAGAGGTGTTCCCCCTCCTCTGGATCTTCATGCTCAATTTTATAGATCTTTGTGGTGTCTACAGTGGCACTAGGCTCTGCATCAATGATATGCTTCCCTTTGTCAATCCCCTTATCAGGTTTTGATTTAGAGTCGAAACCTGCACCTGATTCGGAAGCCTTCAGCTCGGCCACTAGTGACTTCTTGGCTTGACACTCACTTGTTGCTAGGTCCCTATACTACTAGTGCAACCCGTTATTGTTATTAATACAACCCCCTTATTATATTGTTATGCCCATGTAGTCCCCATATTGTTATTATTGTGCCCCATAGAAGCCCACTATTGTTATTATTGTGCCCTTAGATTATTATTGTTATGTCGACTCTGATTATATTATGACCCCTTAGATTCCTATATATAGAGAGGAGGTCTTTTCATTTGTATTATCCAAGAATTGTTCATTTGTGTAATGTAAAGGAGGTTTCCCGTCGAAGAGGCTGAATTCTAAGGCGTTCATCTATCTTTTCTATCTTTTTGTGAGTTGGTTTCATAACATTTGGTATCAGAGCTTTGGATTCTAGGGTTTTGCTGCTCCAAACAGGTCATCGTGGAATTTTTGCTATAAATATTTTTTCTGCGAAGTTTCAGAAGCGAAAAAAAAACCCTGTTTGAGAGGAAATTGCACTGAACCTCAGGTCTGAATTTCAGATCTTGTATCGCTATATTTTCGGATATATAATCTAAGGAAGTTAGGGTTTTTCCAAGCTCCAGAATTTCATCTAAAACAGGTCATTGTGGAATGTTAGCTATAAAGTTTTCGCTACAAAGTTTCAGAAGCCAAAAAAAAAACCCATTTGAGAAGAAATCGGTCTAAACCTCAAGTCCAAATTTCAGATCTTCTCTCACTATATTTTCGGATATATGATCTGAGGAAGTTAGGGTTTTTGTAGACTCCCGAATTACATCTTAAACAAGTGACCTTGGGAAAATCATCATAACTTTCTCTATGGGCATCAAATTGAAATTTTGTAAGAAATTACAAAAAGAGGACGAATTGTATTTTATTTGAGTATAATTTTCAGAACCTAAGGTTGAAACAGTGACACGTGGCATGTCGTACAAGTTCACTCTATGGAACTAGTCTATAATTAGGTCATCGCGGGAGATTGGGAATATATCTTCCTTCAATAATCCAATTGTGATCAGAATTGTGGAGTTAGAAAGAGGACTCAGAGGGATATTACAGGCTAAAATTTCAGAGCTTAAAGATCTGAAATTATAGAGTTACAATCGTTTAAAGATTGAGCTCCTCAAATCAAGAAAAGTGAGATGAGGAAGTTTGATGGCAAGGATCCAGTAAATTGGATACTACAGATGGAGAAATATTTTGATCTACATGGTGTGCCATTGTTACAAAAGGTACGTATTGCATCTTCATATTTAGAACCAGATCAATTTTTATGGTATAAAGGGCTTTGTTCTCGTAAGCCACTTATTACATGGTCAATTTTCACAGAGGAAATGATAGCACATTATGAGGATACAAAGAGAAACTCCTTCTTTAGCCAATTGATAAATCTCAAACAAAAGTGTTCAATGGAAGAGCACATTGAGGATTTCAAAAAATTGAATATAAGGGTACATGATATTCCAGAGAAGAAAATGATTGATGTCTTCATAAGGACTTTAAATGATAACATTCAACCTGAGGTTTGTCTTTGGGAACCTGATTCATTGGAGAAGGCATTCAGGTTAGCAAGAAAAATTGAAAGTGAAATTATGGAAACAAAAAATTCCACCACTCACGAATATAATTATGTAAGTGTTTTTTCTCCACAACCTACAAGGTTTACACAACAACAATTGGAAGAAAAAAGAGAAAAATGGCTTTGTTACAATTGTGATAGCAAATACATTAAAGGCCATAAGTGTGCCGAGAAGAAATTATTTTACATATATTATGAAGAGGAGGAAGAAAAGGATAAAGAAACATCAAAAGAAGAGTATATACACTAGGAACCAACCCCATAGAAAGAAGAAATGAATCCGACCATATCTTGTAAAGCATTGGCAAGAATTACCACTCCTCAAACTCTCAAGATAGAATGACATATCAAGAAGAAAAAGGTTCAAGAAGTTAAAGATCACATCAAGAAAGAAGAAATGAATCCGACCATATCTTGTAATGCATTGGCCGGAATTACCACTCCTCAAACTATTGATATAGAAGGACATATCAAGAAGAAAAATGTTCAAGAAGTGAAAGATCACATCAAGCATCAAGAAATGAATCCGACCATATCTTGTAATGCATTGGAAGAAATTACCACTCCTCAAACTATCAAGATAGAAGGACATATCAAGAAGAAAAATGTAATAGCGTTGATTGATTCGGGAAGTATCCATAATTTTATTCTTGTAAGATAGCTAAGGAATTGAATTGCTTCCTATATCCAGCACCAGAGTGTCAAGTGATTGTTGCAAGTGGAGGAACCATAAATTTCTCTGGAAAGTGCCATAATATCAAGCTACCCATGGGAGAATATGTATTGAATAGCCCAATGCTTTCCATTCCAATGGGTGGTGCTGATGTTTTACTAGGAGTCTAATGGCTACAATCTTTGGGTACGATAGCTTTTAATTTTCAAGAAATTTTCTTGAAATTTTTTTGGGAACGAAAGGAAGTTGAATTGAGGGGTATCGAAGGGAAACCAGGAAAGATAATCAACTCTAACAGTATGACAAAGCTTGTAAATAAAGAACAATGGGGCATAATTGCACAATTATGTTCACTAGAGGATCCCACATCGAAATCATGTATTTCTCCAGATCTCCAAAATGTTTTGGAAAATCATTCCAAGGTATTTGAGACTCCCAAAGGCCTCCCACCTATTCATGATCATGATCATGTTATTCATTTGATTCCAGGAAGTGTTCCTCCAAAACATCAAGCCTTACAGATATCCATATGCCCAAAGAGTGGGAACTCATTCAAAAGTTGCAGAAGGTCCCAGTTCAAA